>JAKWJD010001765.1:4213339-4533200 GCA_027705065.1 Solanum peruvianum | reverse complement strand
AACACACCCTTAATAATACCCCTTCATTTTTATTTGTCCACTTTTGAATTAGCACACCTACTAAAAAAATATTTAATGACGTAGTGAGTTTACCATTTTATTCCTATTAATTATGAAGTGGATGAAAAGCTCTATGTTTTTAAAATAATTTGTCATTTTATTAAGAGTATAATAAATAAAAAAATAAAAAATTATATTTCTTAATTTATCAAAATGAACATAATTAAGGATAACAATAAAAAAAAATGATAAGAAAATGTCATGTTAAAGAAAGTATCACAGGTTTCTAATTGATTGGTTAAGGGCTTTTAAAAGGCTTTGTAATGATCATATTACACCTAATTAATGAACTTAAATTAAATGAAATGTTTAATTTCAAATCTTCAAGATTAAATGTCAAAAAAATTGTCATGGTGAAAAATTTATTAAAGGTTTATCCATTATTAAACACAATTAGAAATTCAAGGTGGCGTTCTAATAAATCACATATAAAATTCTGAATTATGTTATGATTATTAAGTTGATTTTTTTTCATGCTATGTCTTAAATCTTAATTGTGATAGATAAAATTATTTATATTTATTGCTGATAAAAGATAATCTATATATTATAAAATTAATTGTGATACAATTAACTTTATTTGAACACAACGATTATATAAAAGAAATAAAATATATCATGAATATATATGTACTCACTAGTGTACAGAAAAGAACTAATACAATAAGATTAGTTAAAAGAGAACTATAACGGATAATATTAAAAAGACAATTATTTAATTTCTTTTTACTGTATATTACCAAACTTTTCTAGTTGGATGTCACTAATTTCCTCGACATATTTTACCATTAATTCATTTATTATTTTCGTCATTATTGTACCTTTTTCTAATAATTAATAATTAAATAAACTTAGTTTAATCATAGATTTCACTATCATCTTATTGTGCAATTTAATTTTCAATACTAAATCTAAGTGAAATTTAAGTGGAAATAGGATAGATGATCGATTTATTATTTATCGAGTTTCGAATCATGCATCATTAATCTCCGAATATGATTGTTCCTAAATAAGTACATATGCTCATAGGTTAAAATATCTCAGAAGACGAAAAATTTAAATAAATTATCATATATGGGCAAATTTACGACTCATCAAGTTTCAAACCATGTACTATAATCTTCGAGCGCAAGAAGCACAAATCATCCACTAGTTTAAAATTATGCCACAAACGAAATCTTGATTTGATATTAAGTGATAATAATTATTTATCAAGTTTTAAATCATGCTAATGGTAATTTTTCAATTATCAAAGCTAATAATTTCCAAGTAAAATTTTCAGACATAATAAGGGGTCAACAAAGCAGGCTAAATTTTTTTGTTCTTACAAAAAGACAAACAAAAAGATAAAAATAAAAAGACAAAATGACTAGATATTCTACTTATAATTTTATTTCAAGATCATAGGTCTAACCATTTTTCAACTAAAAATTGACCACCTTAAATTCCCTCTATATATAATAATTTCACTTCCAATTATTTCTTCATACAAAAATTATGAATTTACAAGACATTGCAGCTACTTTTTGTTTAATTATAATATTTGGCTTTGTTCTAAACAGCCTTTACAATGTTTTATGTGATAATAGTGAAAGTTCCAAATTAATTAAAGATAAGAAGGAGAATGATGAAGCAATTTCTGGTAATTTAGCAGCTCGAAAACATTTCAGGCAAGTTCAACATTTTCGACATGCTTAGTAGGCGTTTGGACATGATTTGATTGAAGTTTCTAAAAAATAATATTTAGAGTCGAAGTTGAAAAAGGATATTTGAAAGTTGTGCGAGCATAAATTTACTTGAAGGTAATAGTAAAGAAAGTTATGTTATTTAGTAAATTAGTAGTTACATTGTGAAAGTTTGAACTCAATAGATCATTTCTCGAGTTTGATCGATTAAAAAATTATGATTGCATTTTAATTATCCACTCAAAAATTGATCATCCACTTAATTTTTACATTTTGAACCTAGAGTTAATCTCTAAAAAAGAATATAATGATTTTGATTGAAATACCATGTGCTATAAAATTCTTCGAATATTACGTATTAATATTATAAACTTTAAATCTTAGATCTCTGAATATCATTACTCCGCTATACTTGTCTCTCGATTCTTTATGAACGCAACACGAGAGCTACCCTATGTCATTTCCATACTCATCAAGCCGAACTATCCAGTTCTCAGACCCTCCTTCATTTTTCAACTCACTGTCCAAATCCAACCAAAAACATGAAGGAATTGACAGAAGAAGCAACGCGTTGTGAAGATTTCCTGCAGCTATACCGTTCTTAATTAGTGAAACAATATAGTCCATGAAGGCTGAATCACAGGGTAATGTCATAGGGACACAACTTGACAGACAAAACTCTTGTTCAGATATGAATAAAAGTTGCCTAATTAATAACCTCATTTTTAAGATAAGCCAATGGGTGGTCTCGCAATACCTTGCAAAGAGGACGTGTTTGTTGATCATACTTCCCACTGTGGAGATCATGACACTACATAAAAAAAATTATCATTAATAATTAATTGCCGTTAAAAATATATTTTTAGCGGGGCAATTAGCACTCTTTGTATATGTCCCTAAAGTCTTTAGCGACATTGGTTCTTGTTGGAATTCGACCCTCCTGAATTCTTCGCAGGAACATGTACAGACTACGTGTTTCTGTTTGTTTGAAACTTAACGATAATCAATTCGAACAACACAATAAAATAATTCTTTTTGTTGAGAAGTTCCTTCTTCTCTTTTTCGGCTCTTACCTTTTTCCATTCTACTTCCCACATAGGACAATCCTTAATCTGATGATCTATTTTACCACATTTGGTACAACCTCCGTCTTGTGGCCTCTCAACAATTTTTTCTTTCGTAGGTGATGTTTTCTTTCCAGAATTCCATCCCCTTTTTAAGAATTTCTTGAAGTTTCTTCTTATCAGTGTCAAATCATCATCATCTATATCTGATTTATCACTTTCAGTTGCTTTGCGTTAAATCCAAGATTTTTCTGTTTGTTTTCTTCACCTCTTTTGTCATCTCATAAGTTTTGAGATTTCATACTAATTCATCCAAAGTCATATTGATTCGATCCTTGGCTTCTCTTATTGCAGTAACTTTTATTTCCCATGATCTAGGCAGAGTCCTTAGAACTTTATCTACCTGTTCCTCAGTGGTGTATACTTTGTTTCTATAAAAAAACCTTGTTTGATTTAATTTTAGTTTCAATGGTTAATCTAAAATAAATAAAAGAAAAAAAGAACTCCTAATTGAATTTATATACAAACCAATTTAATTAGTATTATATGTGATATTAAGTGGTTATTTGGCCTTTTGTCTCGGAGGCTATGTGGAATTTACTTCAACATTTATGGTGTGAGGATTTTATTTAGTCATTTAGACAGTAAATATTCATAATAAAAATTGTGAAAAAAAATACAAAAAATGTGAAATTATTATTGATCATTTTATTGTAATGTAACTTTTCCTTAAGGTTTTTCCACTCGTAACATGATACATGATTTATTATTTAATGATTGGTTAAATAATTTGTAATATTATTAGTTTAATGTAGGGGCAAAACGATAATTCAACTTTACATGTTAGAGCTTTGTATTTTTAATAATACTAGTTTTCGAAATGTGTGTTGCACGTGCATTTCATCTTATTCAATATGAAACATTTTCAAATGATACAAATAATTTTAGAATAATTGATGCATTACACAAAATTTTGAGGGTGAAAATGTTACTTCTGGTTAAAAATTCAATGCTAATATACGAATTACTTTATTACAATCCTAAGACTAAGGTTGACATGATCAATAAAATCAGAAATTCTTCTTATTGTATAGGTAAAAGCTTTCCATTTAATTATTTGGGATGTCCTATATTTATCGGTAAAAAAAAAAGATTTCCTACTTCAATTATATGATTGTCAAATATCTATCACTATTTTCATACAAAATGAAAGAAGTGAAACAAAATATATGTTAATAAGAAAAAAAAAAATGATCGATGAATAAAAATTACATAAAAACTATATTAAGAAATAAGAATTAAGATGATGAAACACAAACTGTAATGTACTAACATTTTATATTCAATTTATAAGAGAGAAATTGTGTACATGAAAAGTTGTGAATGTATGTGTTTAATTGTAGATACTAAAAAGTTTTACAATTAAAGTCATTAAGAAGTGAAAATAATAAGTTATAACATCTAATCATATATTTGATCTATATTAATTGTCATTATTGATTTAACTTTAAAAGTTAATAAAAGAATTTTAATTAAAAAGATTAATGAAGGACATTTTTTAAATTCAACTTTGAACCTAAAATTTTTCCACTTTTAGTAATACTAATTTCACGGCACGTGCATTGCACGTGTGTATTGTGTATATAGTATACAATGTTGGAAAATATTATAAATAATACTAAATTAAAGATTTTTAGTAAATAATAACATAGGACAAGTGCTATTAATGATTAATAAAGATTGTTATAGGGTTGTTTGTATTTTGAGATTAAAATGACCAGATATTATTAATACATTTTAAATACATTCAAAGTTTAAATATGGGGAAAAAGTGACACTTCATTAGTCGTACTCTATTTTGTTAACAAATTTAACCAAAAAAATTTAAAAAAATGTCACCAATAATCTTTCCTCTAAAATATTCATACCTGAAATTAGTATATATATGACACTAATTAGGATTACCATAAATATTTCAATATTTTGAGTGTGTTTGGTATGAAGGAAAACATTTTCTGGAAAATGTTTTCCAATTTTCTCATGTTTGGTTGGGACAAAAGTTTTGGAAAATGTTTTCCAAATCAACTCATTTTCCTCAAAATTAAGGAAAATGACTTCCCTTCAAAAATTAAGGAAAACATTTTCCAAAGCTCTCCTTCAATTTCAAATTACATTTTTTTTTTGGGAAAACAAACATTAATTTTTTTAAAAAAAAATTTTCAATTTCAAAATGTTATTTTTTCACCCGATCTCTGACCACCCTCCCCCTGCCCCCCAACCCCCGTCCCCCCCCCCCCCAACACTACCCCCTCCCCAAAAAATTAATTTTTTTAAAAAATATTTTCAACCTCCAAATTTTTATTTTTAAGCTCCTACCTCCCCCCCCCGGCCAGCCCCCCTACCCACCCCTATCATCCCCCCTCACCCCCAACCCCCAACCCCCCAAAAAAATAGTTTTATTTTTTAAAAATACTATCAACTTCAAATTTTTATTTTTCACTCCTACCCCCTCCCTCTGCCCCCCTACTACCCCTACCCCCTCCCTCTGCCCCCCTACTACCCCCACCCCCTATCATCACCACCCAAAAAAATTATTTTTTAAAAAATATTTTCAATTTCATTAATTATTTTTTATTCTTGTAAAAATAAAAGATATTCCTCAAAAATATTTTTCATTCATAAATCAAACACAAAATCATTTCCGGAAAATATTTTCTACTCACCACCAACCAAACATGAGAAAATAAGTCCAAAATCTACTTGTTTTCCAAGAAAACATTTTCTAGGAAAACATTTTCCATGGAAAACATTTTCCTTCATACCAAACACACCCTTTATCTTTATATGTTATCTATCTTTTACCAATTAATATTTGAGTAAGACTATCATAGAGATGTAATTCTACAAAAAAAATGTATTTTAATTTATGTTATAACGAATGATGGTTAATTTGAGGTCTGAGTGTATATCAAAATTTTCGCTTGATCAATTATTTGTTTTAGATATACATATATATTTCAGTAGTATAATTTATTTAATATATGAACAAAACATCACCTTTGGTGAAAAATATTTCATTCTTTAAGTTTTCTACCTATTATTTCCTGAATAATTCAATTATTAGTTAGAGATTTTTGAGTTATGTGATAATAACAAATAATCAAATTCATATTGGTCTAATATTACTAATATTTATTTAAAAACCTATTTATTTCAATTTTTAATATATGGATATTAATTGCAAGTTCAATATAAGTTTTTATGACCGCGCAAATTGCAGAAAAATTGCCTGTAATATTATAAATATTAGACCAAGGCACTAAATGCACAAACAACAATATTTCTGGATGAAATCCTGTAAGTGGGGTTTAAGAAGGATAGAATATATACAGTTATTTGGTGGAGGGAGTAATATGCACGAGTAATATACCCTAGAACCCCAAATCTGATCAAAGTTGATGGAGAAAAGAAGAGAAACAAAGCATAATTTCCCTTTTGCAAATCTGTAAGTTGATTTCACTTTTATGATTGCTCTGTTGTGATTTTACCCAGAAATTGCTTAGATTATTGTGTTTTTTTTCATGGTTATAGAATTACATATCCGAATTTGATAGATCTACTAAACCTAATTTGATTTGGATTTGTTTCGGTGTTAAGAAAATCTTGCTTGATTTAATTTCAGTTTCGATTTCAATGGTTGATTTCGGAGAGAGGCGTCACCACTATGCATCTCAAATTAGAATCGTTCTCGACCGGTATTTAACTTTCATCAGTATAGTAATAGAAGTGGTAATATCAAGAGTGATTTACCTACTTTAGTGCTTCAGTTTACCCTTTTTGCTCGCCAAGAGGCTTGGCGTAAATCACCTGTAAATCACCCTCAGAACTCATATATTTGAATGAATTTTATAAATTTGAGACAAGATCATGTGAGGTTAAACTATGCCCTTCTCAATACACGTCACAAGACGTGTTTTTCAGTGTTCTTAAAGAAAATTTCACCAATTGGGGTGACTATTATGAGGTTTCTAATGACTATGTCATCAGACAAATGATACTTCAAATGGATAAAATTCTTGAGCGTGTGTTGAAAAGGGTTGATAATACTAATTGTGAATACTTGGAGATTTTTGTTGGTATTGCTTTGAAAATGGAATATGTTTTGGATGGGAGGATGCAAGGAATACCGCGGCGCTTGAATGGGGGTATGTTACCTGCTACTAAGACTTCAGTAATGGAGTTGCCAGAGAGAATGGATATTGATGATGATCAATGTTTGAAGGATATTGAATGTGTTATCTGTCTTGAACAACTTGCACTCAAGAAGGAGGGTGGAAAGATCATTTGCATGCCTTGCTCCCATATGTTTCATGGAGATTGTATTACAACCTGGTTAGAAACGAGCCATTATTGTCCTATTTGCCGCTATGAATTGCCAACACCATGAGAACTTATTTTCAGTAAAGATAATGTAATTGAATTGAATTGAATTCAACAAGTTTAGAATTTCAAGCTCGTGACTTATTATTGTTTATTTATTTGATATAAAGACTCACTGCTTTATATTACCGCAAATCTAGAGAGCAATCCTCACAAAAAGGGAATGTTTAAGCATGTCAATGCTTTGAATCTTGAGACTATGAAGGAGAATGTTTCCGCTTATTATGCTGATCATTCTTCGGCTTATTATGCCTTGCATCATTCTTTGACTTATCAAACAAGGCTTCATAGCAATCCTTATTAGTCGAGCTAAGTCTTCATTACTATCTTTATCAAACAAGTCTTCATTGATGTCCTTATCAGTTGAGGCTTCATTGTTATCCTTATCAGTTGAGGCTTTATTGTTATCCATGCGTGTTGATTTTTTCACCAAGATTGTTCTCTTTTTGTTCTAGCTTATCGTTGTTTCATTTTGAGTTTTCATTGATATCCTTATCAGTCGAGACTTCATTCCAATCCTTATTAGTCGAGTTGAGCCTTCATTGCTATCCTTATCAAACGAGTCTTCATTGTTATCCTTATCAGTTGAGGCTTCATTGTTATCCTTATCAGTCGATGCTTAATTGTTATTAACGCGTGTTGATTATTTTCACCTAGATTGTTCTCTTTTTGTTCCAGTTTATCGTTGTTTCACTTTGAGTCTTCATTTCTATCCTTATCAGTCGAGACTTCGTTGTTATCCTTATCAGGATGTTTTATTGTTATCCATGCTTGGATCTTGATTTATTTTTACCTATATTGTTCTCTCTTTGTTCCATTGTTTATGTTCATTATGCATTGCATCATTCATCGACTTATCAAATGAGGCTTCATTGTCCCTTACCAGTCGAGGCGATATTGTTATTCATGTGTGTTGATTATTTTCACCTAGATTGTTCTCATTTTGTTCCAGCTTATTGTTGTTTCACTTTGAGTTTTCATTGCTATCCTTATCAAACAAGTCTTCATTCTTATCCTTATAAGCCGAGGTTTTATTGTTATACATGCTTGGGTCTTGATTTTTTTTCACCTAGATTGTTCTCTTTTTGTTCCAGCTTATAGTTGTCTCACTTTGAGCCTTCGTTGTTGTGCTATCCTTATCGGTCGAGACTTCATTGTTATCCTTGTTAGTCGAGGCTTTATTGTTATCCATGCTTAGGGTCTTGATCTTTTTTCACTTATATTTTTTTTTTGGAATAACTGTGAAATATTATCATTCCAACAACAAGAACCATTTAAAGAATTAAGGAGTATCCAGTATCACCACCCCCTTCTAAGAAGATTGCATCAAGTATCTAGACCTCAAGCAAAAACAAAAAATCAAACAAGTCATACCAACAATCTAGTTACAAACTCTGGACACTAAGTTAGAGCATCTATGAGCTCTTTTGGAGCAGTGCAACAAATCTATCCTCTCCCTAATCACCCTTTGAATCTGTGCTATAAGAAAACTCGTATTTACATGTGTGTTCCTGAAAATCTTCATGTTCCTTGCTCGCCAAGTGTGATAAATCATAGTATCATAAATTGTCGTGTCTATTTCCTTTTGGAACCTCTTCCATCTTCTTCTTTGGAACCATTGTAGATTTTGTATTACTTCCCTCTATTGTAAGTACATGCCTCACCATGTAAAGAGAGTGGACCTTTATATCCAATATCCAGCCACATCTAGCAAACAAATGATTCCGAGTCAATATTTCATCTTTCTCACACAAGGAACATGTAAGGTGATCAACCGAACTGTTCAACCTGGTCATTCTTTCCTTGGTAAGTGTTCTGTTTTGGAAAGCAATCCATAGGATTATTCTATCCTTTGGCTGCATAATTGAATTCCATATAAGCTCTGTTTCTTTCACTCTAGGCAACTGACCATGTAAAGCGATATAACTCTTGGAAACTGAATAAATACCAGAGGGGGAGAGCTGGTACGTTCCCCCTACTATACCAATGAATCATTTGCTCCTTTAGTGAGTTCAGCTTCCCCATCTTTCCCAAAGTTCTGGAGAGGTATTTCATTACCAACAATAACAACAATGGTGACATGGGATCTCCTTGCCTAAGATCCCTCTTTCCTTCAAAGTATCCATGCCCTACTCCGTTCACTTTGATAGTAAAAGTAGTAGATGTTACGCACGTCATGATTAATTTCACAAAATATACTGGAAAGCCAAACCCTCTCAAAACGTCGTCTATGAAGTTCCAACTAATCATGTCATACGCTTACCTTGAGTCAATTTCAACAGATGATGTAAAATCAATATATTGTGTCAAGGATCTTCTAGCTACAAAGGTCGTCTGGTTCTTAACCACAATAGTAGGAATTATTTCCTTTAATCTCATGCAAAGAAAGTGAATATGATGATCACATCAGATCAAGAAGCTCATAAAATTCCTAACACAAATGATCCGCTAGTAGATCATGGATCATATCAAAGACTGATAGGGAAATTATTGGTTCTAACTGTGACAAGACATGATATATCATTTGGGGTTAATACTTAAAGTCGGTTTCTTCAACAACTTAAAAGTTCTCAAATAGATGTTGCTATAAGGATTATGATGTATGTGATGAACCAACCTGGTCTAATTCTAATGTCCAGCAACAAGAACACTACACTAACAATTTACTGTGATTCAGACTGGGCTTCATGTCCATGCTACCTGGTCAAGTTTGGTAAATCCTTGATAGCTTTGAAGTCTAAGAAACAAATTATCACGCCCCGAGTGTATATCCTCGATGTGGCTGACACCCAATGACCATTGTTGGCCTTGAGCAAACCCTTGATCCGACTTACTTAACTCAGAGGAAGACTCAACTCAATATAAGACAAGAAACCTTCTCATAAAGATAAAATGAAATAAATATCTTGGCCAAAATGACACTTAAGTCTCATAGCAAAACATCTGCAAAACAAGAAGAGTCTCAAAACTGAACTATGATTGTCCATCTATGAAGCCTTCGGAAATTGAGATGGATGTTGAGATAGACCCCGATGAAAGACTGAAAGCAATAAATGTGTCCCCCAAAATGCGAGAAGGCTCACTTGACTTCGATTGCTCAGTTGAACCAACGAGGTGTTGAGTGATGCTCATCCTGGTTACTTGTGTCTACATTATAATACAATGCAGGTCAATTGGCATCAGTACATTGAATGTATAAGTATGCGAGTTGGAATGCTAACAAAACTTAAGCTTGAAAAGAGTAAGAAGAAACACTTACGGCTCTGCTCAACTCATGAATAACTTGACTAAATATAAAGCAATAAGACACACGCAATGTTTATATTAGTTCGTTGAAAATGCAATAACAAGCTCAACTTACTTATATATGAAGTAATATAACTTCTAAGGGAGATTTTATAACCGACAATCACCACTATGAGCCTAAGTGGTGATACAATGTCGTGCCCACGCTGCCAGAACTGTCTATAGTTTGTTGATGCATAGAACTCCTCAACTTAGTGAATTCACTAGCTTAACTTACGTGTTAATCTAAAAGTATGACTCATTAATACCCATGATGGTTACATGACTTTCATGGAGACTTGAGTTAATATGAACTCTCATTCCAACATCGGTGCTCAATACTACTCTTAAAATATATTTTACCTCATGTTTTTAAAAACAACTTTCTTCTTTGGATAGAGATAATTGCTCTAACATTTTTAGCTTTGATTTAAAAAGCTCTCTTAGAATCAATGTTCCTTTTTCTTGTTCAAAACTCTTTTGGAAAGTCTTATTTTCCTCTTAACTTAAATGTGAAAACATGTATAAACTTTTAAGGAATACTTAGTTCCCTTAAAACTTTTGAGAAATGAACTCAACACTTTACTCTTTACTCTTTGCTTAACTTGAAAATTGAATCTTAAATCAACTCTTAAGGAATACCTAGTTCCCTTATATTTCTTGAAGGAAAGACTTCAACTTTTTTACTCTTTACTTTAACTTAAAACTTGAGCCTTAAAACGAAGTTAAAACGTTTAATAAAAACTCTTGAAAACCTTTAAGGACTTTGATTTGGACTAACTTCTTAACTTTAGACTTGACTCTTAACTCCTTTGGCTTTGATGTTAACTTTTCTTGAATTGGATTATAGATTCAAGGTTATGATTCGTGTTCTTTGGGGATTTCTAGGTGTTTAGAAATCATTTGAAGTAATTAAAATCACTGCAAGATGTTAATATACCTTAGAAGGACTTAAAAAGGCTAAACTATGAAAACTAAGCGGAAAATGTTGATTTAGGTGCGTTCGGGTCACGCCGCGCCAAACCATTTGGTCTAAGGCACCTTTCTGGCGCGCCGCCCCAGGCCTTCTGGCGCAGATGGGGTGCGCCACGCCCATTGCTTCCCAGATGCATCTGAACGGTTTTCTTCTCTCGTTTTCTGATCCTAAATCGCCTAAACCTCCATAGTTCTTTATCCAAACCCTTAGGATCATTAATACCTCCAATACCTAATAAATCTAACTTAGAAAACAACTCGGGAATTATGATACAACATCAATGGGCATTCAAACAACTCAACCAATTGTGATTCGACAAGATTCATCAAGAATTCACTTAATTCTAAATCATGTAAACAATTCTAAAACCACTGAATTGAAACAAGTTTGGTGAGTGGATGAATTATCCCAACATGAAAGATTTCACATACCTTGATAGAGATCACCCCCGACAAATTCCACTCGCAATTCCTTGGCGTTCTAGGTGAATCCTTGATCTTTCTCCCTTTCCTTATTCTCTTCTCTCTTCTCCAAGCCCTATGCGTATTAAACTTTCTAATCTGACCAAAATTGTTTTTTACCCCAAATAAATCCCTAAAACGAAATATGAAATTAATTGGTGAAAAGACTATTTTGCCCTTCCTTAAATCCGAATAAACCTTCCTCGATCCCACAACCCTACTTTCGATAGGCATATCTCCCTCATACGATATCGAAAATGCGACACTGGAAAGATTTCTCCAAGGGCTTTCCAACCATATAAAGAACTACCTCTAACTCATCCTGAGCTAGGAGTTATCGCCATTGAAAATGATCAAAACTCATTTTCTTAACTTAGGATATTTTCCAGATTTTTACCTTTATTTCCAAAAGTGATTATTTTTAGTTTCTTAGCTTATTCTTGGGTATTTCGAGTTATGAGATGTTACACAAACTACAATCTCAAGGAGCTCTGCAGAAGCAGAATACAGGAGTATGGATGCCACAGTATCAGAGTTAATATGGCTTATAGGATTGCTAAAAGAGTTGGGTGTGAACATGAAGCTTATACAATCGCAGCTAACCAAATCTATCACGAAAGAACCAAACATGTTGAAATAGATTGTCACTTTTAAGAGAGAAAAAAAATAGACAAAGGACTAGTGGCAACAAGGTACATATCAACAAAGAGATCAACCAGTTGATTTACTTACCAAAGGCCTCAATCTGTACAACATTTATATCTCAATTTCAAGCTAGGAACTTGTAATATTTTCCCATTACCTAGCTTGACGGAGGAGTGTCGAATGAAGTACTATAGACTAGATGGATAAAATAGTAATATCACTAGCTAGTTAGTTAGTCAGTTTAGTGGTTAAGCTAGTTATAACTTGACATGAGTTTAAGAAAGGATGCATTCGTTTTGAAACCAGACTATAATAGGTAGTAAAACAAACAAATTGAAACGGAGTGAGTACAAAATTCATCAGCATATGACTTGAATCAGAATCAGCAAAAGTTTTCTGGAAGATCCACAGATATAGGCCATCAAACATTCACAACTAAATTTTCAATGCTAGTATTTTAACTGTTGTAGTCATCATACAGGTACATCAAACAGATAAATGTGTAAAGAAGCAGGGGTACGCGCAGAGTTTATGGATCATCATTGCTTATTGTGTTTGTCTTTGAAAGAATCGAGTTACACGTGTAACAATACAAAAGAATACAGAGAAACTGCACAAGTATATGACTAGTATAACTATCCTTTTGATGTCTATACAAATCTTGACATCAGTGATCTGCCCCTAAAAGTTCAGTATATCAGGTCCATGCCAAAGTGAGAAGCACAAGGCACTAGTGCTGCAGCAGTCCCATAATGACCAAACTCAAAGCTGTTCTGTGCTCTTGGTGGTGCAAGTGAAGTGCAGCAAGCCTCACACACAAACAATGGTGGCACAACCTCAGAATCTTCTATGCCACAGCAGCGAGTATGCTGCCATATCTCACATATATCACATGAAACCATCCTTTCACCATCATCATCCCGAGCACCACACCTACAGTTCACTGTCCAGTTATCAGACCCTCCTTCATTTTTCAACTCGCTGTCCAAATCCAACCCGAAACCCCTCACCCAAAGTTCTGAGCCAGACTGGACGATGCCAAAGAGCACTTCATAATCTTCCAGTTGTTCCATCCCTACAATATCTGTTATCATCAAATTGTCCATAATGCAATAAGTGTCCCTCATTGCAGACTCAACTGCTATCTTAAGATCACCAATTGTTGAGTGTAGCGGAACTTCAACCACCTCTCCTGGGGGATATCCCTTTGTAAATACAGCTTCCAAACCATTAGAATTAGGCAAAATGCAACAAATGAACCTCAACAAGCTGTCATTTGGATCATCACTAAATGGCCATTCCTTCAAAAATTGCTTACTGTCCAATACTATCCTAACAGCCAGGCTTAACTCATCAGATTCCGCGAAGCTCAAAAGAAGATTATTATACAAGCACAGAACATCAGTGTACGCATCAGCTCCAGGATTAACATTATAGTCCTGAAATGGCTCGGGGAGCTTTTCTTGTTCAGGCTGATCACAATTCCGAAGTTCCTGAATTGTGTACTCCAACACCCTCGTGGCTCGGTTCACTGCACGACGAACTACATAGCCTCCAATAATCACATTGTTCATTGATTTCAGCACGTAGTCAATCAATCCTGTATCGCCAATGTGGAGACGAGCAGCATCCCTCGCCTCTTGCCTACTCATCCCACAACTTCCAAATCTGATTGCTTCTCTCTTTTCTCTCAACGCCTCAACAATCACATCTGCAGTGAACTCAAGTCTCCTCACTGGCCATCTACTGTCAAGAGATGCTGCAACATTCGAAAACTTTCTATACCTCACTGATTTTTCCTTCCCCACAGACTTGTTTGGTGCAGCATTTCTTATCAAGTATCGTGCAGAACATGCTCGTAAAACAGGAGCAGTAACATTTGGCTTCTCCTTAACTGAATTGCAGGACTTGACAACAAGGATGAACCTGAAGAGGTCACGGACCGTGATCAAAGGAGTGTTGCTCAAACCTCTATAACAAGCAATCACCTGCTTCATAACATTGGATCTACTGATGTATCTGAAATCATCAATCACCTGATCAAGCTCAATTGAGTTTAACATTTCAATAGCTTTTTCATAGTGATGTTCCATTATCCCAAAACTTCCATGGCTAAACTTGTAACCCCACCGGCCAAACCATGTATGCCCATAAGCACCCCATACAACAAGCGCAAATCCATCATATGCTTCCTGGATACATCTTCAACAGTGATTTTCCTGTCAAGAGAAACAGATGAACATATTTGAAGAACTGAACTAATACGCTCAAAACAGAATCAGACATCTTAAAATCATAGAGAAATGTTCATTACCGAGCTCGAAAACTCGTGCAAATACGATCCCAGAGATTCATTACTTCACGTCCACAGAGATATTTCGATCCACCCTCAATTCCATTAAGTGAAATCAAATGCCCAAATCCATTAGAATGAATCAAACCATGCAAAATGTGAGTTTGATCATCAAAAACACCATCATCAAGATGCTTTTTCCATTCACTATCAGATGGTATAATCAAATGGTATTTCCTATTCGAAACAAGATGATGACTCCAACCTGAAAACCAAAATTTCACAGATTCCTTAAACCCATAAACCCCAAAACTCAAAAATCCCAAAAAACCAATAAATTCACAAAACACATAAACCCCAAAACTCAAAAATCTCAAAAGAACCGACAAATCCCCAAAACCCATTAACCCCAAATATTCAAAAGAACCACTAAATCTCCAAAACCCAACTTCAAAAATCAACAGAACAACCAAAAGGGTATTCGAATTCAACTCTTACCAGCACATCTACAGTGATCACAGAAAGTTCTAACAGAGCTCTTCACATTCTCTTCACTGGTGTAAAGAGGAATCAGCACACCTTTACTCTTATGAACCAAAAACGTACACCAAATTGGCATTCCGTCAACTGTATACTCCTTAACCTCAGCACATTCCTGAAGAAAATACTGAATATTATCACGAAACGGACCCATTGGCGTAATCGGACATCCCGGATCAAGAAAACTATTCGACACTCCCTTCTTCATCTTCTCTGTAGCCATTTTCATATTTAGCTCTTCAAAAAAAATTGAAAAATATTCAGAGATTTTTAACAGATTTTAGGAAGTTGGAGTTTGTTACTGAAAAAGAAGAAAGAAGAAGCTTTTCAAATGGTTGAAGTTTCAGTTTTTTCGCGGCTAGAGAATGTGTAATGACGAGAATACCCTTTGGGCTTTATAGGAATTTTGAAATTTTGAAATCAGAAATGGACGGTGGTGATGACTGACGAGAGACTAGAAGCATTTCTGGCCGTTGATTTGTTCTTCAGTCAAAGAGTTTGACTTTTGAGAAGTGGAGACTCGAAACAGATTAATGTAATTCTTTTGCTTACGTGAAATAAAATGAAAGCGATATTACTTTTTTTTCGAGAGTGTTCGATACAAAGAAAAATAATTTTTAAGGATTTTTTTTATCGTAAGCAAAAAAATTTCATATAGAATCTAAATAAATACAAGAGAGGGTGGGTCGTGGTAAAGGTGTGATATGTTTTGTTTTTTCAATTTCGCGATAGGGTGTATTAGATACAAAGAAAAATATTTTTTGGATTTTATTTAACGTAAGCAAAAATACTTGTGTAGACTCTAAGCAATTAAATATGAGAAAATTGAAAAAAAAAACATTTTCCTACCTATTTGAACACACCCTTAATAATACTCTCCGTCTCTTTTTACTTGTCTACTTTTAAAGTGGCACATCTACTAAGAAAATAATTAATGACGTAGTGAGTTTACCATTTTATCTCTCTTAATTATGAAGTAGATGAAAAGTTATACATTATTCAAAGTAATTAGTCATTTTACTAAGAGTATAATAGGTAAAAAAATTAAAAAATTATTTTTCCTTTATTTTGTCAAAATGAACAAGTAATTAAGAATAACGATAAAAAAAATGAATAAGTAAAAAGAAACGTTGCGTATATTGTTAAAAGAAAGTATCTAATTGATTGTTTAAGGGCTTTTAAAAGGCTCCTCATTAATGAACTTTAATAAATGGATGTTTAATATCAAATCTTTTAAGGTTTTAAAATTCAAAAAAAAATTGTCATGGTGTAAAAATTTATTAAAGGTTTATCCATATCATAAACAAAATTAGAATTTAAGGTGTCGTTCTGATAAATCACACATAAAATTCTAAATTTTGTTATGACAAAGTTGATTTTTCCATGCTATATCTTAATTGTGATAGACAAAATATTTATATTATTGCTGATAAAAGATAATGTATATATTATAAAATTAATTGTGATACAATTGACTTTATTTGAACACAATGATTATAATATATATTCACTAGTGGTACAGAAAAGAACTTATACAATAAGATATAATATTAAAAAGACAATTTTTTAATTTCTTTTTACTGTATTTTACCAAACTTTTCTAGTTGGATGTCACTAATTTCCTCTACATATTTTACCATTAATTCATTTATCATTTTCGTCATTATTGTACATTTTTCTAATAATTAAATAAACTTAGTTCAATCGTAGATTTCACTATCATCTTATTGTGCAATTTAATTTTCAATACTAAATTAATTCGGGACTTCAATCGGTACTAAACGCGCGATACAGTAACAAAATTAATTTATATATGACGCGTGTTGGGCTTTGTGGAGGCTTGTGAGCCGGCCCGATCCATTACTGAAACCCTAGGTTAGCCATTTGGTTTTCCTATAAATATGATCCTTGTATTTGTAATTCTAAAGTAGCACAAGTGAAATAAAATCCTCCTGTTACAGTCGTGGAGTAGGGAAACCGAACCACGTTAAATTCTTGTGTGTCCCGTTTGTGTTCCGTTTCTCTTTTCTCTAGATTATTTGTGTGTGTTGTCTGTTTAATTCCCAACAATTGGTATCAGAGCGAGGTTTCAACAACACTGTAACACAAACTGTGAGAAATTGTCACCTAGGGTTCTTGTGTGAAAAACTGTGTGCAGGGAGGAGAGCCGCCGTTACCGTGTGGGTAACCTCAAGCAGCAGCCGGCTAGGAGAACCGCGCAGGGTGCGAACAGCCGTCGTCCGTGTGCTGTCCGTCGCGCCGTTCCGTTGGCCGCCGCGTCGGGAAGGAGTGTGCCGCCGCCGTTCGCAAGCTACAGCCGTGCAAGACGCCGAGATCTGGAACCGCCATTCGCGAGCAGCAGCCGCCGCGAACCAGGCAGCCCAGATCGAAGGAGATCTGCCGCAGATCGTAGCCCAGCGAGGAGAAAGCCGCGCAGCAGTAGCGAGGCAGAGAACGCCGCTGCCGTCCAGTGGCCGCCGCGTCGAGGAGCCTCAGATCCAGCCGCGAGCGTCCAGATCGTGAGCATCGTCCAAATCGCCGCTCGCTGTCTGAAAACGCCGTTTAGGGAATTGCCGAAGGTGCGGTTTTTTTGTGGTGCAATATTTCTGACGAAATTACCAAGATCTGAAATTAGTTGTACCAAGTATCTCATTTAGTCCTTTGAGATGGCAGAAGATGGGAAGTTCCGAATTGAGAAGTTCGATGGTACAGATTTCAGTTGGTGGAAGATGCAGATTGAAGATTTGCTGGTTCAGAAAGATTTGGACGTAGTGTTGGGTGACAAGCCAGGAAAATTGTCTGATGCAGAGTGGGCAGGTTTGGATCGGAAAGCTATGTCAGTTATCCGACTCTCGTTGACCAAGAATGTTGCTTTCAACATTCTTAAGGAGAAGACAGCGAAAGGCATCTTGGAAGCCTTGTCTAACATGTACGAGAAGCCATCTGCAGCAAACAAAATTTTTCTGATTAGAGAGTTGGTGAACACAAAGATGAAGGAAGGCAGTTCAGTTACCGAGCACATCAACTCATTGAATTCGATCTTAGCCAGACTTTTGTCAGTTGGCATTAAGTTCGATGATGAAGTTCAAGCTTTACTACTGTTATCATCATTGCCTGACAGTGGTCCGGAACGGTTACAGCAGTTGCCAGTTCAGTGGGACCAATGGATTCACCTTTGAGAAGATTCGTGATCTCGTTCTTGGCGAGGATGTCAGAAGAAGGAGTTCTGGAGAATCATCAGGTGATATGCTAAACGTCGTCAGAGGCAGAGGAAAAACAGAGGTAGTGGGAGCAGGAACCGAAGAAGGAGTCAGTCGAAGGCTCGGGATGGCTCAGGTGTAACATGTTGGAACTGCAAGGAGGTGGGGCATTTCAGGAATCAATGCCAGAAAGACAAACAAGTCAACATTGCAGAAGACAGCGCCAACGAGGATTTGTTTATCTGTTGCGCGGAGAGCAATGTGGATTCCTGGGTCATGGATTCTGGTGCTTCTTTTCACGCTACCCACAGCAGTGAAGCATTGCAGAATCTGGTTATTGGAGACTTTGGAAAGGTAAGGCTTGCAGACGATAGAGCTCTTGATGTTACGTGCATGGGTGACATGGTGCTGAAGACGCCAGTCGGTTTCTGGACCTTGAAGGATGTCAGAGTTGTTCCAAGCTTGACGAAAAGTTTGATTTCTGTTAGGCAGTTGGATGAACAGGGACATCATGTGAAGTTCGGAAATGGGCAGTGGAAGGTCGTGAGGGGCAATCTTGTCATGGCTCGTGGAACAAAAAGAGGATCGTTGTATATTGTCGGATTACCGTCTGAGGGAGTGACCGTCCCAGTTCAGAAGAAAAAACAAGTCCGGTTCACAGAATCTCGTGGGCAGAAGAAGGTTGTCTTTGCAAGAAAGAAACCCAGAGCCACAGGTCAGATTCAGGATGAACGAGCAAGGAAAGGTTCAGGAAGACCAGTCAGAGGCGTTTGTGGCAGTGGGAGCACCGGCCGTGCTTCAGCCAAGGCTCCTACAAGACAGTGGGTCAAGAGAACCAGTATTCCAGCTGTTGATACGTCTCCAGAAAAAATATCTTGCTGAGTATGGAGAGTGTTTGTTCTCAGGGAGTTCTAGGATCCGGCAGTTCGTGTCTCAAGTGGGAGCCGGTAGGGACCGAGGACGAGTCAAGGGCAGTTCAGCCGTGACTGATGTGTTGAAGCTTCGAGGAGCTTCAACGGGCCTTTCAGTTGACTGATGAGAAGGCCGTTGTAGCAGGAGAGAGTTGAAAAAGATTACTAGACATACAAGTGTTCTAAGTGGATGACAGTTGAAATTCTTCAAGCCTCCAAGTGGGAGATTGTTGGGCTTTGTGGAGGCTTGTGAGCCGGCCCGACCCATTACTGAAACCCTAGGTTAGCCATTTGGTTTTCCTATAAATATGATCCTTGTATTTGTAATTCTAAAGTAGCACAAGTGAAATAAAATCCTCCTGTTACAGTCGTGGAGTAGGGAAACCGAACCACGTTAAATTCTTGTGTGTCCCGTTTGTGTTCCGTTTCTCTTTTCTCTAGATTATGTGTGTGTTGTCTGTTTAATTCCCAACAACGCGTACACAAAACTTAAGCGATATTTAAGTGGAAATAGAATATATGACTGATCTATTATTTATCGAGTCTCGAATCATGTGTTACTATCTCCAAAAATGATTTGTTCCTAAATTTAAGTACGTATGATTAAAATTTCGTAGAAGACGAAAAATTAGTATTTAATTAGATTTATCATATAGGGACAAATTTACAACTCATCAAGTTTCGAACGATAAACATGTATCACAGTTAAGCACACATCATCCACTAGTTCAAAATTATGCCACAAACGATATCTTAAATTTTGATATTATTATTAATTATTTATCGAATTTTAAATCATATAAATGGTAATTTTTCAATAATAAAAAAAAAAATCCAAGGTAAATTTTTCAGACATAAGGGGTTAATAAGTAGGCTAAATTTTTTTGGTCTTCCAAAAAGACAAACTAAAAGATAAAATGACTAGATATTCTTATAATTTTATTTCAAGATCATAGGTTCCCACCATTTTCAATTAAAAATTCACCACTTTAGATTCCCTCTATATATAATAATCCACTTCTAATTATTTTCTTCATACAAAATATGAATTTACAAGATATTGCAGCTATTCTTTGTTTAATTCTAATATTTGGATTTGTTCTAAACACCCTTTATAATGTTGTATGTGATGATGATAGTGAAAGTTCCAAATTAATTAAAGATGTGAAGGAGAATGAAGCAATTTCTGGTAATTTAGAAGCTCAAAAACATTTCAGGCAAGTAATAACATTTTTCGACGTGCTTAGTAGGCGTTTGGACATGATTTGATTGAAGTTTGTAAAAAATAATATTTTAGAGTCGAAGTTGAAAAGAATATTTGAAAGTTATGCGAACACAAATGTACTTGAAGGTAAGAAATTATGTTATTTAATAAGTTAGTAGTTAAATTGTGAAAGTCTGAACTCAATAGATCATTTCTCGAGTTTGATCAATTAAAAGATTATGATTGAAGTTTAATTATCCACTCAAAATTTGATCATCCACTTAATTTATACATTTTGAACCTAGATTTCTCGAGTTTGATCAATTAAAAAATTATGATTGAACTTTAATTATCCACTCAAAAATTGATCATCCACTTAATTTATACATTTTGAACCAAGAGTTATCGTTAAAAAAAAAACATAATGATTTTGATTGAAAAAAAAATAATAATTTTGATTGAAATTCCATAGTGCTACAATATTCATTGAATATTACGTATTATAAACTTCAAATCTTAGATGTGTCTCTGACTGTCATCACTACTCTACACTTGTTACTCGATTCTTCATGAGACGCAACACGAGAGCTACCCTATGTCATTTCCATACTCATCAAGCCGAACTATCAACTATGATATTGTTTATTTATTGGATTTAAGTCAGCCCAAAGTATACACCTTACCCCTATCTCGAGGAGGGTGGAGTTCACGCTGACAATACCTTTACCTCGAGAAGGTAGATAGGCCCTGACATCAAACATAAAAAAATTAATGTTGAAAAGTACTTCCTGTGTATCACATTCCATAAATCATTCATGAGCAAAATATAATGACAACATTGTTACAAAACAAACTAATCAAAATATCCATCTAGCAATGCTCATGTTTTGGAACAGGACATTAAGGAAAGGCAAAATACAGCTCTAGTCTGTGTAAAATTCCATAAGCAGATACTAATGTTATTACAGAACAAACTAATCAAAGCATCCTTCCAGAAATGCTAAATGTTCCAAAACAGAAACAGGTTTTCGCACGTCTCTTTACCTCATTACAACAAGGGAAAACACAGTGTTAAACAACTCCATCGACATTTGTTTCTAGACTATTCAGTTCTAACTTTCCATAATACTCTAGGTCTATTTCTGCTTCGGGTGATGCACGATGAAAATTTACTAGCTCAGTAAGAATTTCTGATCCCGTGTCAATAAGAATACCAGGATCGAGGTACATTTTCACCAATACTGGAGACTTGGCTAACAAAATCTTGATAAGCTGCATCTCAGGCGTTGTTCCACAAAAGTTTATTATCTCAACTTCCCTGAGGTGATTAAATGTGACATCTGAGAAATGTTCGAGTTCAAGGGATTCTTGAATACCACTATCAGCTTCATCGTAACCCTAAAAAGATAACGAGAAGTCAATTATCAGATTATTGAGGATTCTAAGAAGTATGAATAAAAACCAGCAAAAAGGAACGAACGAAAGAAAGAAAGAAAGAAAGAAAAGAATACCAGCCGCCTGCTAAGAACCTCAATCTTGAGATATTCTAAATGTGGGAAGCTTCGTATCAAGCAGAGAGCACATGAGCGAGTATATGATTCCTTCAGCTCAACATGAGACAGGTTAAGATGTTTGACACGGTTCAGATAAAAGGGAAGCCTTGTTGGTACTTCATCTGCAAAGAGCTAGGAAAAAATATACCAACGTTCAACATGACTTAGCCGAAAAGAAGTTCCATATGTGTAAGTACAAATAATGAAGTCATGAAGCAACATCTACCTGGCTATACCGGAAGTTCAAGATGAGGTGCTCAAGAGCAGAACGAGACTGGAAAAACTTTGCATAATCAAACTTCTCAGCCTCCATAGAAGAATTTTCACATATCAGAGATACTTTTGCCAGAAGAGGGACATTCTTTAAACAGATAGAACTTATGCTGCCTGTGAAATCAAAGGATCTCAACATTGGGGCATTGATTTCAGTGATGTTTAATGTTTTTGCGATTTTCAGCACCAACTTCTCAAGCAGCGGACAATGAGATATTAAATGTCCAAGCAATTCAGAAGAAATAGTGACTCTACATAGTTCCAGGCTGATTAAACGATCAAATCCTTCACAGGCCGATGGATGATGATGCATTGAGCAATTATGAATATTTAGATGCCTCAGCTGCGAACATATGAAAATTGAAGAAGGCAATCTGTATAGTTCATCTTTTCCCGGTGGAAGGTGAAGAACAAGATGTTGAATGTCTTTCCTAGACAGGAAAAATATGAAGTTGTCAATTCTAGGACATTCTTGCAGGTAAGTAATGTCGAGCTTAAACTTAGTAATGGGACCTTCATGATGGGTCAAAAGCTGGTAGACTATCTTTCTAAATTTAACTGTAGGGTAAAGCTTATCCTTTTGTGTGCTCCAAAGAGATTCATCAAACTTCCATTTTGCAAGTCTACACCAGTGATATTTCCATTTCCTTGATAAGACACTTGTCCTCACAGCATCTTTACAAGGCAAAAACATCAGAATGACATCAATAACATTATCATGAAGGTCGCTAAGGATGTCAGGAGGTAAACCTTGACAATGTTCTCTTCCCGTAGGAGGCATCATATAACAATAATCACCAAGAAGCTGTAGAAAATAAGCAATATTATTTACGAATGCATCTCCAAATTATATGGGCAAACTGACAAAATCTCTAAACAATCAGGACACAAAAGAAATAAAGATGCATTCTAGTTGAAATCAGTCAGTCATTTCCTATTAATATCACTGTTATATGGACAGATAATTAAGTTGTCTTGATCGACCCATATCGAAATAGAATGATGATGATAACGACGAGGATATATGGTGCAGATTCTTAACAAAAACAAAAAAAGTTAGTAGAAAAATACACACTTCATCCACCACAGTAAATATGAAACATTGCTTATTCGAAAAACACGCCTAAAGTATCACATTATTGAAAGTTCCCTACCTGAACGATCAAGTGTTCACTCGTGAACTATCGTCAACTATCTATCACAACACACCCCAAATATCAGTTGTTCCCTTTTCCTACCGCAAATATCACCTTCTTTCAAGTACAAAAAAGAACAACGGATTATTGAAGCGTGTTTCGATAAATATTTGGTGATATTTGAGGTAAGAAACATGCACACCTAATAGTTCAGGTACGACACTCAAAAAAAAATGATCCACTCATATTATATATTATAAAATAAGCTTAAGAAGCTGTTTTCACCAGATTTTTGCAAGATTTAAAAACATCAAACTAGAATTAGCAAACCCTAGCATACAACATTGCATCATCAAACCAAAAAAATAAAGAGAATTACATTTTGAGCTCACCAAGAACTAGGATTATCTAGTATATCAAATACCCTTATCATTTTGCTTCATCTAGGTTTATCAACTACAAAATTTGCTCATTTTAAGCAATAAATACAGCATAAAAATCAGTTTTGCTAGATTTCGAACATCAAATTAGTAGCTTTACTACTATTTACATTTCCTAATCCTAAAGAACCTCAAAAGGGAAAGCAATGATTTTTTTCACAAAAAAAAAAAAGTAATAGTAGATTTCGATACCCTTTAAAGTGCTTTGAATGTATGGATTCTTCAAATCTTCAATTTCAATCTAGGGTTTGTTCATCTTCCTCACAGTTGGAGAGAGGATTTGGTGAAAAAGCTATAAGAGTGAATAGTGTTTTTTTATTTTTATATTTTTGAAAAACATACGTAAATATACTATAATAAAAAAAATATTTATCATTTATATAATAATTTTTTTTCACTTAATCACTTTTAATTTATTTATAATATAAGTTTAATATATATTACAAAGAACAATTTATTATTATACAAGTTTTAATGATAGATAATACATTTATCACATATTTTAATACACTTATAATATAATGTGATAATTTTTTATCAAACAAATGTAATATATTTCAAAAACAATTATAGTTCAAATATATGGAATATATAATTTATTTTTAATATATATTACAGATTTATTACAATAATACTATAAATGATATTAAACAAAAATTATCACTAAAAATCAATAATTATTTTTTAAAATGCATTAATTTATGTATTTTTTTTTTAAAAAAAAAAAGGGAAAACAGAACACTAAAATGATATTATTTGCATAAATAGCCTTTTTTAGTGCAATGTTTAAGTTTTGTCCTCATTTTTTATATTTGCACAAAACTGTTTGTCAGTCCATCTCTCCTTCTCTCGTTCGCTTCTTTCGCTCGCCTCTATTGCTTTATACAATAAAACTGTATAAATTATGTTTTTAATTATATAAAGCGAGAGAAAATTATATGTACACATGCAAATACATATATCTCCGCCTTATACACTTATAATTATACAATAAAAGTACTTCCTTGTCCAAGTTTCTTTTGTCTTTCTCTCTTTCTTCTTTTATACAAATTCAAACTATATATAATTTCTCTCTTTCTCGTTTTATACAATTCAATTGTATATTCTCTGCCCATGTCTTTTTTGTCTTTATCCCTTTCTCATTTTATACAAATTCAAGTTGTATATAATCGTCCTATACACTTATAATTATACAGTTCATTTTATATACTTGTCTTATACAATTCTCTGCCCAAGTCTCTTTCTCTTTCTCGTTTTATACAATTCGCTTCAATTGTGTGTGTGTGTGTGTATATATATATAGAGAGAGAATTATACATATATATATTTGATATAGAGCGCAATTATGCAAACTTTGTTATAACATACAAATATGAATTTTATGTTTGTTATATGTGAAAATTGCCCTAGAATATAAATTTAAAAATAACGGAAAGAAAATTATGATACTATCTAAGCTTCTACAATCATCGTTTTATACATTTTCCTATCATATCCTCGGTGAGTTGAAATTGCAACATATTCCTACCTAATCACCTCACCTCGATACTTCTTTGGCCTACTTTTACCCCTCCTCAAGCCTCTTATGGCCAAAATTTTCAAGCTTCATCACTTCACTTTTAATTCTGCCCCCACCCCCCCAGTAACCAAACCCCAACTAGGTCTATTCTTTCACTTGTAACACAAGAAACTATATATACAAATATATATGAAACAACAACATACATGTACTCTCACACGAAGTTCAGAGGGGAGGGGATAAGACGTACACAAACCTTAAGCAAGATACCAAATATAAAGAGCGGCCTAGAAAAAAGACACTTTCGAACTTTGCAGTCATTCAGACATCTCTATGATTAAGAAAAGAAACATAACAATTGTTATGGTAAATGCCTAAAGGATATCACATTTAATCACAGTTCTTTGAAAATAAAGCACCATAGTGTAGATTCATATCCAGGTTTCATTTAATAGATCGTTCAAGAAAAAGGAATGAAATGTAAACCCTTAGCGCTGTAATGATTACAAACAAGAATTTTGAATTTCAATTCTTCTTATCGATCTGGCAAAAATCAAGCAGATACTAGGGAGTCATGTCTCGATAATCTTCATATGCATCAGATACAACCACATTAGCTTTACTTGATGCCCGCTGAATTGTTGTTGCTGCTATTATCTTGTCTCTTCTTGCATCATAGTTATCACCAAGCGATGGATCAACTAGCATTCTCACCAGCATCGGAGATTTGGTCAATAGAAGCTTGATAAGCTGCAATTCGACCTTTATGCCTTCTACTCTTTTAAGCTGAACTGTCCTAAGGTGATTCAATGTCACATCTGAAAAACTTGCGAGAATTTCATCAACTTCATTAGAAGCCTCTAATATATAATACCTCAAGCAATATACCTAAGAAAGATAAAGAAATTAAGGAAGTCATCACTACACGTGAATAACACATACAGAAGAAAAAAGAAAAATATAAGTATCACTACTAACCTCCATTTCAATATCTTGTATGTATGGGGAGCTTTGTATCAAGCAAAGAGCAACGAAAAAATCAGCTAATCCAAGCAGAGTTATGTTAAAACGTTTAAGATAGTTAAGAGGAGAGGAAAGTCTTCTTGGGATTTCAGTTGCACCTGTAACCAAGAACTACAATGAAAGTGCAAAAATCAGGATGACTCAAATTCCAAAGGATGGTACTTCAATGGAAACGCATTACAGAGAAGGTGTGAAGCAATATTTACCTGGTCACTTCCATTTGCCAAGTCGAGATGCTCAAGAGCAGAAAGTAACTGAAAAAATTTGTCAAAATCACATTTTTCTGATTCCTCAATAGATTTTTGGCACGGAAGAGAAAGTTTAGAAAGAAGAGGAACACTCCTAAAAGAAATATATTTTATGCAGCCTGTGAAGTCAAAGGATCTCAAATTGGGAGCGTTTATTTGAAGGTGGTCTGCAGTATCTGAAATTTTCAACACCAACTTCTCTAGCAAGGGGCTACAAGAGATTAAACTTTCTAGTAGTTTGGAAGAAATAGTCACGTCACACAGATTCAGGCTATTTAACATATCAAATCCTTTGAAGGCTGGTGGAGGGCATATTACACAATTTTGGAGAGTCAAATGCCTCAACTGAGAACACGCGAAAAATGAAGGTGGCAATCTGTATCGGTTCCACTCCGAAAATTTAAGAACAAGATCCTGAATGTCATTCCTAGAGAGGAAATATATCAAACTATTAATCTTAAGATACTTTCTCAGTGAAGAAATGGAGAGGGTAAACTTAGTAAGTGGTCCTGAATGAAGGGTCAAAATCTGGTACAGAATTTTTGTAAACTTAATAGAAGGGGATAGTAAGGCACGTGTCTCCTCCCAAAGTTTATCATCAAGTGTCAACTGTGGAATGCTGCACCATTTATACCTCCATTTCTTCGATAAGATGCTTGTCATTACAGCATCTTGCAAAGGCAAACGCATCAGGATGGAATTGATAACATTCTTTGGAAGGTTGCTTAGTCGATCAATAAATGACCTGTGACGACCACTCTTTCTTCTCTCAGGTGGCATCATACAGTGCCAATGGGAATCTGCAGAAAATAAACAAGAACACAAAGGTATGTTATCACCAAATTATCTGCACGTAGCACACAGACAATAATCATCCAACTCCTCGTAAAACCAATGAATCGCAGTCTTTAAAAGCAAGAATAACTTCCATAAATACTCATGAATCCAGGGGATTATACAGATCTGTTATTGGAAAGGGAAAAATAATGGAAGAAAGATTTAATGCTTACCAAGGAACTAGAAAGATCTATTTGTAAGTTCCAATTCTTCTACAAGGTTGTGTGTTTTATGTGGTTGGTGTCCAAAGGAGCATGTCTTATTCACAAGATAATTTGCAAAACGAGAGGCTAACGGTTCTGCAAGAAATGTTATATGTGATGGACGCATCAAGACTATCAACCACGAACCACCTATTAGAGTGGCAACTGTTCTATAGGATTAAGGCACAATCGTTGTACTATATCAATAATACTTACCATTTCAATAAAATAAAAAATAAGGATAGACATAAGTGAATAGCTCATTATGTTTAGTGGTAAAAATAAAATAACTATCACCACTTAATAAACATGCATTTTTGTTTCAGCTTCCTGTCTACCATCATGTCTTAATGTTTATCAATCTATATGATTACCAAAAGACGTGAGCTGATGATTTATTGGAAACAACCTCTCCACCTCCCAAGCTAAGGGGGTAAAGTCTGCATACACACAACCCCCTCCACAGACCCCACTTGTGGGATTACACAGGATGTGTTGCTGCTGTATTTGATTACCAAAAGAGTGATTTGGACCCTATATAAAGATGTTCAAATTGTTCCAAACAGCCAACCTTATTTCAATTCATAGAGTGCGACTTTCATTAAATATTATCAAATTTTGCATTTGTAATATTGCCTTGGGTCTGCCTTCTATTCTTCCAAGTCTACCGACATAACCTGCCCCTAATACAGAACTTCCAAGAGAAGATTGGCAAATCCCACTAATAAAGAACTGCCTAAACATCTACCCTTCGGGTTGGGTCAGATGGTTTGGCTTGAGACTTCCATAATGGGGGTCCAAGTTTGAAATCCTTTGCTTGCGACAACAAGGGGGTTTTCTTTTGGGTCGAGCTCATCGGTCATGACTTGCCTAATGTGGTTTATCTCTCTTATGTGGTTTGCAGGCTATTGCATAGGAATGAGGTTTACCCTGTGCACGTCCAAAGGATAACAACAGCAGTTTCCCTTGTCAACAACAACAAAAACAAAGAACTACCTAAACATCAATTCCAACAAGCATATCGTCTATCATATGAAAAATCACCCCCCTGACCCCCATCCCCACCAACCATTACTAACAATAAGCCAAAGTTAGTAGAACTATCAAGTCAGACAACACAGTGAAAACAATCTATCACTATGGATTTCAAGATTTCCACATGCTTAAAGCAACCCCATCACAGAACCTGAGGTAAAAACACAATGAAAGCTGAACATTTCCCATCATACCTAATTTTATTGACTCACCTGGAATCTGAACCTTCAAAGAACACTTTTTTATGTAACTTTTATTGATTTAATGAACACATACATACATCCAAAAAGGAAACCAATAACTAAAAACATAATCTTGAAACAGAAGATAATAATAGATATATACACTTAGTTTCAGGGACTTTAAGTTCATCCAAAAGGGAAAGTAAGGATAAAAACACAGACAAATAACAAAAAAATAATGGAACAAAGATTTTAAAGCTTACCAAGGAACAAGATTACTTCTGAGTTCTGTGAAATGCTTCAGTTCTAGCTAGGGTAATGAAAACCTCAAAGTTAGTTTTTTTTTTCAACCTAGGTAATCTAGTTTCATAATTCAGTTCTAGCCACATATTTTTTTTTTCAAATTATTTTCAAGTGTAATGTAATTTTGAACCTTTTTATAATTTCTAAAGTACATAGTACAAATTAAGGTATTTGCTATTAGATATTTAATCCCTCTTCGTAAACAAATATTTCTATTTTCTTTTTAATTTGTTTTAAAAAAAATATCCCTTTTCCTTTTATGGCAACATTTTAATTTTAATTTTTCACGTGACATGTTTAAGACCACAAGATTAAAAGGCGTTTTGGTACATTTGACATAACTTTAATTTAGAACCATAAGATTAAAAAGTTTTCTTTCATTTCTTAAACTCCGATCTAAGTCAAACTAGGTAATTCTTTTTTAAACGGAGGGAGTACGATTTATCTTTTTGTAAACGCATAGTTAAAGCATTTAACAATAATTTAGGTGAATTTAGAGGCAATTTGAACTATCAAATATAAAAATATATAGCGAAAATGTTTGTCACCTCCCACCAACAATAAATTATCACATCAAAATTAGGATAAATGAAAAGAATCACGCAATATTTTTTGTCTCTACCTGAGTTTCAAACCTGAGACCTCGGAGTTCTCAACAACTTTATTAACAACTATGACATAGGCAATTCGAATTACATTAAAGAATTAACCGACAATGACATTACGGATTTGGTAGATATAGGAGATGGGCTATAGATGAAACTTAAGGGATTTATGTGTAAATCACACATTGGGCTAAATATACCACCAATGTCTATTAATGTGCAAGACAAGAGGTTCCTCGGATGATAAGCATCCTCCACCTTAAAACTCTAAGGAATTCAAGCATCCTCCATCTCCAATCCTACGGTTGTGGATTGGAGTCATCAAAGAGAGCAAAAAGGTGGGAACTTCTGGGGACGGGTTTAAAAAAACCGATATCTCATCCAATCCACGAAGAGAACTTCTGCTTCAGGTGATGCACGCGAATAATTTGATACCTCAGCGGATACTTTTAGTCTTGTGTCAAGATCTAGAAGACGTTGATCAATTAGCATTCTCTCCAACACCGGGGAATTGGCTAACAAAAGCTTGATAAGCTGCATCTCAGATGTTCTTCCATCAATGGCGTATACCCTAATTTCCCTGACGTGACTAAATGTCACGTCTGACAGACCTTTAAGTTCATCGGATTCTTCAGTACCACTATCTTCATCTTCATGGAAAACCTGGGAAAGATAACAAAGAAGACATTTCTCAGGTTATTGAGGATCTTACAAGTACGAAAAAACATCACTAAATAAGAAAGAAGGGAAGAATCAGCACTACTAACATCAATTTCAAGATGTTCCAAGTACGGGAAACTTCTAAGCAAGTTAATAGACAATGAGAGTTCATATGCATCCACCAGCTCAAGTTCAAGCAGGTCAAACCGTTTGACACTGTTAAGATCAAAGGGAAGCCTTGGCGCTTCATATTTCTTTTGAGCAGATCCCTAGGAAAATATTAGCAAAATTCAAGATTATGTCAGCCCAAAAGAAATTCAATCCGCTAAAGTAACATAACAATGGAATCATGAAACAACATTTACCCAGTAACAAGAGATATTCAAGCTGAGGTACTTGATAGCAGAACAAGAATTGAAAACCTTTGCAAAATCAAGATCCTTTTTCATTATCTGCTCACCAGTCAGAGATACTTCTACCAGGATAGGGACATTCTTTAGGCAGACAGAACTAATATTGCCTGTGAAATAAAACCAACTCAGCATGGGGGCATCAATTTCAATTGTGTCTAAAAGTTTTGGGATATGCAGCACCAACAGCTCAAGCAACGGGCAATGAGATATAATACTCTCCAGCAATTCAGAAGAAATTGTTACTTCACACAGTTGGAGGCTAATTAACTTATCAAATCCTTCAAAGGCCCCTGGATGATGTATTGAGCAATTATCAAGACTTAGATGCCTCAGTTGCGAACATGTGAAAACTGACGTAGGCAATTTGCTATCCTCGGGAAGGTAAAGAACAAGACGTTCAATATTATTCCTCAAGACGAAATATACGAAGCTGCCAATGTCAGGGCAGCTTTCTAGATCAGCAACATCGAGGGTAAAGTCAATCAGGGGTCCTTCAAGAAGGGTTGAAATCTGGGAGATAATCTCTGTAAACTTATCTGTAGGGTTCAGTAAATTGTTTTCCGTTCTCCAAAGGGACCTATCTAGTGTCAACTTTGTAAGTCGACACCAGTGATACCTCCACCTTTTAGATAAGATGCTTGTCCTCACAGCTTCTTTAGAAGGCAACCGTATCAGAATGCTATCGATCACATCATTAGGAAGGTCAGTGAGGACGTCAAGAGTTAAACTTTGACAAGGGTTTCTTTCATTAGGAGGCATTATTTACCAATAATCATCAAGAACCTGTAAGAAAAAATAAGCAACAATACAAAGTAAGGGATCTCCAAATTATCTGGACAGAACTGCTATTCACATTTTTTGAGATAAAACAAGCAAAGAACTGCTATTCACATTGTCAAATCAACATAAGAACTAAAGGAACACTTCAAAAAATAATCACCAAGAACCTGTAGTAACTAAAGTCTAAACAATAATGCAAAGGGATCTCCAAACTATCTCGATAGAACCGATATTCACAATGACAAATCTACATAGAAAATAAAGGTGCATTCTTGTTGAAATCAGTCAACTATGTCCTCGTAATATCTATGTTATATGGATATTCTAATGACTAATATGCCCTGAGATAATGGACATGAGGCACTGATCCTTATTTCCTGACCTATTCTTCTTGTGTACCAATCCGGAAGAAACAGTGGCTGAGGTATGGTCTATTCATGGATGGAATATTGTATTTAGAAGGCATTTAAATGACTGGGAGATTGGGAGAGTGGCTGAGCTATTACGTGTTCTCAATGGGTTATCAGCAGAAAAAGATTCTATCATATTGAAACACTCTAGAGATGGAAGCCTTTCTGTTAACAAGCTATATATTAAGGAGATCATCCAGGTGGTAAGCTTGGCCCATGGAAACAGATTTGGAGAACAAGGTGCCAACCAAGGTAAAGTGTTTCTCTTGGCTGGTTGCTAGAAGAGAAGAAAAAATCAGATCTTTGCAGGGTTATGTTGAACCATTTCCTCAACAATTACATAGAAGAATGTATGTGACAAAGAATATTAAGAAATTATACTTAAAACACAAGTTCAAAAGTGAACACACATAGAGAGGAGACTAAAGACCCCCAATTTTCAGTCCCCAAATTCCACAGCACATAGAAATACATATACACACATTGACTGGGAAAGAATTAGCCTCAATTTTCCAAAGAAGAAAACAAGAGAATGCTAAAAGGAAAGAAACCCTAGAGCCACGGGTCTCAGATTCGAATCCCAAAATAGGCAAAAGAACCATCTGTCCTAGCATCCCGTGAAATTTGCCAAGGTGTGCGAAATGACGAAAGTTGGCCCGAACACCATGATCATAAAAAAAACGAAAGAACCTGTACAAATTCAGCTACCATAAAAGCAATTAAAGTAGATTTGAAGCTTACCAGACACTTCGGATTGATCTGAAATACCCTTGTCCTTTTTGTGTGCTTCAGCTGTTGAAGGAAAAGAGGAATTGAGACAGTGAAGGGTTTTATTTGGATGAAGGGGAAAAAGACAAGTGAAAATAGTGTTGTGTATTATGTGTGGGGTGGGGGTGGGGTATTTCTATGTCCGGCCTATTGGCACACACTTACATGGACGCTTTATTCTGTCTCCACTTATGAAACACCATACCGGCACGCACAATAAGCATTGCGATGCGAAGAGCATTACTTGGAGAAATAGAAGAATCATGTACCACACGTGTAAAATCTGACGAAGTCCCACATGAATATTCTACCATATCAGACATTCATGTCGACTTCATCTGCCCTTGGTAAAGTAGTCCATATTTTGATAGAATAATTACAATGTGACTATGCTTGTTTTAATTTTATTTTAAAATTGAGGATAATAAATAACAAGTTGAATATTCTAATGTATAACAAAGAGGTGAGCCTTCCTCTTCACATTTTTTTCTTAGAGGCAGATAGTATTTTCCCCTTGTTGAGCTTTTATCACTTAGACAGCTAGTTAAGTTGTACACTAAGTAGTGGTTTTGCATTGATCTCTTTTGGTGATTAACAGAAGTAACTTAGTTTCCAAATCATTAATGTAATGACAATATCATTACAGAACAATCTAAATATATATTATTTCTATCTGCTCAATAAACAAAAGAATGGAATGATCACTTATAACAAGAATCACCAAGAACCTGTAGAAAATAAATAACAATACGAAGTACGGAATCTTCAAGCTATCTTGGACAGAACAGTTTTAAAGCCACACAAGACATAAAGGTGCATTCAGCTAGTTGCAATTAGATCGATCAGCTTCTATTTTGTGTTAACAAAAAAAGTATCCTCATTCCTTTGTGTTTCTAAGCATATAAACACAAAACCATAAGATGTGAACTACAACGGGAACTCAACTACTAACTTATACGACAAAAACAGTAAAAGATCACACAAAAGCAACAACATACAATTCAGATTTTGAGAGGAACAAAAGGGGCAAACTTTTTTTATGAGATGTGGTGAAGCCTGCCAATCCCAATATTAAGCATTGAATAGCTAAAATTGAGCATTATATTTTCAAGAACTCTTGGTAAAGGTTTTAGGAAATACTGTTCAAGGGTAAAATAGGAAAAAAGATTGTTCTTGAAAGTAAATTTTTCCATAACTAAGATACAAACCCGAGATACTCAACCATTCCACCACAATGCATGTTGATCACTATAAGTTTGTCGGTAAATGGAAAGTCTTTCATTTCTTTCCCTACTCGTCATAAAAATAGGAAGACTAGCAAAAATATCTTCTTTTTTTACTCTTTTTTGAAAAAAAATTATCTTGGACAGCATCATCACTTACAATAATTTTCCAAAATTTAGGATTTTGAAATCAACAAAAACTTTGATTAATATCACTTACTAATAAGTTTAATTGACTTCTGTTGCCAGGTAGTATTTACCAATCATGATTTGTCAGACTAGTAGATACCAGATCGACGGTTATAACAAAAAAAATTAATGATTCATTTCCTTATTTTCTTGCATTGTTAGTGAATAGTGATACTTAAAACTTTCAGAAACAAGAAATTAAGAGATTCAAGAAGGAATCCAGACCATGTAACTTTTTACCCATAACAGGGTGTATCTTCCATTACAAAATCAAGAGCAGGCACTGAAAGTAATTATCCTTAAACATGTATGACATTGTTATTACAGAACAAACTGATCAAAACATCCATCCAACAATGCTTAAGGCAAGGTAAAACACAGTGTTATAGACCCCTACTATATCAAAGTTTTAGTCTCTCTTTTAAATTTGTTAACTTCTAGCCCAAAGGTTGTGATCTAATTAATCAATGTAGACTACAACTGCTTTAGGTGATGCACAAAATTTTTTTTTTGATACCTCAGCAAATATATTGACCTCGTGTCAAAAGGTAGAACACATGTATCAATTAGCATTCCCACCAACACCAGGGACATGGCTAAAAAAGCTTGACAAGTTGCATCGTTGTTCCTCCGAAGCATTCCAGCTTAACTTCCCTGAGGTGATTTAATGTCACATCTGAGAAACGTCCCAGTTCAAGGCATTCTAGAATACAATCATCCTCTTCATCTCCACAGTGAACCTAAGAAAGATAACAAGAAGTCGATTCTCAAATTATTGCGGATCTAAGAAGTACGAAAATAATCAAAAAAAAAAAAAGAAAGAAAGAGAAGAGTCAGCATTTAATATTAATGAAGTCATCAAGCAATATTTACCTTGGACGCAAAGGAGGAAAAGAGAAGGTGCTCGAGAGCAGGACAACACTTGAAAAGCTTTGCAAAATTAAGATCCTCTGCTTTAATATAGTCACCGTACATCAATACTTTTACCAGACGAGGGACATTCTTTAGGCAGACAGAACTTATATTGCCTGAGAGATTGAACAATCTCAACATGGGGGCATTAATTTCAATTGTCTGACTTGTCTGCGATATCCAGCTCCAACTCCTCAAGCAACGGTATCTCCAGGTGGACAAAACAACTATTCACATTGTCAAATCAACATAAGAACGAGAGGAATACTGTCAACATAATCACCAAGAACATGTAGTAACTAGACAATAACACGAAGTAAGGGATCTCCAAACTATCTGGACAGACGGCTATTCACAATGCCAAATCAACATAGGAAATAAAAACTTGGTAATCTTAACCATAAATACCCATACGGTATGATAACAGTGTCGACATTTACCAATAAATAAATCCATGTATATCTATCTCTTGATATCCATTAATGGCATTCTTAACATGAACACCTTTCATCAATACTTCATATATATATTGGTGGATTAACTACCACTGCGCCTCAAACCCAAATAAGTCGGGATTGGGTATATGAATCCTCACTGACTATGTCTCTACATTTAAACTCATCCCATGCCATCATTATGCCAAACAAAAATTGAAGTAAACAATAATGATAATGATCAAAAGCACACTTCAATATCACTTATTCGCGAGTTTTACACCCTCAACTATTAGGTGTTCCCTTTTCTTACCTTAACTGTTACCATTTATGTATTAAAACACACCTAGTTGTGTAGATGGTGATAATTCAAGAAGGAAAAAGGAACAACTGATAGTTGGTTTAAACAGCTTCGAGATGTGTTTTAAGACATAGATAGAATCATAGTGGTAGTTCATGTAGAAAAGGGAACAACCAATAGTTGGGGTGTGAAACTTGAGAAAAAGTTATAGTTTAGGTGTGTGTTATACCATTAACTATTAAAAAAACAATATTACAAGTTCTCTGGCACATAAATCTATGATAATTTACAATGATACTCATTTTTTTCTTGATTTCGAGTTTATGTGAGATGACGATGAGAATGAGAAGAGACGCACTGGGAACACGACAGAGAAAGAGAGTAACATTATAAAGTACATGCCAGAAAACTGAAGACCCTCAATTTTCACCCCCAAGTTCGACACGACATAGAAACACATATACACACAGTGAGTGGAAAAGAATTAGCCTCAATTTTCTGAAGAAATAAAGGGGAAGGCTGAAAGAGTCCTATAACAGTAAAGAGAAAGATTGAATAGGTTAAAAATATTTTAAACTATCACCATTTTGTGAGTTCCTAACCAGAATTATTCGTCCCTCACAGAACCCTATGAACTACCATGGTTTCATATTAAAATAACCCAGGGCCAGGAGTAATATGACATGCTACACGAACACCACACTCCAAAGAGTTCTAAGTTGCAGTAGACATGGAAAAAAAATCGAGTGAACATGTTAAACCCTTCCCTATGCCAACTTGCACTTAATTCGACTATGCCACCATGTACATACTACTTCCCAACAGCACAAATATCTAGTTACTACACCCACCATCTAACTCTGCTGGAATTGAACCATCCCAAAAACAGTATTTTTGTAAGATTTTCAGGGCAAACATAAATAGATTCTTATGCTTTGAAACCAAAAACTACATAAAGGAAGTAACTTTTATTGACTTCACAAACATATACAAATACCAAAAAGGGCCAATTTATGCTTATTATAGGACACATTAACCCATGGTCTCTTCATAAAACTAAATGGTGCACTTGGTTGAAAATGTTGAGTTATTTACCTAGACAAGTTGGGATCAATTCATGCTCAATACATTTTCTAAAAATCATAAATTCACCTCCAAGTCTTAAAAACAGAGTATTGAAACATAAGAAGATAAATACACTTATTTTCAGAGATTGTAAGTTCATCAAAGGAGGGAAATGATAACCAAATTATAGTGGAAAAAGATTTAAAGCTTACCAAGGAAGAAGATTGCTGATAATGGAATCAACCCTTTTTCTATTTGTAAACATCAAGAATTTTGTTCTAATCTAGGGCATGGGGCTTTGGAGGGAGATGGAATTGGGAAAGTACCTTAATTTTAACATTAAAAATTAAGGTTGGGCAATGGACCGGGTTGTACCGGTATCGGTCTGGTTCAATTACACGACGAAATGGGACACCGTAAATTGGTACACGGAATAGAACGGAATCACGATTTGATACTAGTGTATCGGTACCGGTTTATCCCGATTTATCGCGATTCCGGTCTGGTCGAATTTCGATTAATTATTATTTATTAATTAATTTACATTATATATTTATAAAATATAATTTATATTTTTATTTAATTTTTTAAAGTTACATATTCAAGTTAATTAAATTACAAGTTATAAATATAACTATAAATTATAACATATTAATACGTAATAACTTATAAACTTTAAAAGATTTCAATCTTGAAAACTTAATTAGACTTAACCTCCAAACATAATAAGTAAACTAAGATATCTATATAATAAACATAAGTAAAAAGTTATTTTATAAATTTAACAACTATCAATTAAAACTTTTAAAAAATAAAAGTATATATTTATTTTTTCGTAACTCAAAAATTCATTTTTGAAATAACTAGATGTTCGTCCTGTTTATCATGTCCGTTCCGTTTCAGTTCCATCCCGGTATATAGTGGGACAGGACGGAATCAAGTATCCGTCCCAATAATTTCGATCCGGTTCATCTCATACTGGTCAACGAACCGGTCAACTCGTTCTGTTCCAGTCCAATACTGGTTCGTGCCGGTCCGATGGTTCCATTTCGATCTGTTTCAGTCTTAATTAAATACGAGTGTCGGGTTGGAGTCATGGATATCTGTATTTTAAAAGGTAGGGGCATGAGGCGGTTCATTTTATATGGTACGGTATGGGGCGAGGCATAAACTTTGAGACACAGGACATAAGTCTCATGAATCTACGGGCCGTAATCTCGTGATCTCATGTATGTTCAATTTTATAATCTCATTACCAATAAAATAATCAAAAGTAAATTATTCAATAATTTTACAAATAATTTTTTATGAATAACCTATAATATATCAAAATTACATTATGATTTTTATTTGAAATAAGTATTATAATCAATAACGAAGAAAAAAAATATAGTATAATTACTATTTGAGAATGTCATTACACCAATAATAAAAAATATGATTTAAAGCAAAAAAATTAAAAGAATAAATTTAAAAATCCGGATCAACGTTTTTACACTCAAACTTACGTTTTTATGCTTGAGACTTACGCCTCAATTTCAAACTTATGTCTTATGGTTCTACGTCTTTAATTTAAGCCCGAAAGTATTATTGGTATGTCCCGCTCTGAGACTCGCTCCAAAAATATTTTTGAAAACACTGATTGATACAATAACGGTGAAAGAATAAAGCAGAACGAAAAAAGAAAACATCTTAATTTAGCCTTCTCAAATAGTGTGTGAGGTGAATATTTGTACTTTCAGATAAAAAACATAACCAAATTATTTTGATATTTTATTTTTCTATTGAATTATTATTAATTATTTATCAAAACACACTTCAACTTCACTCTTTTTTTTTCCTACTAGAAAAGTTCACGTAAGAGGCAACTATATTCGATTTTGTATTGACGAATTTCACATTTCAAATGAAATATTTACTAACGATAACACTTCATATCTAAAGCTTAAACCCAATACCTCTAATTATCACTCCACTAAACTTGTTAGTAAATTGCATTTACACACTAGAAAAATATTTTCTTTTAACTGAGAATCTATTAAACCCGTGATTATTCATATACTATATATATTTTCCACTTAACTTACATTAACCACTTAAAAGATGACACGTAATTATACACATTAATCTCAATAAACGAAGAAACGTTAAAATAAAATCCTCATAGTTACCTTCAAGCTGTGCCATACATGCAATTGGTCAAGTAAAGAAATAAACAAGTATGTCATACTACTACATTAAGTTTGTTTCTCTTTTCAGTCTTTCAACTTCTAAGCCAAAGATCCGCCTACGTAGACAACTTCTGCTTTAGGCGATGCCCGCGAAAAATTTGATATCTCTTCGAATATCTGTAATCTTCTATCGAGCTGTTCTTGATCAAGAAACTTTCGATCGATTAGCATTCTCTCCAACACAGGGGACTCGGCTAACAAAAACTTGATAAGCAGCAACTCAGAAGTTGTTCCTGTTAAGCAGCATAGCTTAACTTCCTTGAGGTGATAAAATGTCACGTCTGATAAATGTTTGAGCTCAAGGGGTTCTGGAATAGGTTCATCCTCGTCATCTTCATCTTCTTCGTCATATCTATAGTCATGAACCTAAGAAAGACAACAAGAAGTCAACTCATAGATTATTGAGGAGAGAAAGAAATAAACTAAATGAGCCGAAGTACTACGTACCTGTATTTCGAGATATTCTAGATATGGGGAACTTCTTATTAAGCATAGAGCATAAGAAAGCTTGTGTGATTCGACCAGCTTAATGTCAGGCAGGTAAAAGCGTTTGACGCTGTTAAGATTAAACGGAAGTCTTGATGGTGCTTCATATCCTTCTTCAGCAAAGAACTGGGAAACAATTACCGAAAATCAAGATTAAGTCAGCCCAAATGAAATTTCATCCACCAAAGTGCATAATAATGAAGTCATCAAGCAATATTTACCCCGGAATCAAGCAAGAAAAAGCGGAGGTGCTTGAGAGCAGGACAACACTCGAAAAGCTTTGCAAAATCAAGTTCCTCTGCTTCAATATAGTCACCATACAGCAATAATTTTACCAAACGAGGGACATTCTTAAGGCAGACACAACTTATATTGCCTGTGAGATCAAACGATTTCAACATGGGGGCATTAATTTCAATTGCGTCTAACCTGTCTCCAATATCCAGCTCCAACTCCTCAAGCAACGGGCAATGAAATATTAAACTTTCCAGCAACTCAGAAGAAATATCGACTTCACATAAATTCAGGCTTATTAATTTATCAAATCCTTGAGAGGCTGATGGATGTTGTATTGAGCAATAAGCAAGACTTAGATGCCTCAGCTGGGAACATGTGAAAAGTGAAGAAGGCAATTTGTATTTCTTTCTATGTGGAAGGTGAAGTGCAAGATGTTGAATGTTATTCCTCGAGAGGAAATATATGAAGTTGTCAATCTCAGGACAGCTTGCTAGAAGAACAACATTAAGAGTAAACTTAGTAATTGGCCCTTCATGAAGGCTCAAAAACTGGTACATCATCTTCCAAAATTTTATGGTAGGGTTCAGTAAATCCTTCTTTGTTATCCAAAGAGAACCATCAATCTCCAACTTTGTAAGACGACACCAATGATACCTCCATTTCTTTGATAAGATGCTTGTTCTCACAGCATCTTTAGAAGGCAAACACATCAATATGACATAAATTATATTATCTGGAAGGCAGCTAAGGGCATCGGGAAGTACACTTCGACCAAACTTTCTTGCCTTAGGAGGCATCATATAACAATGATCACTGAGAAGCTGTAGAAAATAAGCAATAGTATGAAATAAGGTCTCTCCAAGTTATCTGGACATAACAACTATTCATTTAGACAAATCAACATAAGAACGAAAGGAACACTTCCAACAATAATCACCAACAAAATGAAGTAACTAGAAAATAATATGAAGTAAGGAATCTCTAAAATATCTAGACAGAGAGCGCCAAATCAACATAGGAAATATTTTAGTATTCAAATATTCTATCCAATAGGTTATATTGAACCATTTGATCATTTCCTTAACTATTGAGGAAGAGAATGTAAGCGAAAAACAACATTTAGAAAATATATACACACAGTGAGAAAACTAAAGACCCCCATTTTTCAGCCCTCAAGTTCGACACGACATAGAAACACATACACACAGTAAGTGGAAAAGAATTAGCATCAATTTTCTGAAGAAGAAAACAAGGGGAAGGCTAAAAGACTTGGGTGAAAAATATCTTAAACTATCACCATTTTTCAAACCAAAATTATTCATCCCTCACAGAAACCTATGAACCAACACGATTTCATTTTAAAATATCCCCGGAGGAATATGACATGCTACATGAACATCACACTCCAAAGAGTTCTAAGTTGCAGTACACACGGAAAAAAAATCGAGTAAGCAGGTTAAAGCCTTCCCTATGCCAACTTGCACTAAACTCGACAATGCCACTACGTACCTACTACCTCCCACCAGTAAATATATCTGATATCTCTACCCGTCAGCCTTAAGCAGATACAAAGAAATCACCTATAATATCTTCCAACTCCACTGGAATCTGAACCATCCAGAAAAACACTATCTTTGTAAGATTTTTTGGACCAACTTATATAAATTCTTATGCTTTGAAACTAAAAACTACAAAAAGGAAATAACTTTTATCAACTTTAGGAACATACAAACACACCCAAAAGGAAACCAGCAACTTAAATTCCAGGGATGAATTTATATGCTAATTACAGGGCACATAAACCCGTGGTCTCTTCGTAAAATTAAATGGTGCACTTGATTGAAAATGTTGAGTTATTAACCTAGATGAGTCAGGGATCAATTTCCGCTTAATACATTTTCTTCTGCTGCACTCATATTCTGAAAATCCTAAATTCGCCCAAAACACTTATTTTCAGAGATTGTAAGTTCATCAAAAAAACGAAACAAAATGATAAAATGCAGAAAAATAACCAAATTATAATGGAAAAAGATTTAAAGCTTACCAAGGAAGAAGAATTGCCTTTTTCTCTTCGAAATTGCCTCTAAGAGTTTCACCCTGATCTAGGGCATGGAGTTTGGAAAGAGAGAAATTGGGGAAAAACTTAATAGTTTATTACCGGGTCGGATTCGATTTTCATTTCAAGTAAAATACGGATATTAAATATTGAGGGCGAGAAAAACAAGGTAGGATGAAAAAGTATTTTCAATTATACATGGTACAAATAGATATTAGTCAAGTTAGTAAATATGAAATTCTGTGTCTATTTTACTCTTGTTATGAAATCGTACTATTAATACCGTAGCATAGATGACTAATAATTAATAGAGGAGATATAGTAAAATTATCCTTTTACTTGTTGTTTCTTAATTAAGGAATATGTTACGGCAAACATGGACAAGTAATAATAGACAGAAGGAATAGTAAGCTTCATGTATAAGGTTAGTTGGTACTTTCTCCGTTCTAAAAGAAGTTGTGTTATAAGATTTCAAGATATAACTACAAGGATGGTTGTGGTGCAGTGGTGGGACTATTCCAGCTTAATATGGTTGGAGCTTCACCCCCAAATGATCCCTAGAGTGCGCGATCCAAAGTTAGTCAAGGCTTAGGACACCCCCAAATGGACCCTAGAGTGTGCAATTCGGAGATAGTTGGGGCTTCAAACACCGTGTGAAAAAAAAGGAGATAGAATTGATCGTACTCTTCCAGAATAACCCTTGTTTTGATACATGATGTTTTATACGATTAAGGAATAATTTATTTCTTCAAGGCAATTAATTAGGGGTAAATTAGTAGAAACACTCCTTATTTTCTAAGAATGATTAGTTTTAAATTTTTAAATTGGTAAACACATAGTTATAGACCAATTATATCAACGTTTGAGTCTCTCTTCTAATTTTTTTAACTTCTAACCCAAAAGTTGTGATCTGATTAATCAATGTAGACTACTTCTGCTTTAGGTGATGCACAAAAAAAATTTGATACCTCGTGTCAAGAGGTAGAACACATGTATATATTAGCATTCTCACCAACACCAGGACATGGCTAACAAAAGCTTGATAAGTTGCATCGTGGTCCAAAGCGTTCCAGCTAACTTCCCTGAGGTGATTTAATGTCACATCTGAGAAACATCCGAGTTCAAGGCATTCTAGAATACAATTACTCTTCATCTCCACAGTGAACCTAAGAAAGATAATAAGAAGTCAATTCACAAATTATTGAGGATCTACGAAGTATGAAAAATTCTCAACAAATAAGAAATAAAGAGAAGAGTCAGCATTAAGAACCTTAATTTCGAGATATTCTAAAATGGGAAACTTCTTATCAAGCGAAGAGAAAAAGAGAGCTCACATGACTCCACCAGGATAGTTTCAGGTAGGTAAATCGATTGGCACTGTTAAGATCAAAAGGAAGCCTAGTTGGTGCTTCATATCCTTCTTCAGCAAATAACTAGGAAAAATTTAAGCAAATTCAAGATCAGTTAGCCCAAAAGAAGTTCCATCTGCTAAAGTGCATAACAATGAAGTCATGAAGCAATATTTACCCAGATATTAAGGAATTTAAAGAGGAGGTGCTCGAGAGAAGAACAAGACTCGAAAACCTTTTCAAAATCAATATCCACTGCCTTCATATCGTAACCTGCCAGAATACTTTTACCAGAAGAGGGACATTCTTTAGGCAAAGAACATATATTGCCAGTGAAATCAAACAATCGCAGCATGGGGGATCAATTTCAATAATGTTCAGAATTTTGGGATATCCAGCATCAACTGCTCATGCAACGGGCAATGAGCTATTAAAATTTCCAGCAATTTAGAAGAAATTGTGACTCTGCATAGTTCAAGGCTAATTAATTTATCAAAACCTTGAAAAGCCCATGGATGATGTATTGAGCAATTATGAAGGTTTAGACACCTCAGCTGCAAACACATGAAAAGTGAAAAAGGCAATTTTGTATATCTTTCTAAATGGAAGGTGAAGAACAAGATCTTGTATGCCACATATGAAGTTGTCAACTCATAGGTTCTATAACAAACTCATAATCATAGTTTCTGCAGCTCTTTGCTAATCAAGGGTTAGTTAAACAATAAATGGTTGCAACAATACTGCAAACAGGCAAGAGCTTCCAAACACAAAGCTAACTATACACACCAGCCTCAATAAGCCATCATGTGTAATACGTATTCAATAATGCATTCATGCACAAGCAGTAAATGTAAAATCCTTAAAACATGTAGTGACAGTGTAATTACAGAACAAATTAATCAAAACATCCATCTGACAATCCTCATGTTCCCAAGCAAAACATACTGTTATACATCAACCTTTGTTTCTCTCATTTCAATTTCAATTTCTAAGCCAATAGATTGATCTGCTTAAAAATCTATGTAGACTACTTCTGCTTTAGGGTGATGCTATCAAAAAATTTGAGACCTTGGCAAATATTTTTGATCTTCTGTCAAGAGGTTTATCAGGTAGATAACGTGTATCAATTAGTATTCTCAGCAACACACGGGACTTGGCTAACAAAAGCTTGATGAGTTGTGTCTCAGGTGTGGTTCCTACTAAGCATCACAACATAACTTCCCTGAGCTGATTAAATGTCATGTTTGAGAAATATTCAAGTTTAAAGCATTGTAGAATACTATCATCCTCTTCATCCTCACAGTCAACCTAAGAAAGACAAGAAGAAGTCAACTATCATATTATTGAGGATTAACAATTATGCAAAGAATCAAAGCACTAAGAAGAACCTTAAATTTTCTGTGATATCCAGTACCAACTGCTCAAGCAACGGGCAATGAGATAATAAACTTTCCAGCACTTCAGAAGAAATTGTGACTCCACATAGTTCCAGGCTAATTAACTTATTGAACCCTTGAAAGGCTGATGGATGATGTATAGAGCAATTATGAAGATTGAGATGCCTCAACTGTGAACATGTGAAAAGTGCGCAATTTGTACATCTTCCCAAGTGGAAGGTGATGTACAAGATCTTGAATGTCATTTCTCGAGAGGAAACATATGAAGTTGTCGATCTCAGGACAACTTTCTAGATGAGCAACATTGAGGGTAAACTTAGTAATGGGTCCTTCATGAACAGTCAAAAGCTGGTAGATAATCTTTGTAAATTTAACTGTAGGGTTCAGTAAATCCTTTTTGGTTTTCCAAAGAGACTCAAAGCTTCAACTCTTTAGGTCTACACCAGTGATACCTCCATTGTTTTTTGATACGGTATTTGCTTTCACAGCATCTTTACACGGCAAATGCATCAGAATGACATCGGTTATATTATCAGGAAGGTAGCTAAGAACGGCAGGAAGTAAACTTCGACAATGTTTTCAACGTTTAGGAGGCATCATATATCAAAAATCACCAAGAAATTGTAGAAAATAAGCAATAATACAAAGTAAGGATCTCCAACTAATGTGGATAAAATTAATATACACGTTTTGCGATCAACATACGAACGAAAGGAACACTTACAATACTAATCACTAAAATTCTGTAGCGATAAACAATAATATGAAGTAAGGACTCTCAAATTATTTGGATAGTACATCTATTCACATAGTCAAACTAACATAACAAATTAAGGTGCATTCTTGTTGAAATCAGTCAACTATCTCCTTTTAATACCTAAGATGCAATTTGCCTTGAGATATCTATATTGAACGGCAGGATATTAGCTTGGGTATTTCATGCAGATTTTTCAATCAGAAGGAAAAATATACTTGACATACCCAGACTGAGTATGTACCAGTAAGGAAATCCATGTAACATAGCTTAATATCCATTAATTGCATTCTCACAGAATGAACAACGTCCATTAAGGGTGTGTTTGGTATGTAGCAGTGTTTCAAAAGGCGGGGGCGTGAGGCGAGGCGTTTTATATAGTACGGGGCGAGGCGTAAGCCTCGAGACACGGGGCGTAAGTTCCATGGATCTACGGGCGTAGTCTCATGTATATTCAATTTTATAATTTTATTACTAAATAAAATAAGCAAAAGTAAACTTTTCAATAAATTATGATTTTTATGTGAGATAAAGTATTAATATTCAATAATGAAGAAAGAAGGATTATCATTATTATTTGAGAAAATATCATTACACTAATAATAAAAATATGATTTAAAGCAAAAAAAATTAAAAGGATTACATTAAAAACGCCCGGGCATACGTTTTTAAGCCCATGACTTACGTTTTTATGTTCAGGGCTTATGCCTCAAATTTTAGGACTTATGCCTTATGGATCTACATTTTTAATTCACGCCTCAGAGGGTTTTTGGCACGCCCCGCCCCAAAACTCGCCCTGGGACTCGCCCCAAAACGTTTTTGAAAACACTGGTACGTAGTTTCCAATTTTCTCCAATTAAGTTGGTCAAAGATTTGGAAAACATTTTCTCTAGAGAAACAAGTTCCTTAAAATTGAGGAAAATGACTTTCCTAGTGAATGTAGGGAAAACAACTTTTATAAATGTCAATCCACACTAATTGTCTAATACTCACCTTCCAGCACATCCCACCCCAGGGGCGGACCCACCCTTGGGTAAGGGGTCGGAAAATTACATTGTATATAGAGGTCAAATTTTGTTTAATAAATATATATACAAGCATTGACACAAGTAAAAAGTTTAATATAGTGGTGAATGTGTTGCGAAAATTCCAGAGATCGTGTATTCAAACCCTACAATTTTCATAATTATATTTTTACTACAACAATTAACACTCCTTAATGATAATCCTGGATCCGTTACTGCCTCCCCCTAACCCTGACTCCCCCTAGAGTTATCTAGATTATATACAAATGCTTTTGGAACAAGATTTCTGCTTATTTACTTAATAACACATAATAAGAAAGAACTCCACTTACATTTGTACCAAAAACACACTCTAAGAGTTAGCCTCTATAGAAACAAGAATCACATTATCTCAGCAAGATTTTGTATCTTCACGAAACACTAAGATTTTTGGGACAAACGTAAATATCTTCTTATGCTTTAACAAAAAACTATGTAAAGGAAGTAACTTTAATTGATTTAACAAAATATACACATACCCAAATGGAAAGAAATGATGAAAACACAGAAAGAGAAGATTTAAAGCTTACATGCAAAAGAATATAGTTGATGATGGAATCCGCCTTCTTTTTTTCTCTTTTGACCTTTTGTCAAACATCTTCCCAAGTGGAAGGTTAAGTACAAAATGTTGAATGTCATTCCTCGAGAGGAAATATATGAAGTCGTCGTTCTCGGGACAACTTGCTAGATGAACAAGGTAGAAGGTAAACTTAGTATGAATACTTAACCACAAATACACATATGGCATGATAACAGTGTCAACATTTACCAATAAATAAATCCATGCATATCTCTTGATATCCATTGATGGCATTCTTAGCATGAACACCTTTCATCAATACTTCATATATATATTGTTGGATTAACAACAACCACTACACCTCAATCCCAAATAAGTCGGGATTGGGTATATGGATCCTCACTGACCATGTTTCTACATTTTAACTCATCTCATGCCATCATTATGCCAAACAAAAATTGAAGTAAAAAATTGTGATGATGATCAAAAGCACACTTGACTATCACTTATTCGCGAGTGTTACACCTCCACTATCAGGTGTTCCCTTTTCCTACCTTAATTATTACCACATATGTATTAAAACACACCTAGTTGGGTAGATGGTGATAGTTCAAGAAGGAAAAAGAAACAACTGATAGTTGGCTTAAACAACTTCTAGATATGTTTTAAGACATAGATAGTGGTAGTTCATGTAGAAAAAGGGAACAACCAATAGTTGGGGTGTGAAAACTAGCAAAAAAATTATAGTTTAGGTGTGTGTTTTACCATTAACTATAAAAAACAATATTACAAGTTCTCGGGCACATAAATCTATGATAATTTACAATGATTCACCCTTGATACTCATTTTTTTCTTGATTTTGAGATTATGTGAGATGACGACGAGAATGAGAAGAGGTGCACTAGGAACAGGACAGAGAAAGAGAGTAACATTACACAGTACATGCCAGAAAACTGAAGACCCTCAATTTTCACTCCCAAGTTCGACAGGACATAGAAACACATATACACGGTGAGTGGAAAAAAATCAGCCTCAATTTTCTGAAGAAAACAAGGGGAAGGCTAAAAGACTCCTATAACAGTAAAGAAAAAGACTGAATAGGTTAAAAATATCTCAAACTATCACCATTTTGCAAGTTTCAAACCAAAATTATTCATCCCCCACCGAACCCTATGAACTAACATGATTTCATATTAAAACACCCCAGGAGTAATTTGACATGCTACAGGAACACCACACTCCAAAGAGTTCTAATTCGCAGTAGACGTGGAAAAGAAATTGAGTGAACATGTTAAAACCTTCCCTACACCAACTTGCACTTAGCTCGACTATGCCACCATGTATCTACTGCCTCCCACCAGCACAAATATCTAGTTACTACACCCACCATCCAAAAAAATCACTATTTTTGTAAGATTTTCATGACAAACATAAATAGTTTCTTATGCTTTGAACCAAACACTACAGAAAGGAAGTAACTTTTATCGACTTTAAAAACATATACAAATACCCAAAAGGGCCAATTTATATGCTAATTATAGGACATATGAACCCATTGTCTCTTCATAAAACTAAATGGTGCACTTGGTTGAATCTTAAAAACAGAGTATTGAAACATAGGAAGATAAATACACTTATTTTCAGAGATTGTGAGTTCATCAAAAGTGGGAAATGATAACCAAATTATAAAGGAAAAAGTTTTACAGCTTACCAAGGAAGAAGATTGCTGATAATGGAATCAACCCTTTTTCTGTTTGGACTTTTGTCAAACACCTTATGCCCTATTTGTAAATTTGAAGAATTTTGTTCTAATTTAGGGCATGGGGCTTTGGAGGAAGAGGGAATTGGGAAAGTACTTTTTAACATTAAATACGAGTGTCGAGTTGGAGTCATGAATATCAGTATTTTAAAAAGTGAGGCATTTTATATGGTATAGTACGATACGGGGCGAGTCGTAAGCTTTGAGACACAGAGCGTAAGTCTCATGAATCTACTGACAGTAATCTCGTGTATATTCAATTTTGTAATCTTATTACTAATAAAATAATCAAAAGTAAATTGTTTAGTGTTTTTACAAGTAGACTTTTATGAACAACCTATAATATATAAAAATTATATTATAATTTTTATTTGATATAAGTATTAAAAATCAATAATAAAGAAAAATAATATTATAATTATTATTTGATAAATATCATTATATCAATAATAAAAAATATGATTTAAAGCAAAATAAATTCAAAAGAATAAATTAAAAAGTCTGGACCTACTTTTTACGCTCAAAGACTTCTTTTATGCTCGAGGTTTTTGCCTCAATTTAAAACTTACGTCCTATCAATCTACATCTTTGATTTAAGCCCAAAAACGTTTGAGGTACGCTCCACCCCGAGACTCACCTTGGAACCCGCCCCAAAACATTTTTGAAATTATTAATGGATATAATAACGGTGGAAAAAATAAGGCAAAACGGAAAAAGAGAACATTTTAATGTAACCTTCACCAAATAGTGTGTTAGGTGAATAGAGATATAAGTAAAATGAAATAGGGGTAGAAGCAACGTAGGGGCATATTTGAATCTATTTAATTGTTTTGAAGGGTATTTTTGTACTTTTAAGGAAAAAAATGCAACCAAAATTATTTTGATATTTTTATTTTCTATTTAAATTATTATCAATCAGTCAATCACTATATATATATATATATATATATAATATATATATATATATTATTTTTTAGAAAGATTCTCCTAATTCAAAAATAGAAAGAATATAAATAAAGGCGCATACGCGGGAAGGGGCCCCCCTCTTTCTTAGAATTCAACATTTATGATATGTTTTGCATCTTGTTCGCCCACTCTTCATTCAGGGTGATTCGAACCAGGGGAGGATCTTCCACCTTTAAGGTCATAGCACCAGTACTTGAACGCTTACTCTTACTGCTCTTCTCAGGTTCACCTCTTTTGGATGCCCTGAGGTTTGAAGTCATTTGTTTATCACAGAACAAGTCCCCCTCAGTCACTGCCATAGTTGACCCTCTCTTCCAGATCCTCGCTTCTATGAGCCAAATCACTCTCCTCGGGAGTTCTCTCCTTGACTACACCCTCCTCGGCTTTGTTACCCAAACACTCATCCTGAGCAATCTCTTCCGGTTCAGCAGTGTCCAGATCTGGCATCTTTGCCTCTTCTTGTTCAGGGTCCTCTAGAACCGCAAAACGGTTCGGGCTGACTAGGTCCAGTTGGGTCATTCCACTCTCGCGCACATATATATATATATATATATATATATATATATATATATAAGGATCATAGCAGAGGTGATTGGCACCTCTCTATATGACCTCCATTCATTTTTCTTCTTACTTGACATTTTTTCTTATTTTTTTCAATTTTTTTTTTATTATAAATTGTATACCTATTCAATTATATAAATTTTATTCTTAAATTAGTATTAGTAATATTCATAACTCTCAAACCTTTCATATTCATAACCTCTTAAGTCTTTCATATGCATAACTTCTAATTATTTAATGTGAAAGGTTGCATTAACACTATAAAATCATACTAAAATTGTGTGTTATTTTGTAGTCATCTTTGATTAGAGAATTAGTGGAAGACATATTACAATTTTTGTAAGCTTTGAGGTGCATCATTTTTTCAAATATTATTTTTCATATATTACTTTTAATTAGAAAGTAAGTCTATATGTCAGTATATTTTTATTTCTTCTAGATAAATATTTTGTAAGTCTAATATGTCAGTATATTTTTATTTCTTCTAGATAGATTATTTTGTTTTGTTATCTTTGAGATTCATTATATGACTAATAATGTATTTGTTAATATTTTTCTTGACTCTTGTGTATAGGATGAAATGATAACATCAAGCGATGAAGATTAATGAATTTTGAGCTACACATGTATATTTATTATTTGTCAATAATGATTATGTAGGAAAATTTATGATTAAATGTAATTTTTCCTTATTCTTTATGAGATATAATATTTTATTTTATTAACTTTCAGATTCATTTTAGGATTAATAATTTATCTGTTATTATTTTTCTTGACTCTTGTATATAGGATGAAATGAAAAAAATATCCAAAGATGGAGATTAATGGATTTTGAGTTATATAGTGATTATTCTTTATTTTTTAGGTCCTCAAGAAGTAATGTTTCTATTATATTATTTCCTTTTGAATTATTTATGTTTTGTCAAAAATGATTATACGTGTTTAAATGTAACTTTCTCCATATTCTTTATCTTTTTCTTCTTTTGGTAGATAATTTTTTAACTTATTTATTCAGATTTGGTGATTATAGGAAATATATCTATAATGAAAATGGTTAGACATTCTTGCATAATTTGAGTTTACAAGGAAAAATAATTTGATATGTCTGATATAATTACAACTCTTTTTTTGTTGAATCATACATTTAATATTATTTGTTTATATTCATGAAGATAGAAATTCTGATTTTTTAAAGAAAAATATTTAATTTATTCTGTTTAGACCTCTATATGATTCTTAGACAATTGAATTATATTATAATGATAACACTCTTCAAAAATAATTATTTGTTCAGGTAAATTCATCTCTCACTTTTTTATTGATAATATTAGTTTATTGTGTTTGTGGCATATATTCTAAACAAAGAAGTAGAAAATGAGTAAATGATATCGATATGCTACTTAAAGAAATACGTACATATACTTTCATAGTCCGGTTAAACAATAATGTAAAACTAATTTAATAATTTTTAAAATACACATGATTTTATTAAAAATAAATTATTTATTAATATGTAAAATTGCAATTCTTAATTTTTTTTTTTTAATAAAATATTTATTAATAAGTCTTTATATTTCATATTTGTTATTATTCGGGAGTTCTAAAGTTATTCCAAATTGCGATTAATTTATAATTTTTAATATGTAGTTGGTTTCCTTCTCTATTTACTTATAATAAAATATTTGTCTCATAACTCTAATTGTTTTGTCTTTTCATTTTCTATAATTAATGTTCTTTATTAGTGTAATAATGTACAAATATTATTCTTATTATGTTACAAAAGTTCAAAGTCATATTATTAATCCACTTAATTACCGTGACTTTTTAATCTTATGAATTTATTATATTAAATGTAATATTTATTTAAAATGTGAAATATGCTTTTTAATATTTTGTGTTTAAGCCAAATAAAATTAAAAGAATAGGAATTTTTATGTATCATTTCTTGAATCTTTTTGCGTAGTTAATTCTCTCTTTGTTCTCTTTTATTTTATTTTTAGATTTTACATTTTTTCCCAATATAAGTTGTCCAAAATAATTGGATACCACTTGATACATTTTCTTCGTTTTCATTGTTGCACTCATAAAATCCAAAATTCGCCCAAAACATGCACTTATTTTCAAGAGATTGTAAGTTCATCGAAAAAATGAAACAAAATGATAAAATGCAGAAAAATAACCAAATTATAATGAAAAAGATTTAAAGCTTATCAAGGATGAAGAATTGCCTTTTTCTCTTCGGAATTTCATCAAACACCTTATGCCCTATTTGTAAATTTTTATGAGTTTTACCCTAATCTAGGGCATGGGGTTTGGAAAGAGAGAAAAAGTGGGGAAATACTTTATAGTATATTATCGGGTCGGATTTGAGTTTCGGGTATAAGTGAAATACGGATATTAAATATCGAGCGCCAGAAAAACAAGGTAGTTTCGGGTATAAGTGAAATACGGATATTAAATATCGAGCGCGAGAAAAACGAGGTAAAATGAAAAAGTAATTTGAATTATCCGTGGTACGAACATATGTTAGTCAAGTTAGTAAATATGAAACTTAGTGTCTAATTTACTCTTGTTATGAAATCGTACTATTAATACCATAGCATAAATGACATATAATTAATAGAAGAGATAACAAAATTATTCTTTTACTTCTTGTTTCTTAAGTGATATGTTACGAAAAACAGGAGGAGGAAATAGTATGCTTCGTGTATAAGGTTAGTTGGTACTTTCTCCTTTCTAAAATAAGTTGTGTTATAAGATTTCAAGGAATAATCTAGCTTCGAGTACGTGCGTTGCACGTGTGCCTCAGGCTAAGTTGCACGAAGTTGTTGTGGCGATGCATTTGTATAACCTCTTTGATATTAAAGACGAAGATGCCACAAATATTGTGAAAGAAAAATAATTATGTGTTAAATATATGTACATTTTGATTTAGTAATTTACTGAAAGGATAAAAATAGATCAACAACAAAATAGTTACAAATTACAATAATTAATTAAGAAAAATATATAGAGAACTTTCACATATATAAGAAATATTAGGCAAGATAAAGACAAACTTATATTCCAGCTATCTCAAATTTTCTTTTCAAGAAAATCAGCAAAGCTTTCTCTTGTAATGGAGGATATATGTACTTTTTTCTTGTAAAGATGGGTCTTAACCTTTTTTTTTTAGGGTATATCGCAAACTCATCAACCCATGATCGAAACTCGAAACTAGAACCATCCAAAAAAAACAATCTTTGTAAGATTTTTGGGACAAGCTTATATAACTTCCTATGCTTTTGAAACTAAAAACTACAAAAAGAAAGTAACTTTTATCAACTTTATGAACAATACACACACATCCAAAAGGAAACCAGCAACTTAAAATCCAGGGGTGAATTTATATGCTAATTGCAGGGCACGTAAACCTGTAGTCTCTTCGTAAAATTAAATGGTGCACTTGATTGAAAATGTTGAGTTATTTATCTAGATGAGTCAGGGATCAATTTCCACTTAATACATTTTCTTCATTTTCATTGTTGCACTCATATTCTAAAAATCCTAAATTCGTCCGATACATGCACTTATTTTCAAGAGATTGTAAGTTCATCGAAAAAATGAAACAAAATGATAAAATGCAGAAAAATAACCAAATTATAATGGAAAAAGATTTAAAGCTTACCAAGGATGAAGAATTGCCTTTTTCTCTTCGGAATTTCGTCATACACCTTATGCCCTATTTGTATATTTTTATGAGTTTTGCCCTAATCTAGGTCATGGGGTTTGGAAAGAGAGAAAAATTGGGAAAATACTTTATAGTATGTTATCGGGTCGGATTTGAGTTTCGGGTATAAGTGAAAAAATGATAGACCTAAGGTAAAAAAGTTACTTATTTAAAACAATGAGATTTTTTATTAACTTATATATATATATATAATATATATATATATATATATATATATATATATATATATATATATATATATATATATAATATATATATATATATATATATATACTAGCTTCGGGCACGTGCGTTGTACGTGTGTCTCAGGTTAAGTTGCACAAAGTTGTTGTAACAATGTGTTTGTATGGCCTCTTTGATATTAAAGATGAAGAAACCACAAATATTGTGAAAGAAAAATAATTATATGTTAAATATATGTACATTTTGGTTTAGTAATTTACTGAAAGAATAAAAATAGATTAACAAAAAAATAGTTACAAATTAGAATAATTAATTAAGAAAAATATATAGAGAACTTTGACATATATAAGAAATATTAGGCAAGATAGAAGACAAACTCATATTCCAGCTATCTCAAATTTTCTTTTCAAGAAAATCAACAAAGCTTTCTTTTGTAACGGAGGATATATGTACTTTTTTCTTGTAAAGATGGGTCTCAACTTAATTAAGAGAAAATTAATTAATTAAATTGGACAATTTGAACTTAAATTTCATGTTAGAATATTAATGAATTAAATGAAAGAAAGTGAACGAGGAGAATCAAAGTCTCAAAAACATCTTTACATATTTCACCGGTAGTTTGATGTTTTTAGTAGATTAATATGGTCAATATATTGTTTTAAGTGCATTTAATTATTAAGTAACCCTTCAAATTCTTGAGGTTTTATATTTTCAAAGAGTGTTATACTCTATACAAATTTATAGGATTATTTTAGTAATCCAACCTTTAACGTTGTTTCTTCACACTTTTAATAGAACTAATAATTCTATTTTTTACTATAAAGTTTGTAAAATAAAATAGTAAATCAGGAAAAAAAATTTAAAAGCTATACAACTTATATTTGTGGTCACCAAAGCAAGAACAATTATCAACCATGCAAAGACGTAAATTATAAAATTTGAAGTCTTATTGTGTACAATAGTTTTTTATTTGTAGTTATTTATTTATCAAATAGAAATAAACGGAAAAAGAAAATAGAGATTTTTTAATGGTAAATAAAAGAACACCACTAAAGAAACCAACTAATATATTATAAAATGAAGCTAAAAGTAACAATGTGAAATAAAGATAAGAGATGACAACTTTCTTTATTTCTCTTCCAATTATTCAAAATCTCTTCCGATAGGATATAATCGTGGGACTCAAAACATTGTCATTAATATGTCATTAATCCATTTCATGGATGAAAGGTGAAAGTAACAAATATATTATTAATGAACATCAACACATTTATAACATCTTCATTTCTAATATAATTACACAAAATAAAAATTCCACTTGAACCCATACAAGAGAAATCTAAGCAGATCTTAGTTAATCTATAATAAAATTATCCAACAAATATTAAGATACAAGATTGAAGAGAAGTAACTATCACAAACTAAGACAATGTATATCATGACATAACTTACAGATCGAAAAATTAGTGAAGCACACAATGATATTTATAGCCAAGATATGTAGAAACTCAAAAGTCAAGTTATAAGAAGATCATTAAGATATTATTAAATTTCTTTATTGAAAAATGTAAGGACGCTTTATATTTTATTATTTAAAAATACTATTATAGAGGAGTGGATTTAACTTTGGGGTATTAACATGTGTGCTTTTATCATTTCATGACTGGTTGTTATTTTAAAAAAATAAAAGTAAAATTCATATGCATAATATTAAGAGAACCACAAAGTTATCTATGCACAATTATTAATGAAAACCTATTCCTTCATATGGTTTGTTCATATTTAGTATTTTTCTAATTCATGTTTTAATTCTTTTCAATATTTTTTTGTTTATTTAATACTTATGACATTTGCACTCGACATATTCATTAAAGAAACAACCATTGACGTGATTATTGATGAGTATTTTCACTAATTTACCTTTAATTCTTTTAAATAATTTTTTTATTTACTTTTTACTTATTACATTTGAACTTGACATATCCATTAAGAAAACAATGATTGGCATGACTATTTTACCGCATTTACCCATTGATGTTAGTATTGTTGGATATTTTGTAATATATAGAAGTCTTAAATTAAATAGGTTGTTCATGAATGAACATGATTTTTATAAAAAGTAATTACACAGAACATGACTCTTATGAAAAGTCATATGTTCATGAAAGAACACGACTCTTATGAAAAGTCATCTCTTAAGTTTTATAAATATAAAGACTCTATAAATTGTCTAAGAAAAATTTGCATGTATGAATGAAGGATTTTGTTGTAACCTAGAGGGTTTTGTTTGTATTTTCCCAATATGTTATGGACAATATCTCTTCATAGAAAGTGATTTTACACGCCTCCAAGTCATTTTTTCGTCAATTATATTTTGTAATATTTTTTTTCTAACAAGTATTAAGTCTTGAAAAATAATTTACGAAATAAGTAATTAATATTAAGAATAAAACGCTACTGAAATTTGAACTTTTTTCGTTTAGGGTATATCGCAAACTCATCAACCCATTGACTGAAACTCGAAATTAGAACCATCCAAAAACACAATCTTTGAAAGATTTTTGGGACAAGCTTATATAACTTCCTATACTTTTGAAACTAAAAACTACAAAAAGGAAGAAACTTTTATCAACTTTATGAACAATACACACACATCCAAAAGGAAACCAATAACTTAAAATCCAGGGGTGAATTTATATGCTAATTACAAGGCACGTAAATTCGTAATCTCTTCGTAAAATTAAATGGTGCACTTGATTGAAAATGTTGAGTTATTTATTAAGATGAGTCAGGGATCAATTTCCACTTAATACATTTTCATTGTTGCACTCATATTCTAAAAATCCTAAATTTGCCCGATACATGCACTTATTTTCAAGAGATTGTAAGTTCATCGAAAAAATGAAACAAAATGATAAAATGCAGAAAAATAACCAAATTATAATGGAAAAAGATTTAAAGCTTACCAAGGATGAAGAATTGCCTTTTTCTCTTCGGGATTTCGTCAAACACCTTATGCCCTATTTGTAAATTTTTATGAGTTTTACCCTAATCTAGGGCATGGGGTTTGGAAAGAGAGAAAAATTGGGAAAATACTTTATAGTATATTATCGAGTCGGATTTGAGTTTTGGGTATAAGTGAAAAAATGATAGACCTAAGGTAAAAAAGTTACTTATTTAAAACAAGGAGAATATTTTATTAACTTATATATATATAGTATATATATATATATATATATATATATATATATATATATACTAGTTTCTGACACGTGCGTTTGTACGTTGTATCAGGTTAAGTTGCACGAAGTTGTTTGTAACGTTGTGTTCGTATGGCCTCTTTGATATTTAAAGAAAAGAAGCCCAACAATATTGTGAAAGAAAAATATTATATATTAAATACATGTACATTTTAGTTAGTAATTACTGAAAGAATAAAAATAGATCAACAAAAAAATAGTTACAATTACAATAATTAATTAAGAAAAATATATAGAGAACTTTCACATACATAAGAAATATTAGGCAAGATAGAAGAAAAACTCATATTCCAGCTATTTCAAATTTCTTTTCAAGAAAATCAACAAAGCTTTCTCTTGTAATGGAGGATATACGTACTTTTTCTTTGCTTGTAAAGATAGGTCTTAACTTTTTCTTTTAGGGTATATCGCAACTCATCACCCATTGACCAAAACTCGAAATTAGAACATCCAAAAAACACAATCTTTGTAAGATTTTTGGGAACAAGCTTATATAACTTCCTACTTTGAAAACTAAAAACTACAAAAAGGAAGTAACTTTTATCAACTTTATGAACAATACACACACATCAAAAGGAAACCAGCAACTTAAAATTTAGGGGTGAATTTATATGCTAATTATAGGGCACGTAAACCTGTAGTCTCTTCGTAAAATTAAATGGTGCACTTGATTGAAAATGTTGAGTTATTTATCCAGATGAGTTAGGGATCAATTTCCACTTAATACATTTTCTTCATTTTCATTGTTACACTCATATTCTAAAAATCCTAAATTCGTTCGATACATGCACTTATTTTCAAGAGATTGTAAGTTCATTGAAAAAATGAAAAAAAATGAGAAAATGCAGAAAAATAACAAAATTATAATAGAAAAAGATTTAAAGCTTACCAAGGATGAAGAATTGCCTTTTTCTCTTCGGAATTTCGTCAAACACCTTATGCCCTATTTGTAAATTTTTATGAGTTTTACCCTATCTAGGGCATGGGGTTTGGAAAGAGAGAAAAATTGGGAAAATACTTTATAGTATGTTATCCGGTCGGATTTGAGTTTCGGGTATAAGTGAAAAAATGATAGACCTAAGGTAAAAAAGTTACTTATTTAAAACAAGGAGAATTATTTTATAACTTTATATATATATATATAATATATGTATATATATATATACTAGCTTCGGGCACGTGCGTTGTACGTGTGTCTCAGGTAAGTTGCAAAAAAATAATTACAAATTAGAATAAGTAATAAGAAAAAATATAGAGAACTTTGACATATATAAGAAATATTAGGCAAGATAGAAGACAAACTCATATTCCAGCTATCTCAAATTTTCTTTTCAAGAAAATCAACAAAGCTTTCTTTTGTAACGGAGGATATATGTACTTTTTTCTTGTAAAGATGGGTCTCAACTTAATTAAGAGAAAATTAATTAATTAAATTGGACAATTTGAACTTAAATTTCATGTTAGAATATTAATGAATTAAACGAAAGAAAGTGAATGAGAGGAATCAAAGTCTCAAAACATCTTTACATATTTCATCGGTAGCTAGAGGTTTTTAGTAGATGAATATGGTCAATATATTGAATTAAGTGCATTTAATTATTAAGTAACCTTTCAAATTCTCCAGGTTCTATATTTTCAAAGAGTGTTATACTCTATACAAATTTATAGGATTATTTTAGTAATTCAACCTTTAACATTGTTGCTTCACACTTTTAATAGAACTAATAATTCTAATTTTTACTATAAAGTTTGTAAAATAAAATAGTAAATCAGGAATAAATACTTTAAAAGCTATACAACTTATATTTGTGGTCACCAAAGCAAGAACAATTATCAACCATGCAAAGACGTAAATCATAAAATTGAAGTCTTATTGTGTACAATAATTTTTTATTTGTAGTTATTTATTTATCAAATAGGAATTAAGTCGAAAAAGAAAATAGAGATTTTTTAATGGTAAATAAAAGAACACCACTAAAGAAATCAACAAATATATTATAAAATGAAGCTAAAAGTAAAAATGTGAAAGAAAGATAAGTGATGACAACTTTCTTTATTTCTCTTCCAATTATTCAAAATATCTTCCGATAGGATATAATCGTGGGACTCAAAGGATTGTCATGAATATGTCAATAATCCATTTCATGGATGAAAGGTGAAAGTAACAAATATATTATTAATGAACATCAACACATTATAACATCTTCATTTCTAATATAATTACACAAAATAAAAATTCCACTTGAACCCATAGAAGACAAATCTAAGCAGATCTTAGTTAATCTACAATAAAATTATCCAACAAATATTAAGATACAAGAAGTGAAGAGAACTATCATTAAAACTAAGACAACGTATATCATGACACAACTTAGAGATTAAAAAATTAGTGAAGCACACAATGATATTTATAGCCAAGATATATAGAAACTCAAAAGTTAAGTTATAAGAAGATCATTAAAATATTATTAAATTTTTTTATTAAAGAATTAAAGGACGCTTTATATTTTATTATTTAAAAATACTATTATAGAAGAGTGGATTTAACTTTGGGGTATTAACATGTGTGCTTTTGTCATTTCATGACTGGTTGTTATTTTAAAAAAAATAAAAGTAAAATTCATATGCATAATATTAAGAGATCCACAAAGTTATCTATGCACAATTATTAATGAAAACCTATTCCTTCATATGGTTTGTTCATATTTAGTATTTTACTAATTTATGTTTTAATTCTTTTTAATATTTTTTCATTTATTTTTTACTTATGACATTTGAACTTGACATATTCATTAAAGAAACAACCATTGATGTGATTATTGATGAGTATTTTCACTAATTTACCTTTAATTCTTTTAAATATTTTTCTTTTACTTTTTACTTATCACATTTGAACTTAACATATTCATTAAGAAAACAATGATTGGCATGACTATTTTACCGCATATACCCATTGATGTTAGTATTGTTGGATATTTTGTAATATATAGAAGTCTTAAATTAAATAGGTTGTTAATGAAAGAACATGATTTTTATAAAAAGTAATTATCACAGAACATGACTCTTATGAAAAGTCATGTGTTCATGAGAACACGACTCTTATGAAAAGTCATCTCTTAAGTTTTTATAAATATAAAGACTCTATAAATTGTCTAAGAAAAATTTGCATGTCTGAATAAAGGATTTTGTTGTAACCTATAGGGTTTTGTTTGTATTTTCCCAATATGTATATGGACAATATCTCTTTATAAAAAGTGATTTTACACGCCTCCAAGTCATTTTTTCATCAATTATATTTCTTAATATTTTTTTCTAACAAGTATTAAGTCTTGAAAAATAATTTACGAAATAAGTAATTAATATAATAGATAAAACGCTACTGAAATTTAAACTTTTTCTTTTAGGGTATATCGCAAACTCATCAACCCATTGACCGAAACTCGAAATTAGAACCATCCAAAACACAATCTTTGTAAGATTTTTGGGACAAGCTGATATAACTTCCTATGCTTTTGAAACTAAAAACTACAAAAAGGAAGAAACTTTTATCAACTTTATGAACAATACACACACATCCAAAAGGAAACTAACAACTTAAAATCCAGGGGTGAATTTATATGCTAATTACAGGGCACGTAAATTCGTGGTCTCTTCGTAAAATTAAATGGTGCACTTGATTGAAAATGTTGAGTTATTTATTAAGATGAGTCAGGGATCAATTTCCACTTAATACATTTTCATTGTTGCACTCATATTCTAAAAATCCTAAATTCGTCCGATACATGCACTAATTTTCAAGAGATTGTAAGTTCATCGAAAAAATGAAACAAAATGATAAAATGCAGAAAAAAAACCAAATTATAATGGAAAAAGATTTAAAGCTTATCAAGGATGAAGAATTGCCTTTTTCTCTTCGGAATTTCGTTAAACACCTTATGCCCTATTTGTAAATTTTTATGAGTTTTACCCTAATCTAGGGCATGGGGTTTGGAAAGAGAGAAAATTGGGAAAATACTTTATAGTATGTTATCGGGTCGGATTTAACTTATATATATATATATATACTAGTTTCGGACACGTGCGTTGTACGTGTGTATCAGGTTAAGTTGCACGAAGTTGTTGTAACGATGTGTTTGTATGGCCTCTTTGATATTAAAGACGAAGAAACCACAAATATTGTGAAAGAAAAATAATTATATATTAAATACATGTACATTTTAGTGCCTCTTTGATATTAAAGACGAAGAAACCACAAATATTGTGAAAGAAAAATAATTATATATTAAATACATGTACATTTTAGTTTAGTAATTTACTGAAAGAATAAAAATAGATCAACAAAAAAATAGTTACAAATTACAATAATTAATTAAGAAAAATATATAAAGAACTTTCACATATATAAGAAATATTAGGCAAGATAGAAGAAAAACTCATATTCCAGCTATCTCAAATATTCTTTTCAAGAAAATCAACGAAGCTTTCTCTTGTAACGGAGGATATATGTACTCTTTTCTTGTAAAGATGAGTCTTAACTTTTTCTTTTAGGGTATATCGCAAACTCATCAACCCATTGACCAAAACTCGAAATTAGAACCATCCAAAAAACACAATCTTTGTAAGATTTTTGGGAACAAGCTTATATAACTTCCTATGCTTTTGAAACTAAAAACTACAAAAAGGAAGTAACTTTTATCAACTTTATAAACAATACACACACATCCAAAAGGAAACCAGCAACTTAAAATCCAAGGGTGAATTTATATGCTAATTACAGGGCACGTAAACCTGTAGCCTCTTCGTAAAATTAAATGGTGCACTTGATTGAAAATGTTGAGTTATTTATCTAGATGAGTCAGGGATCAATTTCCACTTAATACATTTTCTTCATTTTCATTGTTACACTCATATTCTAAAAATCCTATATTCGTCCGATACATGCACTTATTTTCAAGAGATTGTAAGTTCATCGAAAAAATGAAACAAAATGATAAAATGCAGAAAAATAACCAAATTATAATGGAAAAAGATTTAAAGCTTACCAAGGATGAAGAATTGTCTTTTTCTCTTCGGAATTTCGTCAAACACCATAAGCCCTATTTGTAAATTTTTATGAGTTTTACCCTAATCTAGGGCATGTGGTTTGGAAAGAGAGAAAAAATGAGAAAATACTTTATAGTATGTTATCGGGTCGGATTTGAGTTTCGGGTATAAGTGAAAAAACGATAGACCTAAGGTAAAAAAGTTACTTATTTAAAACAAGGAGAATATTTTATTAACTTTCGGGCACGTGCGTTGTACGTGTGCCTCAGGTTAAGTTGCACGAAGTTGTTGTAACGATGTGTTTGTATGGCCTCTTTGATATTAAAGACGAAGAAACCACAAATATTGTGAAAGAAAAATAATTATATGTTAAATATATGTACATTTTGGTTTAGTAATTTACTGAAAGAAGAAAAATAGATCAACAAAAAAATAGTTACAAATTAGAATAATTAATTAAGAATAATATATAGAGAACTTTCAAATATATAAGAAATATTAGGCAAGATAGAAGACAAACTCATATTACAACTATCTCAAATTTTCTTTTCAAGAAAAATCAACAAAGCTTTCTCTTGTAATGGAGGATATATGTACTTTTTTTTGTAAAGATGAGTCTTAACTTAACTAAGAGAAAAATAATTAATTAAATTGGACAATTTGAACTTAAATTTCATGTTAGAATATTAATGAATTAAATGAAAGAAAGTGGATGAGGGGAATCAAAGTCTCAAAACATCTTTACATATTTCATTGGTAGCTAGAGGTTTTTAGTAGATGAATATGGTCAATATATTGAATTAAGTGCATTTAATTATTAAGTAACCTTGCAAAGGTGAAAGTAACAAATATATTATTAATGAACATCAACACATGTATAACATCTTCATTTCTAATATAATTACACAAAATCAAAATTCCACTTGAATCAATTGAAGAGAAATCTAAGCAGATCTTAGTTAATCTACAATAAAATTATCCAACAAATATTAAGATACAAGGAGTGAAGAGAGGTAACTATCATCAAAACTAAGACAATGTATATCATGACATAACTTACCGACCCAAAAATTAGTGAAGCACACAATGATATTTATAGCCAAGATATATAGAAACTCAAAAGTCAAGTTATAAGAAGATTATTAAAATATTATTAAATTTCTTTATTGAAGAAGTGAAAGGACGCTTTATATTTCATTATTTAAAAATGGTTAGATTTTCAAAACTATTAAAATCCAAATTTGTAGTTTAAAGTTGAAGCATATGACTATAATTATTCAATATATGTACTAATACACATATAAGAATATGAAGTATCAATTTTGAAATTGTTAAAACATTCATTGTATTGTAGTCAATATGGACATAGTATTTATTTAAACATGTATTTACATTTTTTTTGCACAAATTATTAAAGGAGTATTTTCTTTATTTAAAAATAAAAATGTAAAATTAATTATATTAGATGAATTTAATTAAATATTTTATAGCCTTTTCATTTAGTGTAGAAATAAAATGATAATTTAACTTTTCACTTTAGAGCTTCCCACTTTTAATAATATATAATAATATATGATATATGATATGCTAGATAAAATGTAAAAAATAATCCTCCTGAAATAAAAATAAAGTTTCTTCTTCAAATAATTAGTTCTATGAATAATATAAATTGAATTGATCAGACAGTGAACACACTGCAAACCACAACATCAAAAAGTGGAACACAGAAAGATTCAACCAATTTCAACAGCTCAAGTCACAATATTAATTGCGTAAAAGCCGGAAATCGAGGTCTGACAATAACAAAACGTTATTACTTTCACACCATACCCATAGTATCCCGACCTCACTTGTGAGATTTCATTGGATATATAGTCGTTGTATCTGTCACTCTAAAAGTCACTCATGAAGCATACACTAAATGTAAAAATTCCTTAACATGTAATGACTAATGTTATTACAAACAAACTAATCAAAACATTCATACAGAAATGTTCATGTTCTTCACAGATATTCACTTGTCTCTGTATCTTGTTACAGAAACTCGAGCCTCGGAAAAGGCAAAACACACTGTTATACTACTACAACTAACAACGACGTAGATCATGATTTATGGACTACTTGTGCTTTAGGCGATGCACGCCAAAATTTTGATAACTCAGTGAATGCACCTGGTCTTGATACAATAGTATCATCTGGAATCCACGTATCGATTAGCATTCTAACCAATCCTGGGGACTTGGCTAACAAAAGCTTGACAAGTTGCATCTCAGGCGGAGTTCCTTCAAAGCGTTCTACCTTAATTTCCCTGAGGTGATTTAATGTCATATCTGTGAAATGTTCGAGTTCAAGGGATTCTACAATACCAGCATCTCCAAAGCCAACCTATGAAAGATAACAATAAGTCACTTTTCAGATTATTGAGGATCTAACAGATACGAAAAATAACTACAAGATTAGAAAGAAGGAAAAGAGTCAAAGCACTAAGAACCTGTATTTCGAGATATTCTAAATACGGGAAGCTTCTTATACAGCAAAGAACATGTGAGAGGTCATATGACTCCTCCAGAATAAGAAAACGTAGGTAAAGATATTTGACACAGTTAACATCAAAGGGAAGCCTCATTGCTACTTCGTCGTCATCTTCAGGCTCTATCTATGGAAAAAAAATACCAAAATACAAGAGTTAGCCCAAAAGAAGTTCCATTTAACAATGAAGTAATGAAGGATTATCTACCTCAGAACCATTGAAGTGCAAGAAGAGTCTCTCGAGAGCAGTACACGACTTGAAAAACATTGCAAAAAAGAAATTATCTGCCTCCATAGAAGAACCCTGATATAAGCTCAGAGATACTTCTGCCAGAAGAGGTACATTCATTAGACAGATAAAAGTTATATTGCCTGTGAAATCAAAAGATCTCAGCTTGGGGGCATTAATTTCTATTACATCTGAAAGTGAATCTTCCGAGATTTCCAGCTCCAACTTATCAAGCAACGGGCATTGAGATATTAAACTTCCGAGCAATTCAGGAGGGATAGTGACATCACATAATTTCAGGCTAATTAACTTATCAAATCCTTGAAAGTCCGATGGAGGATGTATTACGCAATTATGAAGAGTTAGATGACTCAGCAGCGAAAATGTGAAAAGTGAAAAAGGCAAGTTGTACATTTTACCCCATGGAAGCTCAAGAACAAGCTGTTGAATATCATTCCTAGACAGAAAATGTATGAAGTTGTCAATATTAGGACAGGTTTTCAGAGCAGCAATGTCGAGGCTAAACTTAGTAATGGGTCCTTCGTGAAGAGACAAAATCTGGTAGATAATCTTCGTAAATTTGACTGTAGGGTATAGCTTATCCATTTTTGTTTCCCAAAGACGTGAATCAAGATTCAACTCTGTAATTCTACACCAGTGATACCTCCATTTCTTTGATAAGATGCTTGTCCTCACAGCTTCTTTACAAGGCAAACGCATCAGAATAACATCGATCACGTTGTAAGGAAGGTCGCTAAGGAAGTCGGGAGGTAAATTACGACAATGCTTACTTCTCTTAGGAGGCATCACGTAATACTTATCACCATGAACCTGTAGAAAAAAGCAATAATACAAATTACAGAATCTCCAAACTATCTGGACAGAGAAGCTATTCACATAGTCAAATTAACACAAGATCACCAAAAACCCATAGAAAATAAACAACGATACGAAGTAAGGAATCTCCAAACTATCTGAACAGAACAACTATTCACATTGTCAAATCAATATAAGACGTAAATGTGCATTCTAGTTGAACATGAAACAGTCAATATCTCTTTTTTTCTTTTGAGATGTAGTAAGCAACTTTTATTATGATACCAGCATAAAGAAAATGGTGAAAAAATTACAAGAAGAATGTGCAAACATCACTAGTTGTGTAATGATCTAAGAAAGTCAACAATGGTGTTACTATCATTTACATCAAATGGAGCAATGTTGCACCTAAGACTAAGCAAAAGTAGTATACTCCCTCCGTCCCAATTTAAGTCTTATTTTTGTTTTTGAACTATTCTAGTGACCCTTTCTATATTTAGTGAGTTGGCAATTCAAATATCCTACATGATAAGTTTATAACCACAAGATTCAAAGGACATTTTAGTACATTAGACACATCTAGTCTCTCTTATTTTTTGAACCCCATGCCTAGTCAAACTAAGACACTTAATGGGAACGGAGGGAGTACAATTGTTCTTGATATTAAGTATTGAATCTGTGAACTATCTCCTCTTGATATATATGTTATTTGGATATATAGTTTTCCTTGAGATATCCATGTCAAACGGGTATGAATATTTCTTGCTGATTCTTCAAAATATATGAAAAAAACTTAGACATACCCATACGGGATGATTCCACACACCCCTACTATATATATAACAGAGCTTAATATATCAGTCTTACAGCAAAAACACCTTCCATCAATACTTCACAAAATGCATTTGTGGGTCTAAAGGGAAAAAAATCAAAAGAACAGAAAACCGAATCATCATATTTTTTGACATACCCCAAGTGGAAATGCTTGTTGCTACAGAGGCTTGCCATTTCATGGCATGGCAGCTGATTCAGCGTTTGTATAAAGAAATTCTTGAAATGGAACAGTCACCTGTTGGATTTCATGCTCGCAAGACATGAAGTTAAGAAAGGAGATCTATAAGAGTATGGAGAACGAAAAATTGCATCACGACTCTTCTGGTCCATTATAACTAACTATTCAAGAGTGGCAAGGACTTCCCAAAGCATTTGACAGAAGCGTTAAATTACTATCCAACTATAGGCAGGACCAGAGGCCATACTGTTGTCAAGTAAAGTGAGCAAACTTCTCGACCATAGCCAAGAGGTTAGAGAGCTTGCGGAGAACCTGGACTTAATTATGATGATTATGGTTGTGGTCAAAATCCACACGAAGAAGAGAATGACTTAGCGAAGAGGACATATAGAATTATGATGTAATGCCCTAGAGCTATTATGGTGTTTCTTTAAATTTCCCTACTCGTTATGAATAAAATTTGTAGCCTTTTGCAAATTATCATCCTAAACTCTAAGAACATTCTCAGAAATCCAACAGCTACCAATACCCTAAAACCAACTATTTGATTCATATATCTTTGATAGACTTAAGATAAGTTAAACACTAACAAAATGTCTTCAATTGATTCAGGTTTTTTAAAAGCTTACATTCAATTTCGTGAAACACTATGCTCTCAATACACCTAAATATACATTTTTTGGAAGGAAAAAAAAAACAAGCAGATGAACTCAACAAGCAATCGCCCGAGATAAGTACAACAACTCATAAGATCATGCGAAAATTTAGGTTCAGAAGATTCAAAGCATTTTTCAACAACTATGTGCTTACTAAAACTATCCTCATTCCCTTGTGTTTCTAAGTAGAAACTCAAAATTCAAAACCACAAAGTGAATTCAACACCACTAACTTATCTGTTTCAAAGAGAATGTTTTTTTTTTCACTCTTTACTTCAAACTTTCCACAAATGCCACGCGATTGAAGAGCATTTTGCTACATTACAAACATATGTAATCTAATACCACTAGATTTAAAAAGTCATGTTTACTTTCTTAAACTACGTATCAACTCAAAATAAGACAAACAGATTGAAACAGAGGTAAGAATACACAAAAGCAACCAACAAGCAAATGAGATTTTGAAAAGAACAAAAGGGGCAAACTTTCATATGAAATTCGATATACATATTGTCTTCATTATTCAAAAATAATGAAGAATATCAATTTATAAGTTAATTACTTTACCTCAAGCCTCGAAAATTGAAGTTCCGGCCAGCGGCGATAATGGCGAATTTCGTCGGAAGATAAAATTTATGTAACAAAGTTTCAGTAAGCACAAAAAATAAAAAGGTGAATACAAAACAAAGCTAGAAGTGTAAATTTGCCACAAATGGACACTTGGCTAAAAATTGAAGTGTCTTCTCTCACCTATTTCTCCCCGAATCACTAAGAAGAAAGTGCAAAAATTTTGCCCTAAAAGAGCTAAAGAAGAGGAGTAGTCACAAGGGTTATTGAGAAGAGAGGCAAAGATTCAATCTTTGTTGGATTTTACATCATCAGCAATCTTCTTGATTGGTAAACTTAAAGTCTTCTTCTATTATGTTTGTGTTTTTATATCAGAAATTTACTTTTGTTTTAGTTGTTGGTTCCTTTGGGTTTTGCTTGTGTTCTTTCTTTCAAGTCAATAAAAATTGAATCTTTGTGGAAGTGAATGATTATAGAGAAGTACTATATGGAAAATTCTAATAAATGGTAAAGAGCCAATGGTTTTTTTTTTCTCATTTTGTGTAAGGTCATGTGGACAAAGTTACTTGATAGTTGTGGGTTGCGGGTGGAGTGGAGATGTGCTTAAGCTCGCGTGGACAGAGTTACCTGGTTCTTGTGGGTTGTGGGGTGGTGGGTGGAATAGTTGGGAATTGAGATGCGCTTAAGCTCGGGTGGATAGAGTTACTTGGTACTTGTGGGTTGTTGGGTGGTAGGTTGTGACTGAAATAGCTGAGATGTTCTTAAGCTTGGGTGGATGGGTTATGCGGTACTTGTGGATTGGGGTGCAGTAGTCGAGATGTGCTTAAGCTCGGGCTAATAGAGTTACCTAGTACTTGTGGGTAGAATAGTTAAGATGTACTTAAGTTCGGGTGGATGGAGTTACCTGGTGGTTGTGGGTTGGGTGAAGTAGTCGGACATGCTTAAGCTGATCCAAACACCACCATTTAAAGAAAACAACATGGAAAATTCTTGGATTGCAAAAACACCTGGACTATTGTATGGAATGGGGAATTGGATTGCCAAAAAAATTTGAATCTTTATTTTAGAAATGAGACAGGAAGCTACCTGCTACGCGTGTGTTGTGGATGTGGTGGTGAGTGGAGTAGTTGATACGCGCTTAAGCTGGTCCAAACACCACCATTTAAAGAAAACAATATGGAAAATTCTTGGCTTACAAAAACACCATGACTAGTGAATTGAGTGGGGATTTGGACTACCAGAAAAAAATGAATTAGAAACGAGACAGGGAGTTATTCTTCTCATCTTTAAATGGTGTTGCCCTGGCTTACTTTTGTGCCTTGACTATTTCTTTGCAACTTGTAAACTCTATTGGGATCACCTAAATCTAGATTTGAACTTAATCACCCATGGTTTTCGTCCCACCTTCACTAACCAATAGCTACAGCCTTGGGTGAGGAAAAGAATAAAACAGACCCTAGGCAAAAGTACTTAAAGAAGGGCATTTGGCAACAATCTGGGGAAAAGGTAACTCCACTTCTTTGATCTTCACCAAAAATTCTAGGTCTTGGTAAGCTGAAAATTTTCTTTGACTGCTTTTAGGTGAGCTGAGTTATGGTACATTTCCTTTATCGGTAATATATAATAGAATTTCACCTGATATTTAGGTTATACTAATGTAAGTGTTAGGTCTTCGGAAATCTAGTAGTAGTTGGTTTGATGTCAAATCCAGATAAAGCTATGGAACAATTACTGAGCTGAATTTAAGAGTGAAATTAACCAAATGTTGGTAAAAGGCACTATGATTCTCGTGCATATGTTTGACTTTTCCTTTCCGATAACAAGTCTGTATTCTTGAAGTATTTGTAGAAAGGTATTCTTGCTCTAAAGAATGCAATTCATTGATACTTAGAAGAGATGGATCAATGTCATCTGTTTACTATATGCAAATAATTGTAGATGACTTAACTTTGTGCTCTTGTTTATTTTCTTGCAGATTACTACTGGTGTTGGACGATGCCTCCTGAGATTACCGATTTACCTGAGAATGTTATCAATGCCATTCTGATGCCTTTGCCTTTGCGAGATGCTGTGAGGACAAGCATCTTATCGAAGAAATGGAGGTACAAGTGGTGCAGACTTTCACAGTTGACGCTTGGTGATGAACTATGGAAGACGACAGATAACTTACTATCTCCTTCTATTAAGTTTACAACCATTATGTACAACATTTTGACCCTTCATGAAGTTCCGATTACTCATTTCACCCTTTCCATGTCTAAACTGAAAAAGTATCCTAAGATTTGCAGCTTGTTACATTTCCTCTCTAGGAAAGGCATTCAGCATCTCGTTCTTCAATTTTCAGAGTGGAACCGACTCAAACTACCTTCTTCATTTTTTACGTGTTTGCAGTTGAGTCACTTGACCCTCCAAAATTGTCAAATATGTCCTCCACCGGCCTTTGAAGGGTTCAATATGTTAATTAGCCTGGAACTGTGTCATGTGTCAGTTTCTTCCAGATCACTAGAAAGTTTAATCTCTTCTAGCCCGTTGCTTGAGAAGCTAGTGTTGAAATTCTTTGATTCCATGAACCACTTTCAAATTACAGCTCCCAAGTTGAGATCCTTTGACTTCTTAGGCTGTATAAAATATGTCTCCTTAAAAAATTCTCCGCATCTTGCAAAACTCTCTCTTTTCTATGGAGAATCTTTTGAGGAATCAGAAAAATGTGATCTTGACAATTTTTTTCAGCCACTTCTTGCTCTTGAGAATCTCCACTTGGAATACGGAAGTTTCCAGGTAAATGTTGCTTCGAACTTCATTTTAATGCCTATGCAGTTTCATTAAAATTGGTATATTTACATTTTCATCTTTTGGGCTTTGAGTCATCCTGGTTTTTCGTTTTCTTTGTAGTTTTTGACTGCTTCATTACCAAGAAGGCTTTCCTCTGCTCTTAACAATCTTAAACGTCTTTACGTATCACTGGATGAATTAGCTGATCTTTCATGCGCTCTTTGCTTGATACGAAGTTCCCCATGTTTACAACATCTTGAAGTGCAGGTTATTTAGGATGTTTATGATTCTTTTTTTCTTTTGTATCTACTGCCCATACGTTATGGTGACTTATGCTCATACTCATTAGATCTTCAACCTTCTTAATCTTTCTTAGGTGTCTATAGAATCGGATAATAAAGTTAATGAAGTTTCTTCGAGCTTCTCAGATGTGACAATGAATTACCTTAAGACAGTTAAGGTTGTCGGAGTAATAGGCACTAAGCTGGATATGGCGCTTATCAAGCTTCTGTTGGCCAAATCTCCGATGCTGGTGAAAATGCTAGTTGAGCCCGACCTACAATTAGTAGACGAAGAAAAAGGTGTCAAGATACTTGCAGAGTTAACAACATTTCCGCGAGCATCAGGTAAAGCTGAAGTTGAATGTCAGCTAGAAAGGAAATGAAAATGAGCCGGGGGTATGGATGTTTTTCGCTTGATAAAGAGTTCTGAGGCTTGGATATGAATCTGCATTGATGTTGTTTATTTTCAATGGTATCTGAGGTGTGTCGATTCTTTACTTTTTCGTGTATTGACTCAGGTTTGGGGTCGTACACCTAGTTTACGTAGGTTTGTTAGCCTCCAAAACGCGATGCACTTTTCATGCTCCATTGTTGAAGAACTAAAAGACATTAGCATTAGTTTTCCTTTAAATCTACAGTGTTATGTCATTTAGTATATGTTATTTGTTCTTTTATTTTGGTTTTAACCATTGAGTGCTCACCAACTTTACTAATTTGAATTCGTGGTTCAAATACAAGATCTCTGATTAAGATGAGATAAATCATAAATATCATTTTTTTCGTAGTTTCACACCTCAACTATCAATACAGGTGGATATCAACATATTTTCGGAGAATCAACACATTATGTGTGACTGTGACACACAACATAATATTGAAATTGAAATAGACCACCATAGTATATCAAATCATAAGCATGTCACATTGAACAAAATCATTCATGAACAGAGAGACTGTGAACTTAAATTAACACAACAAACTAACCAAAGCAAAACACAATGTTAGATTACTACTAATAGTACAGCATCATTCGTTTCCATCTATTAGTTTCATCTTCAAATATACTACTTCTTCTCTGAAGATCGCGACAGATTATTTCAACTTTAGGTGATACATGCCAAAAGTTTGATACTTCAGCAAGTATCTTTGATCTTCTTTTGGGGAGTAAATATGAATCTATAGTCACTGTCGCCAACACCGGGGACTTGGCTAACAAAAGTTTGAGAAACTCCAACTCATGTGCATCCCCATAAAACTCGCCTAGCTTAACTTCCCTGAGGTGATTAAATGTCACATCTGCAAAACGTTCTAGTTTAAACAATTCTACATAACCATCACCATCACCATCACCGTCATTACAAACCTAAGAAAGATAACAAGTAAACTCGAGGTTATTGAGACTTTGAAAAAAATGAAACCGCTAAATAAGGAAGAAAGAGTAGAAGTAGTAAGAACCTCAATTTCAAGATACTCTAAGTATGGGAAGCTTCTTAACAAGCAAAAACAGCATAATGTCTCATATGTTAGCTCCAGAATAATACCAGGCAAGCAAAACCGCTTGACACGGTTATGATCAAAAGGAAGCCTTGTTGGTGCTTCATCTGGTTTTGCAATATCAATCTACAACAAAAGCAAAATTTAGCATGATTGTTCCCAAAAGAAGTTCCGTGTATGAACACTCAAGAGTTATAAAGCAACATCTACCTCGTCAAAACGGAACTGGAAGTGGAGGTGCTCGAGAGCAAAACAAGACTCGAAAAACTTCACAAAATGAAAATTGTGCGCCTCTAAAGATGAACCCTCACATAAGTCCAGAGATACTTTTGTCAAAAGAGGGACGTTCGTTAGACTGATGTAACTTATACAGCCTGAGAAATCAAAGGATTTCAGCTTAGGGGCATTGATTTCTATCATATTTGAAACTGGAACTTCTGAGATTACCAGCACCAACTTCTCAAGCAACGAGCAATGAGATATCAAACTTCCGAGCAATTCAGAAGAGATTGTGACATAACATAGTTCTAAGGTGATTAACCTATCAAATCCTTCAAAGTTCGAGGGAGGATGTATAAGACAATTTTCAAGAGCTAGATGCCTCAGCTGCAAACACGTGAAAACTGAAGACAATTTGTATGCTTCACCTTCATTGCATGGAAGTTGAAGAACAAGATGTTGAATGCCATTCATCGAGAGGAGATATACTAAGAAGTCAATCTCAGGACAACTTCTCAACTCGGAAATGTTGAGGGTAAACTTAGTAATCGGTCCTTCATGAAGGGTTAAAAGCTGGTAGACAATCTTCGAAAATTTAAAAGTAGGATATAGTAAATCCTCCTCTGTACTCCAATGAGATTGATCAATCGTCAATTCTGTAAGTCTACGCCAATGGTACCTCCATCTCTTCGATAAGATGCTTGTCCTCACAGCTTCTTTACAAGGCAAACATATCAGAATAACATCGATTATGTTATCAGGAAGGTTACTAAGGATGTCAGGAGGTAAACTTCGACAACGCCTTCTTCCCTTGGGAGACATCCTAATAATCACCAAGAAGCTGTAGAAAACAAGCAAGCAAGTGATCTCCAAATTATCAGAACAGAACAGAACTATTTTCACATTCCACATAACAAATAAAGTTGTATGTTGTATGGTTCATACAACTACTTCCTCTTAACATCTACTCATTCTAATGTAACATGGATATGCACCAACAAACAAATCCATGTATAGTTGCACTCTTACAAGTTATGTTACTTGGACTCGCCAAAAACAATGTCGCACCATGTCAAATCTACCAAAAATGTACTCCTTTCGTTTCAATTTGTTTGCATTATTCTGACTTAACACCGAAAAAAAAGAAAACTTTTGAATCCCGTGGTCTTAAACTATGTACCAAAATACCCTATATTTATGGTCTTAAACATCTCATATGGAAAATAGAAAAATAGAATTAAAGAGTAGTCAAATAAGGAAAAAAACAATTCTTTTTTCTAAACGAACAAACAAATCTAAGTAGGAGTATTAATTTTTGGAGAATCAACACAAACCCTGTAATTTTTTTACAGTACAACAATACTCAGTAAAACATCACAGAGGAGGATTTGAGGGGGCTATAGGTATATGAAAACCTTACGACCTTAACTTTACCTCAGAGGTTGGTAGATAGTGTATTTCCGATAGATCGCCAATTCAAAGATTATTTTTTTAAGAGTCTGAGCAACATAAACACCTTACTTTAAAATACTCCGCAAAATACAATTGTGAGTTCAAAAAAAATCTAGTAACCTAGAATCACATTATATATTAGCTTTTTCTTATAGAGAAACAATAATATAGTTATTTCAACTAATAAAAATAAGCATAAGAATCTTATAATAGTCGCTAAAAAAATTACCCTTTTTGAGTATCTTGAATATCAATCGTCAGAGGGAGAAACGAATAACATAAGGAGAAGTTAGGCTTTGTCCGTTTATATACTATTTAGGTGTCGTTTGAACTTCATTGATTTTGAAATAATGTTTGAGAAATTATGTAGGAATATCAGTTATGTTTGTTTTAGGATTACAATATTACCCAACTTTATCTATTTTCCTTAAAATATACTTGACACAAAAAATACATTACTCTCTCCTATTAGGATGTCATGTCATATTATTTATTTTTTTGTTATTAAAAAAATATATTCTAAACTTATTTAAATGTTAGGTTGCAATATATTTTTTATATAAAAAAATACTGTTTTTATTTATGTTTTTTGAAAATGTTTTGTTTTTTAGATATATAAAGATAATTTTTAAAAACTGAATGAAAAAAAGTACTTCGTTTCTACAATTAACTACTAATGGACTGTTTTAACTATTTTTTAAAAATAAGTTTCTTAATTTTTTAATGATAATTATTATTTTTTCCTATAAGCTTTTTAATTAATTTTTAAATAATAATTATAATTCTTTTATGGTGCAACATGTTTTTTCTAAAAATATTGTTTTCTATTTATGTTTTTTTAAAATATTTTGTTTTTAGATATATAAAAATTAATTTTATTATTTTTTTATTATTTGATTGATATATACGCACTTCCTACTTTAAAGCATGAAATAATTTTTTTATTGTTAAAAATAAGTTATATTATTTTTCATTATATTTTTTAACAAATAAATAACTTTATTGTCATATTTTAGGATTATAAATACTCCTTGATCATTATTACTTAGTTAAAAGTTAAAACTAACTATATTCAATCCTTCAATCCTCACTTGTCAAAAATTTATTTTTAATTTTAAAAAGTCGTGTATCATATAATTCTTTGGTCATCTGCATTTTATTTTACTTAAAAATTCGAAAGCATAGTCCATTATTTTTTCTTAATTTGCTTGGTTTCCAAGTGACCACGTCCACTTTCTTTTGTCATTTTCTTTTACCTCTTTTTTTTTTTAATAAATACTTGGATAAAAAGATATTGGTAGCCACCTCAACTTGACTTTTTATCTTTTTTCTCACAATTTGTATCTATCACCGTGTGATCATCGTATAATTTGACGTGATATGAAATTTAAATAATTTTTTTTTTAAAATTACTTGTATAAAATAAAAGAGAAACTCGTGATCACATATTGCAAAATTAAATTGATAAATATTCTTGTAATTATATAAGTTATTTTATCAAAAATAAATAAATATTTAAAATTAAATTATTCCGAAATATATTTAAGAAAAAGTTGGAAAGTCACAAGAAAGTTGGATTAGGGTACCAAGCAAATTAAGAAAAATAATGGACTATATTTTCAAACTTTGTTTTGGTCCCACCAATAATTCCATCTATAAATTAATCCAATTTTCTTCACAATATTCAAGAAAAACACAACAAAATAAATCATTTTACAATTTTTTTTCATTTTTTGAGTAAAATCACTATGAATCTTCAACAAAGTGCATATGTTGTATCAAAAATTCCAATATTGGGTTGTTTAATGAACACCCTTTTCATATTTCTTTGTCATGAGAGTGATATTAATGAAAATCATGAGAATGACACACAATTAATTGATAGGGAAATCAATGATGATATAGCAAATGCTAGTAATATAGCAGCTCAAAAACATTTTCAACAAGTTCAACACATCAAAGGGGCTTGAGATTATCAAGTGAAAATAAAAAATGATCTATGTTGCCTGTCGGGACGTAAGTTAAATTAATTTTGTCTATATGGCAAGAGCTCAATATATTGCGTCATATCCAAATTCTATGTCTAACGTCAAGAAATGTTTGGAACTCTTGCCTCATAAGCAAAACTATTTTTGCAATTTTTATTTTATTTTAAAAGTATATGCATATTAAGTGTAATATTATAAAGTAAAAATAGTTTTCTTTGTATTAATAGTATATAGTTTTGAAAATTGAAGCAGAATTTTGTTTTGATCAATTTACTTTCATTATTGACTTGTTCAAATTTATTTTTGATTTATTTTCGTATTTACGTCAATCCAATAACATGTAGTATGTGATAATTGTTTTTTCTTTTTGCTTGTAATGTGATATTGTTAATTACTAAGCTATTATTGATGAACTCATACTTTCATTGTAAATTAATATAATTTAACATAAATATCGAATATAAATAAATTTTTACTGTACATAAAAGTGTGGTACAAATTTCAAACCATGTGTAATTGGAACAGTTAAATCAAGTCACAATCATGTTGACTCCATGCATAGACCTATACAAGAAAGATTAAGAAGCTTCCTTTTGCAGATTAGAATACTTTTTAATAATGTGTCAAGATTATTATTAATCCACTTGGATTTTGAATATTGAATTCGCAATTCGTTTTAGTAATATAGCTCCGTCTCTGATTAATCTTTGCAAATTTAATCTATAAGTTATGTTGCTCGGGCTCTCTAAAAATGATTTACAAGGTCACCCTTAACAATGAGATACTCACTTCTAAAGAACCAATTTCATATGTTATGTTGCTCGGACTCACTAAAATTGTTATTTCACCCAAATCTAATCTTCCAACATGTACAAACTGTTGGAAGATCGGACATGAGCGCATGAACACTTTTGAAGAGTCCGAGCAACAGAAAATGTATACAATATAATGTGAGAATAAGAACTAAAACTTGAACAGAATTTTATTTATCTTCACTTTAGTGGAACAAATATTTACACAAACACAAACAAAGCTACATACAAGAGATACAAGAAGAACTACATGAAGGAAAAAGAAAACTCAAGTTGATTCATTGATCAAGTACAATTTTTGACCATCAACAATCATATCTACATCAAGAATTTTACCAGCATCTTCTGATAATATACAAGAAGTACCCGATGGGAAGTCGAGTTGTTCTGATGCTGTTGTAACGAGCTCCTCGATTGTCTGAGGTATCCACAGGACAACTCCGTGTTTTCTCAAATCTTTAGACTCCCATGGATGGAAAGGAAGCACAGTGCATTTCCTCGGACGCAATTTATCTGTCATTGTACCAGAAAGAATGTCAAGTTACAAGAATTGAATACCAATGTAGACTATACTGTCACATTCAGTAGCTTTTGCTCGGACCTTGTATATGTCTTATAGAAATATACTGAATATCGACAAGTTGTAGATGGTAAGCAGGTTTAATGGCATGCCGAACTTATAAACTTCAAATCTTTGATACGATATTTAAATAAAGTAATACCTGAGATCTCATGTGGAACATCAGGGAATTCGGATAATTGAGCAGATTTTGCTTCTTCTAATAGACTGATCATTTGCTTGTTTCCACTTACTCTAGCTTCATCAACTGGAGTATTTCCCCATCTGAAACATGAAAAGATTCAACTAATATTTAGTTGACCTGCACGATACTCTGATTGTACAATGTCGAATTTCAACAAAAGAGCTACCATGATGCTTAAACAATAGAAACGACTATGTGGTAGTCCTGAGCAAATTTAGGTTGGTTATATGAATCCTTACCGAGTATGTTGCTTCATTTAAGTTCAGCTCATGTCATCATCAGCTATGTTTCATTCAAGAAGTTGATTCTATAAGATATCAGTAAAGATTAAAATTGTACCTATCCTTTGAGAAAACAGAAGCACCAGCTCCCAAAAGTAGCTTTGCCATTGAGTATTGACCTTGAGAAGCAGCAACATGAAGTGGCGTTCGTTGATCATAGTCTTTGTTGTTTGGATCAACGCCATTTGACAATAGCCTTCGTAATAAATCTGAATCCCCCCTTGCTATCACCATACATAGGAAGCTACCAGCATTTTCAATGTTCAATAAGGCCCCTTCCTTAACAAGTAATGAAGCAACGCGATCATGTCCACTCTTGATTGCTTCAAGCAGAGGTGTGTTGCCAAATTTATCTATATGGTAAATAGCAATATGAAGTAACAATGAACATCTCCACGAACAAGAAATCATTGCAGGTGAAGCAGACTCGCGTAAGAAATATACCTGGCGCATTAATATCAACGCCTTCTTGGATGAGGAAAAGAGTTATGTCTTCATAGCCTCTCGATGCTGCAAGATGCTGTTTAAAAGCAAACATTGATTAGGAGAAATTTACAGTGTTCAAACCTCAGTATTCTGTTGGAATCATTTGTTTCTATATATCTCATTTGAATTAAGTCATACCAGAGGTGATCGTCCGTCATAATCTTTCTTTTTGGGATCAGCTCCAGCTCGAATTAGACTCTTCAGCTGATGCAAATCACCATGATAAGCTGCACTATTCACTTTCAAAGCAAGCTCTGCCTCATGCTTCCCTATATGTAGTGCAATATCTGACTCTAGTTGCTTCACGCGGAGATTAGATTCTTTCCCCTGTCATGTAATACTATTTAGACTTATCAAATCCACAAATCATTACTAGTGAAAAAGCAATTCATTTCTAAAGTCATGGGACGAGTTTAAACTCATAATTCACTAGATCCTTTTTATTAATGTCAACTGAGTATCGTACTATTATAAGTAATTGCCCTATTGTTGATGAACTAAACCAGTTTATTATATGAGCGAAAGAAACACACCTAAATTTGCAGTAAAAAGGTTGCGTGTCATTTCCCTTACCTGTAGTAAATTACTCAAGATTCTTCTTCCATCATGAAAATAAATCTCCAGAATATTGGCAAATGACTGCTTATCGATACGTAAGAGTCTGCATAGTTCACAAACACGAACTGTGTATGGTTGAGGAATGTTGCAAACAATGGAAATGTCTCCGAATGAGCTGTTAGGCTCAAGAAGTGAGACTGTCTCTTCTGATCCGTCCTTCGCAATACCAACCTCCTCCTGGATTTTGTCAAAAAATACAATGAGTACTCTTGCCTTATTATGAAAACTCCAATTGAACATCAAATAGAATATCATACCAGAACACCATGACAGACAAAATAAAGCTGGTCTACTACATTGCCTTGCTCCATTATCACTTCTCCCGGGAGGAAAAATTCCTCATGAACTCGAGTTACCTGCATAAAATAACCGTATCCAAAATCAGTAATACGAGGAACACACAATGAATGCTTTGCAAATGAACAATCACAAAAGAAGTTACTTACAACTTGACTTATGAATTCCAGGGAACAGCCCTTAAAAAGTGGAACATTTTCAATGTAAGACTGATATAAATTCTGGGAAATCTGCAAAAAACAGTTGAAAGTGTATGTCATGGAACTACCAACGGAACATAACATGCATTAGCATGATAGTAAATTAAACATTGTCTTACCTTGGCTCGGATAGAGATTGGAATATCTTGAAGAACAGCTGCATCAGTGTAAGCACTTTCATATTGTAATCGTAAGTGACCTTTTATTTGACTACGAATGTCCCTTCCGAGTCTATTTCTGTTCATATATTTCAATAAATCCGTCATCTTATCCCTGTATCGTTCAGTTTTTGATCCTTTCACAATTAGAGCTGTCATGTTACCGATCAAATAAGCACTAAGAATCATATCAAATGAGACGTAAATCATGACAAATATCATTTCCCTCAAATTGACAGCATGTATATCTCCATAACCTGTAAGATAAAAACAGATATCTCAAATTATTAGTAAGATGAAATTGTTATAAAGAATCTCTAGAAAAATGATAAGATTATGTGTTAACTTTGCAAGAAGAGTATTAACAGAAGCACATCACTCTCTAACAACTCGTGTTATGTAGATTCCACAAACATTACTAATTGAAATATGCACGTGAAACAACAATGAAATTGAACTTTAAAGACAAGAACTTGAAATGAGGGGGAATAAGCTTACCAACAGTTGCCATAGTAACAATAGCAAAATACATTGAAGTAGTGTATCGCGTCCAAAGATCAATATCTCTAAAGTTTGAATAACTGTAATCTCCCAATTTCAAACTACCAATCCATGTGTACCCTTCTTGTTGTTCAGACAGCGTAGTCGCCAAAAAGTAAAAAATGCAGGCTGCTGTATGCGTGCAGTATAGTTCTACAGTGATAAGTTTTACAATCCTTGTGAAGAGGTAATTGATCCGAATATCTTTCTCCATCTTCTGGAAAAAGTAAGTAATTCTACGTGCCCTGCTTAACCGAATCCATAGAAGGTATCTCACTTCCTCTTTGCTGCCAACAGCCTGGTAAATTCAAATTGCTCAGCATTGCGGTTAAAAGAGCAAAGAGTTCAAATTTACTAACTTCTAAAACATTACATCTATATGTTCTTCTACTACCATTTATACAATACGCCAAAAAAGGTTAGCATCTTAAACTCCATATCAAGTCAAAGACTGTCATAACTCATAAGGAATGAAATGTGGTACCTTATAGATTATATCCCAGGGCATGCAACCTAGAAAATCCATAATGAAATGAGACTTTAAGTACCTACAAAAACCAAAGAAAACTCAGCCAAAACTTTCGATACATATTGAAACTCTTCATCCTTTATAACTCTGTATGCCCAAATTATTTTCTTATGGGAAAAGGAGACTAACCGAAGAGCGATAGGGGTTCGTTTGTACACCATCTTGTAAGTCTGACTATCTCTATATGCAACTGAGAATTGGATGACTATATCAACAAGAAAAACAATTTGACCACAAATGTCTAAGAGAAATAGTTTTCTTGGTAATCCATTGAAGAAAGCAAACTCCATTGGTGTGAAAAATGATGAATATATTGACCATATAAGGATGAAATTTTCCCACATCCTGTACCACCTGCATCAATATTTTGATTGTTCATCTTTGTACAAAATCTTAAAAAGTACAGAATTTTAAAACACAAGAAGGTTGTAATGAAATGGCGCGAAATATAATGGAAAAACTGTTTCGTTGAGTTGTCAAAAAAACTCCATCTATCGAAAACATTAGTAAGATTTAGGCAAACAAAAAATAAACCAACTTATCTATTAGTATAGTATCCATTATCTAGAATAATTAGTTAGGTATATATTGGTCCTAATTCTTATGTTTTACTTAAACGAGGATCTATATCGAAAACAGTCTCTCTACTGGTATGTTGTTTTTGACGATTCAAGAAATTTTATAAACGGAATCAAAATATTAAAAAGAAAAATAGCCTATGAAGAAGTCAAGAAGATTTGACATCTACTATATATATCTATAATTAATGTATTTTCAACCTATCATATCTCACCATAAATTTATAGTACAGCTATGCTAAAAAAATATCTGATTATTAGGTAATTACATTATTACATTAAGAAGATGAAAATTTACATCAATTGCTTTCAGTTAGACAGTTGAACATGTATGTCTGCTGATGATCATGAAGCATAGAGAGAAATATTCATAACTTTTTTTAAAAAAATAAATTTATTAATTATCGGCGAGTCAATTTTTTTAACGAATTTGACAATAATTTTTTTTATCGAAATTTTGCATTTTTTTTTAATTTTGTAAATGTGATATTAATTATCCAACTAATAATAATTTTGGATTTCCTGACCAAATGTTCCAAATATAACCACTCAAAATTGTTAACGTGGTCAATATTGGTTTGCTACTTATGGAAACGTCATATGTAAAGTCAAATTAGTAAACATTTCTCCTAAACCAATTACTTAATAATTTTCTCCAAATTAAAACATATTTAGACTCCATATATATATATATATATTATATATATATATATATATGAATGTATTCCTAAAATTTTAATTTATTAAGTGAAAAGTAAAACACATAAATTCAAACGAAAGAAATATATATACTAATTATAGATAATACATGTAATGGATTTACTTAATATACTAAAGTATATTGGATAAATGTGTTCTTTAAGTTCGCCTTAGCTGATATATATACCTTTTAATAACTTTGAATGTATACGTGCAGACACTTAAACTTGAATAAAGTTAAACATGTGTACGTAGATATACGTATCTTACGTAACATAATACACGTAAGATGTGAATTGCCAAGCAGAATACCACGTAGGACACACATCTACTTATTTAATTTTATACAAATTTAAATACTTATTTATCCATACCAAAAGTTGAAGGAATAAATATCATATGAGACCAAATTAAATGACACGTTTGTGTATTATAAAAAAATAGTTTTATTATCTATAAAACTCAAAGGAGATAATCCAATAGTCAATGAAGTAGTTATATCGAGAATCCCTACTTCAAACGGAGTCAAAAATCTTAATAAACAAAGTTATTTAATGTTTATATCAATGGAAAATAACAATATCTCATGAACATGAAAATTAGTGGAAATAGGCGCAACGTAAAAGTTTACTTATACATAATTGTCTATATATTTAGTAAGTACGAATTAAATTTCAAAAAGTAGTTAAATAACGGTTTTCTCTTCTAATTTCACAAGCACAGATTTTATTTATTTATTTTATTTTTAAAAAAAACTTTTCACGTTTTCACCATTGCAGCATTACAGTAGAGAGAGAAAGTTAAGCACGATGTAGAGAGAGATAGCTGAACGGACCTGTTTTCAGGATGAATAACGAAGCCTTGTGAGAGATCCTTAAGTCCGTTGAGTAAACTTTCCCGGCTAAATTTTCTTCTCCGGCGACTAAACATATCAGCTCCGACGAGATCATTTTCGATGAGTTTAAATCGACTTCCTCTAGAAGATTCCATCTTATCTCTCATATCTTCTATTTCATACTCTGCTCGATCTCCATTAATGTCTATCTCCAGTACTCCCTCACCTCTCGTCATATTAATAATCAATTTTACTCTCTCGTAATACGAAATTCAAAAATTTGAAGTTTTCGAATGTAATTTGATGTATATATCTATTGTATTGAACAGAACTTTTATCGAAAATTCGACTGATTTTAGTATGAAAGAAAATGAATATTCACGAGAAAGTTCAGGCGGGAAGACGAATCGACGGCTTCAATAGATTTATGAGAGATTTGATGAACTTGTTGATAAACAGATAGATGGATATGGCTAGCTATTTATACGCAACTCAAAAAAAAAAAAAAAACATATTTATATTTTTATTTTGGAAAAAATTGTTTTATGTTTAATAATTCAAGTTGATATATAGGAAAATGTGATACACGTGCGTTTAAATCTGTATGCGCATTAAGCGCTTCGTTTTATTGATCAGAATGATCCAATACCGGCTTGTCGATTTAGAATTTGAACATAAAATAGTTCATTTATTAATTACGTATTATATTATATTGTATTATATTATTTTAATAAATGAATATAATATTTTGATAGGACGTTTTTATTTTTGTTGTTAAGTAATATTATTTATCTGTAATTTGAATGATAAACTTATAAATAATAATTAAAAAAAAAAGGGCACGAGGTAGGTCTATTATGAAAGGTAGGCATAGATCAAGCTAAAATGAAAAAAATATATTAAGATAACGATGTAATTACTGTGTATCAAATCTTATTTGAAACGAATAATAATACAACCATCCAAACAAGTATTAAAACAATTCAAAGTTTATTATAGGCCAAATACATAAGCAGATCCCTAAACTTGTTGGGTTTTTTCCCTCAGGTACTTCAACTACGTCATTTTCTTATTAAATCATTAAACCCCCATAATTTGTTCCGTTTAAACAAACACCGTTGTCTGATGTGGGACCAGATTTGTGAGGGGTATTGATAGAGGATACATATGTTGCTCCACAACTCATTAATGCAATTGGTAGTAAAAATGTTCGAGAATAATTGTGTTTTACTTAAGTCATTTGAACACATTAGAAAACAAATGCGATTAACACGGTTTGTCTTCATTCATTTAATCAAAATTATTACAATTCGAACACAATTGAAGGCATTTACAATAGAAAAGCCGATCAAAATCAACCAACAGTGTTTTAAAGAAACAAATTATGTGCGGTTCAATAATCAATAGAAAAATGACGTAATTGAGGTACCTGAGAAAAAAATTCAATAAATTTAGAAATCTATTTATGCATTTGACCTTTATTTTAATATTACAATTAGCATAAGTATATGTGGGCTTAAAGAACTTATAATAATGATATAAATATTGCTATTTGAATTTAATTACGTAAAATTATGTAACAAAGATGCATGGGAACAAGAGAACCACTGAGATTTACCATTTTTGTAATTATTTAATTTCCCGTTAATCAATTTTGATCTAATGTGATCAGTCGTACCATTTTAATTATTGTTTTAGCTCAAAAATTAATTATCAACTTTGATTTTGATTTTCTTAAGTGACATTTTTTTTAATATCGGAACAAGTGGCTATTTTATTTCATTCAAAGTTGGACAAGTAAGAAAATTTCTTCTTGAACTCAGTAGCGTACGTAGAAATTTTTATAAGTGATGTTGATATTTAAAAATAAATAATTGATATAAAAGTATCATATTAATATAAAAATTGTTTGAACATAATAATAACTCTTCTCGGCGAGTTTTTATATTTTGAATTGTACTTATAATAGTTTCATTGAAGATAGTAACTTAATATTTCTTTCCAAACAACCACTCAAAAGATCATCATTCATTCGATTTCGTAAACCAGTCTTGATTTTGAAAGCTTCGAAGTTACTTTGGAATAATATCTATCCATTGAATTAATCTGAATTACAAATTAAATAAATCAGATAACTCTAAAAAAGTTCAAAAAATTAAATCTATAAAAGGTTGATGAATATTCGAAAAATTTCAACTAAAACTATAAAAAGTAAACTTACAATTAAGAAAAAACCGCAATATATACCAAGTAATAAAATTTCTATAATTCAGAAACAAATTGATTATTTTGCTATATACATGCACGTAATATCAAGATATATGTTTGACATGTTCAAATTAATATCTGCAAACATATTTGATTTTAGTTTCTTTTTAGTTCATAAAATGACTATATTATTCACTTATTTCTAATAAAACAATTAGCAAGTTGATTATTGAAAAAATAATTATGTCAGAAGATATACAAAACAAAAACTTAGACGTACGATATTGTATTTATTTGACTTGCACATCCAATAATAGTAGTGGATTAATTTTGGAATACACGGAACTATAAGATATACAATAATTTATTTATTACTATCCAAGGAGTATAGAATTTCATTATCGGCGTATGAGTGTTCGATCGTGAGACTATCTGCTAAATGTCCGATGGCACCTTGCTCCGACTTGAGCTATGCAACAATGAGATCTCCCTTGGTCCTTGCCGTATGTGCTTGACAGCACCCCATAAGACACTCACTTGGGGACTTCTAACTGTTTCAAGAATTATCGCGGCAAGCCTCTTTATAATAGTAATGGCGCGCGGGGGGTGGGGGGTGGGGGGTGGGGAGGGGAGGAGGGGACTCTTTTGAAAGAAGAAATGATTTGGTCTCAATACAAGAGCCTATGAAAAAAAAAAAGAAAAAAAGAACAGAATTAAAAGTTCACGGATACAGGCCTCTACATGCAAGACTGACTATGAAATACTAAGAATGGAGCACGCGCTCACACTGATCTAAAGGCACAAAAAGTTTATTATTATCATTATATATATATATATAATATATATATATCAAAATTCTTAACTTTTTTTTAAGTATATTTAAAAGTTTTTAAATAAAATCTATCTGTTGTGGATAAAATTAAGTTACGTCAATATAATTGACAAAATAATACTATACTCCCTCCGTCCGGATTGTTTGTTATGTTGCATTTATCGAAAGTCAATTTGATTAATTTCCAAAGGTAAATTGGATCACATTAATTCGTTATTTTAAGCAAAAAAATTAGATATTCTAAAAACTATATGAAAAGTACTATAAATTACAATTTTTTGCATATTAATATGATGAAAAAATACATCTTAAAATGTTAGTCAAAGTATTTTATAGTTTAACTCTAATAATAAAAATTATGACAAATAATACCGAACGGCTGAAATAAGAACTCAGACGCATTTGATTTGTTCAATCATTTTGGGTTGGGTTGGGAGGGGGGTGGTGTGGGGTGGGTATCGAGGATTCTCCACTAATGACATTAATTAGTGGGAGTTAATTGTAAACTAAATTCCAATTTTAATATAATCAAATGGAGATTATGATAGAATTTTAATATTAAACTCGAAATATTCAAATTTTGAATTCACATTCAAAATTTATAATATAATGATTAGTATTTCTTTATTCTTATTAACTAAAAGTCGGCCCCTAATAAATGGATATTTTCAATGTGATTATTAGAATCCACTTCTAATAATATACTATTAAACAATATGTCTGTATTTATATTATACTCCATATAACTAGTAGAAATGCATTAAAATTAATCAGAACATCATATTAATCGAATTTTTTTTTAATTTGATATAAGTGCATGATTGAATTTAGCAATATTCAAAAAAAATTAAAAGATAAAGAGCATGGAATTGAGGAATTCTGTTATATTACAACCATACTAGCGTTATTTATCTTATTTTGCTATTCATATTATCATATAAAATCATCAAGTTATAACTAACGTAGAATACTGATAAATACTCATTCGTTCTTAATTAAAGATTTTAAATTCAAACTTTGAATATCAAATCATCTTTGTTAAAAAAAGAACACTTTGTTTAAATTTTTCTGTACGAATCGAATTAAGTTAAACATCGAATTATTTTAAGTCAGTTTTTCCTTATATAAAATATTTTTCTCTTCAACCAATCCCTATTCTAACAACTAGCTAGAAAACTAAATACTCTTATTTCTTATGAATTTAATATGTTTAGTTTGAATTTAATATACCCTCTAGTATAGTAAATTGTTTAAATATATCCCTAATTATATTTTCGAACTAAATATATCCTTCTTATTATATTTTCGGATTGTATTTGAATTTGTTTTATTTTAAATTAAATAACTCTTCTAATCTTATCTTTACATGTGTCCTCAAAAGTATAACAGGAGGGGTATATTTAGCTCGAAAGCATAACTAGGGATATATTTAAACTATTTTCTATAGTACAGGGATATATTTGGCCCGTTAACTTCATCTTTGCTTGACTTAACATAATATTAATTAAACTCCAAATTAAACCTTAATGGAGAGTGATGTTTGATTAATTAATTTTACTTAACAACTCTAATTAGTTCCTCTAATCCCAAAGGTTATATAAACTCCATTCTAGTAAGGTAATGTAGCCCCTTACATCCTAAATATGTCATTTGAATTAATATAAATAAAATAAAGAAAATTGTTTAAATTTTTTAGAGCAAATGGTGAACCACATTTAAACTCAGGTAATGGGAATATATGAAGGCATAAACCACTAACTGTTATACTTTAATGACAATAAATTAAACCTCAAAACTAATTATCCTCTATATTATTATTATTTAATTTAAAAATAAATAAAAAAGAAAGATATAACGTCTAAACATTTTAAAACAAATTAATGACTCAAAAAACCACCAAATATTTCGATGAGATTCCTCTACCCTTAATTAATTTGTCTTCGACACTAAAATAATGTGATTTAGTTGAGTCAAAACACCGACAAATATATAAATTCCGAAATAAAGTTTAACAGAAATATTTTTAACAGAGTCAATTATGGATGGATGCCGTTGGAAACATATTTCTTTATAATGGAGTTTGAGCCTCGAGAATGAATGAATGAATGAATCATTGAGAACAAATTTAACGAGACTAATCTAAATTTTATTCAACCTTATTAGACAGGAATTAAGTAGCGCAACTTTCTTAAAACGCCGTACATCAATTTGAAGTCTAATTTGAAAATCTCTCTCATCTTCACAAAACTTTTTGCGCCTAAAATTCCCTAAGGCATTGCCAGGCCAGTGAAGTTCGGATATTAGAAGATTAATTATTAATTATTTTTTTAAAAAAAAAAATCAAACCACAAATGACAAATGGGCCTATAATAATGGAAATCTAAGGAGGCATAAACCACTAAATGTTTGATAATTAAAAAAAAAAAAAAAACTATCAAACTCAAAGGTGTCTTTTAGGTTTATGGTGGTGATATGAAAACCTCCCCACTTAGTGGCCTAATTAACAAATTAAACCAAGTTGGAAGTGTTAAGCCCACTTAACAATTTAATTTGAGTAATGCTTAACAGCCATATATGATGCTAGCTGCTAATTTAATTTGTTCATGACCTAACAGGCTAATTAGATTAAATAGTGTAGTGTGTTAAAGACCACAAATTGTTATTCTAATTAATTAATCCAACACTAATTTGGTTTATTATGTGAAAGAGTTATTAAAGTTTAATATAAAAAATTAACATTATTATTACATGAAAATGATGATGGTGAAAATGGAAATGGGAGGATATATAATTCCATTTAACTATGGATTAGTGATGGATTATATGAAAGTTCAACTAGCTAGAAGCTATTTAGTGATGGATTATATGAAAGTTCAAGAAGCTATTTAGTGATGAATTAACTAGGGATTAATATCGATAAATTTCGTGGATAATTTCAAGTTTTTTTAATAGTAATTATCAGCTTAATCACATTATTGGGAGCGTTACTCACAAAGATGAATCATGCCATACACGATTCAGATTTAGTTAGATCCTAATGTGAGTATCAAATACCAAGTGAGAAATTAAAAAAAATTCCATACATACATACTTAAAAATGATTACCTTAAAGAAAACCCCTCCAAAATAATTTTAGGTCAAGTTATCCAAGGTCAGAGAGTGAGCGCGACCTAAAAATTAATAAAGTGGATCGAGAATTATGAGAAATTTTAGATTTAAATATCTCATCAAAATCAAAATGCATGTTGTAATTTCTTCTCCCAGATCTTAATAAATAGAATTATCTAATATCGAATATAACAATTAATCGAGATACACACTAGCATTACATGTAAATTATAGTTGAATCTTGTGGTCATGAAATTTCTTTATTATGTATACCCAAAGAGAAAAAGGAGTTCATTCACATGCATCTCCTTTTGCATAAACCTCTCATGCAAGATCTAGAAAAAAAGCACAAACTTTTAATTGTAAAGTTTCATCTAATGAGTTAGTAATTGTGGTTCACATACTCCTTTTGTTTCTTTGGTTAATCCTTTCTTTTAAATTTGATGTTACTATTTGTTATCTTTATCATATTACGTTCAAATTTTATTTGTGAGATTATATCAAATAAATTGTTATTATTATTTAGTTAGTTTTTTATAGTTGTTGTTTATCAAGAAATCTTCGTCAACAAAGTAAAAGATAAGATAGTAAACTGACTTTTAAAAAATTCCATTTGTCCATATTTATTTATTCCATTATCTTTAAATTATTATTTTTCCTTGGCACCCCCTTTCCCTTGGGTTCTTTTTGGCCTATTTTGTCTCTTTTGAGTTGCCCATTATGATGAGTTGACCCCTAGTTATTATTATTATTATTATTTTGAAAAAAAGATAATCTTAAAAGCCCACAAGATTGGTTTATGTTTGAAAAGAAATAAGCCAGTAGAAATCTTGGTAGGCTTATCAAATGGAGTTCTATTATTAATTATTATCATATGTTAAACAACTAGCAAAAAAAAAATCATTTTTGGAATTCCACTATGAGGTGAATATTAATTTAGTAATATATCATAGTCATTAGTGGTATTGAGAGTTTTATGAACTCTTAAGACACTTGTTAACCAATGAAGCAAAGTAACAAACTAAATTATATTTGTTTAATTACTTGTTGAAAAGTAAAACAAACTGGATAGAAGTGGATCAATTTTAAGGTAAATGAGATGACAATGAAATGAGTCATTGTTGTATAATGTTTTGGTAGACATTATATTACAACTTGTTTGGAAAAATATTAGGAAACATGTTTAATTAAAACTCAATTTATTCTGATTCGTTCAAATTCAATTTAATCCGTCCATTTGACGTCATTAATTACAACAACATACTTAAAATAAGTCCATGGGATCTGAGGAGGGGAGGATGTACGTAGATTACGCTCTACCTCAAAAATAGAATATTTGCAAAATTTTCTGCAACACTTTCTGGTTTGTTCACTATTGCACATGAATGACATTAAAATTTGCAGTGTAAACAAAGAGAATACCAAAAAAGACATTGTTACAACTTGCAAGTGTTCATCAATGTGCAAAGGAATAACCTCATTGCCTCAATATGTATGCATACAAACTATATGAAAGTAGATTTGCTGACAATTTTCGAAACATATCTATAAGAGTGCAAAATTTCTTTAGCAAGCAGAACGACACTCATCGTTTCTTCCATTCTCGACTTGTTTAGCACAGTATCGTTTCTTCCATTCTCAACTTGTTTACCTCTTTCCTCAACAATAATATTACCCCCATTTGGCTCATTCTCTTAGTGACTTGCACAATTGGGCAAAACCTTGTTATCTACGACCAAAACGTAAACTATTTAGCATGAGTGCAGTAGAACTACTCTAAGGGCACACGGTCAAAATACGAGGATGAAGGAGAAACTAGAGAGAATATGTACTAGGAGCATAGACAGGCAAGCACCTTCACAAATGTTTAGCCCTCCAGTCCATAGTAAGATTCTCGTCGCTGTCATCATCACTTGATGATTCGTCATCACTAGACTCCTTATTTGCAACCTTACTTTCTTTGCTGCCTAACAAAGACTTAGCAGCCTTTACTTCCATCTTCTTCTTCCTCAGCATCTCAAGTCTTTCCCTATAGCCCCTGAAGTCATGCAATATAAAAGTTTATATCGACTTTTGGACCATGTAAAGAAAATATAAAGAATTTCTCAAAAAAGGACTAAATTAGTTTTTTCATTTGAGGAACTGACCTTTGTTCAACAGATACTTCCTCTTCAATCATTTCTGCAGCATCAATCTGCAAGATAAATGGCAAAGTGGGTCGATAACATGGTTTAACAGAACAGAAAATTTACAGAAGGCTCAACAATTAAATATAGAAATAAAAGATGACCTCTTCTTCTTCTAATCGGTTGTCAACTTCTTTTAAGTCTTCTTGGATTAACTTCTCAAATTCTTTGTACTCATCCCTGCAATGAAGTCATTAAAGTTAACATCAAGTTTCCCTGGAGGGGCAAGGACTGAGACTAGATCAGTTAAGACACTGAGAGAACACAGTAGTCATATAAATTATGAAGAGTACGATGCTTTATCTACCCCAAAATGTGAAGGAGTTGATGAAAAAATAGAAAGAATAAATTTACTTCTGATACACAAGCCATGCTTTTTTATTACGTTCAAAGCAGTAAAAAGTAAAGGCTACTAAATAGCTTCAGATATCACACCACATAGATATGACCACCATACATTTCCAGACATTTCACAGACTAAAGTGCACTGAGAAGCGGTTCATTGCTCAATTCAGTTGTACCACTGAACCATGTCCGTTACAAAACATCTACTTGAATGTAATCATGAAGAAGTTGGAGGTAGTGGAGCTGCCTAGGCTGCAATCCCAGAGAACATTTATACTACTATATGAAAGTTGGAGGAATAAATGGAAGAGAAATGAGCCTTATAGCTCTAGTGACTCTGAAAGAGAACACATCCGGCGTTATCCAGCATATATTGCCAGCGGAAGGTGGTGCTTCTCATTTGGATAGTCTATTCATATTTGGTAGAGATCGGCTTTCTGGTTCAGGTTAAAGAAATAGTTGGATAAGACATGAAAGATCTCATCTGAGGTCTACCAGTATTAGAAAAATAGGAAAACGGTTAAAGCCATAACAATCAAAGAGTAAGGAAACAAGGCCTGCCTAGCAAGTTGTCAAATCTTACTTGACATCTGGTTTGACCGGTGTAATACCACGGGCACGTAAGTCGGCATCTTTGTTGTCAAAGAAACCTGCAGGGAGAGCTCCTTTGACCTGCTTAGCGTCTGAAGTAGAACTCACTTTTGACATCGGTCCATTTTCACCAGATCGCTGATTTTCCATGCTTCTAGTCTCAGCATTCTTGGAAGTAGATAGGCCCTGAATGCTAGACCTTGCCAAAGATGGTTCAACCTCTTCAGTGTGATCTAAAACTGGAGGATCTCTGTTCGATACATGGTCTCCCGACCTGGATAAATCTTTCTCTGGAACATGAAAACTGAATAGATAAGTCATCCTTGACAACGAGAGAGAGTAAAAAAACTTTTATATTGGAATATCCAAGTATTCATTACAAAGTTTATACAAGTTAAATCAGAGTAAGGATATCATTGTATAAACAAGTCTTCCATACAAAGTATAGAAGAGAGGACTAATCAGGGCACACCAAATAGCAGCAAAATTACGGATTCTTCTACCTATCCTCCACCTTTTCCTCTCTATCTCTCATAGTAATATATCCTTCCTTTTAAGCAAATATCCAAGAAGACGTACACAAATTGACCCGAAGACTCACCATACATCCAGTGTGTGGGGCTTATACGAATAACGACTTTCAAACTCACAGAATGGCTTCTTCTTTTTTTCCAATATCATGAAAGCATAGAAGATAGCATCATGCCACAATCACTGTTTAAAATTTTCTATTCAGAAAGTTCTTTTTTGTGACTAGTCAGAAAGTTTACTTTTGGTGACTAGTCAGAAAGTTCGTATAAAAAGGCAACTTCCGACAGAGGGCACTTACCAATTTTTGGCTTTTTTGTCTCTTGCTGGTCAAAAAAATTGGGAGGAAGCATAGATGATGCACGAGGCTTGGACATTGCAGCAGAAGGTTCAGGTTCTTTACGGCTTACGCCCTCAGAAATTTCAGGCTTGGATTTAGGCAACTCCTTTGGAGGCTGGCTTTTTACGTTGTTTGGATTTTTTGCTGTAGCAGCATTAGCTTTGAGATTATTTATCGCCTGTACATACATAACAATCTGTCTTAACGGGGAAGAGTGAAGCACATATCTTACATGTAACATCTATAGGGGACAAAATACGAGATGAGTAACAAGAACTAAAGAGGTCCTTAACAAGCACAGCAAAGGGTATATTAAATACTACATGCATGATAAACATAGATGACTAGCTAAAATACCAACCATGTGAGTTCTTCCCTGTTAACTAAAATATCAAATGAATTTATATTCAAAAGATAGTAAGCCCAATTATAATTCCTCCTCTGTCACCTGTCAATCGTCCTGCATTAGACTCACAGCACACTATCCCCATCAATTTCTTGTCCTTTTTCTTCTCATACCAGCATCCCACTTGAATCTTTTTTTTCTATGAATACAGTTATTTTCTACAATAGCCAAAGCAAATGTAATTGCACGCCTATTCCAAAACTATGAGTTCATGATGAACACATACTAACGATATAGCTAGTTGGAGAATGGTGAAGGAAAAAATTCCCTATATTAAAAAAAGAAGGGAACTGATGACTATGAAGCAGCCAAGTCTGGTATGGACAACTTAGCTTGCACAACATGTTTTTTTACCTGATGATTATACTCAAATTAAGAACATAGCTCAAATTTGAAAAGGAAAAAACAAAAAAAGATGGTCATATTAAGATACAAACAGCTTAATGTGTTCATCTTAAAATGATTGAAAGGACCTTTTCTTAAGAATTGGGGACTACATCGTGACCACTTAACTAAGCTTCAACTAGCATGCACCAAATTTCAATATGCAAAAAGCTAAGACCAAAAATCAATCAGTAAGATCCTACCTCATGATGTTTGCGAGAAGCTTGATGTCCAGGCCATTGTGATTCAGATTTCATAACTATATCACATACTCTACATACAGGCTGATCGTGCTCATTGTACCTGTGGTTTCACACAATTCATAATAAAGACACGACTTCACAGTGAGAATTGAGATCCAGAAAAATTAATTATGACAACTTCAGATTAAACAAAGTCAGATCATCATTGTCATGATACACGATACATATCGTAAAACTAGAGAACCATGCACCTTTAATCAGGATTGTAAATACAAAACCGCCATAAGTAAAGGTTGCAATCACTTCCAATCAGGTAAAAGACCAAATACAACAAATGGCACATCAACATTACACTCAAATGCAGATAAAAACTTCTGCCCTTGAAACACAAATTAGTTCTACGTCAAAATCAAGAGCACACTCACAGACAATGATTTGGGTATTAAACAAAGATGACAGCAACTGCAGGTGAAGCCATAAGCTAAAGTCTAGAAACCAACATGTTGCCATAACTATCAACAAAATCATCGTCACTATCTACTACTTCTTATGAGTATCGACTTTCCAAATACTCTTTAGACGTATCCATACCATATAAAAGAAAAACATAGAGTTCCAGATGCTCAATCTCAGTATTCAGGGAAGCGTGAAGCGGAAAAAAGCGATAAGGCCCTGCTTCACGCTTTAAGCGATGAAGCGCTCACATACTCATTCTAGTCTGTGAAGTGTAGAAGGCTCGCATCGCTTCGCTTCATCGCTTTAAGCGTTGAAGCGCTTGCTTTCCTGAGCACTGCTCAATCTATCTTTGGATGGACAAGACTTTTTTCAGAAAGTTGTACACGATTTTTTGTAGGGAATATAGCAGGGAATCTAGTCTTTTACTAAACACAACTAAACACCGAGTAATGAAAATATTTTAATACTTTATCAACTCCCTTGTATATAATACCTCACAAGCGGGGAATCAATTCGCTTCTGCTTCTGCTCCTTCAGCTTTGCCCGGTACAATGCTCTCTTGTCCATTCCAAAGCTATGTGTTAATACAGCACCAAAAATACAGTTAGAAGAACACACAATAAGTAAATGAATACAATAACAAAGCACCGTTTTTTCTAATTTTCATTGGAAAAGAAATATATAACAAGCCAGAACGTTTTCAAATTTTACACAACATTAAGGAAAACAAAAATTCCAATTGTGAATACAACACCGTAAGCTTCAACAAATCAAAGCACACCAACATATCCAGTGTAATCTCACAAGTGCAATCTGTGGGGAGGATAGAGCGTACATAAACCTTACCTAGAGAAGCCGTTTCCAGTAGGACCCTACTATGCATTCAAATTAGAGTACTTTCTTCCACCTCCGAAGGATGGGGGGGGGGGGTATACAACGAAAAAAGCGTCGAAGGGGTCCCATCACCCTCGGCTAGATGATCAAAACAGCAAGAGTACAAAATAAAAGATTTAAAAGAAACACTTCTGCTAATCCTCATTTCGAAAAAAAGAAATGTACAAATGGCCTCAAAATTTTCAGCAAATCATCTCTAATTGTGAAATACACAGCAGATAAAACAACAAAAGAAGTCTTTTTTCTATGAAAAAGGGGTATAAATAGCCATAAAATTCTAGAAACACTTCTCTATAACAAATTCAGCTTGCTCAAAAACCCCAAAACGCAAAACATAATAATAAAAAAAAAAACACTTTTTTCAATATTTCATCTCGGAAAAAATTTAAAACATAAATGCAGAAAAATTCAGCAAAATCCTTGCTCAATTGTATGTCTACTTCAGCTTAATTGAACTAAAAGCTCCGGTAATTGAATTTTAATACAAATTAAGAAGAAAAAAAGCTCGCTTACTTGTTAGTAGCAGAATTGATTATTAGGGTTGATAGATTATCGCGCTTTAATCTTCTCCGATTTCAATTCTTTGCTTCCTAAATTCGAAGAAGATTTGGAGGGGATTCGGGTCGGGTTTGATATTTGTTTTTTCGGGTTTGGTCCCTAATTTATGGGTTGAATGTACTTTTTCCGTCTACTTGGAGTTAAAGGTTTCGTCATGAAAATAGAAAAAAGTAATTTTTATTTTTTGGAGTAAGAAATAATATTGAAAAATTAAAATTGTGTTTGGTCATGAAAAGTACATCAAAGTTCTTTTCAAGATGAACAAGTGAAAACGATTTTTTGTTGTTATCAAATTTTCTAAGAATTTTTGTAAAAAAGTAAAAAGGTGAAAACGTTTTTTTCCCAGAATTTTATGGCAAAAATATTTACAGAGTTGAACTTTGAAAAAAATGTAAAAAAGAGTTCATGACCCAATGCCTTTATCGAGAAACTATTTTTTTAATTCTCACACAAAATCTGTTTTGAAATTTTTGATTAATTTTAATTTGTGCTTAGAAAATACAATGCTTCGAATAAATTTAAACTTGCTATCTCTAATTAAGAATAGTGATTAGTTATCATTATACTTCAATCTTTGCGATAACAAGAACATAACAATGAAAACTAACAAATAAGATCTTAAAAGTGTAAAATATTTCAAACTTTTATTCTTATCTCGTGAAAATAAAAAAGTAATTATCGACAGGCTTGTTCGAAGAAAAAATAGTACTATTTGAAGCACAATATCAAGCCCAATAGATGTAGGGGTGGGCATTCGGTATTTCGGTTCGGTTCGGTTTTATTTTTTCGGTTTTCGGTTTTTGTAAATTGCGTACCGAATACCGAACCGAAATATTTCGGTTCGGTTCGGTTTTTGTTAATTCGGTTCGGTTTTTATTAATTCGGTTCGGTTTTTTATTTCGGTTTTTTATTGGGCCTATTTAGTGGGCTTTTTAAAATTTTAAACTTCACAATTTTTGCAATTTTTTGTTTGAATTTTCAACTTAATGGGCTTTGATATTTCAACTTAATGGGCTTTGATATTTCAACTTAGAGTTTCTTATTTTTTTAAAAAAAATTTATTAATATTAATAATTATTAAATATAATATAATTTTTAAATTATAATATAATATTTCGGTTTAAACCGAATACCGAATTCCAAAGTAACATGTACCGAAAACCGAACCGAAATACCGAAAATACAAAAAATTAAACCGAATACCGAACCGAAAACCGAAATACCGAACCGAAATTCTAAAAAAATTTCGGTTCGGTTCGGTGTTTCGGTTTTCCGGTTTTTATGCCCACCCCTAAATAGATGGGACTAAATCGATAATAAAAAAGTCATAAGGTAGATAATTGTAATTTCAATAAAACTACAGGGAGGTTAATGTAATAAAGAAATTTTACTATTTTCCATTTTCGTCCACATATAAAATTTTCAAAATTCAGTAGAAGTAAACTCCTGCTCCCCGTCGCCGTCGATGATCTCCGATCACCGGAATATTTGGATTCGCCATTTAGTCAACATCTAAGTATCTTGAACCAGTGAACCGGAGAGAGAAAACACAAGCTCTGGACCGGAGAGAATCGAGTCCATGGTCTAGGGTTTAGTGTTTCCACAAGCTTCAGTACAACAACACCACTTCATTTCCACCATGAATGATTCAAAGCTTTTCGTCTTCTTCGTCTGCTTACTTGCTCAGTTTTTCCTCTCCTTCTCAGGTTACTCCGGTTATTTTTTTAATATGTATATTTATCTTTATTTTTCGCAGCAGCTTGTTTCTTCGGAAAATAATACATTTTGTGATAACAATGAGGTGTTACTGTTACTGTTTGATAGATATGTTAATCAAATTTTGTTATCAGTCATAGTAACAAACCACTATGCTGTAAAGAAAGAAAAAAAAATGATTTTATGATAAACGAAGTGCAGATGTAGATTCTAACTTATATAGCGGAAAATTAACTTATATAGCAGAAAATTAACCAAGTATGAGCTTAGAACTATTTCAAAGAGGTACCTTTTGGACAGTGAGATATTTCATGTACTCGAAATATGGAAATGGCATAGATCATCTCCTCAGGTAATTGGAATGCCTTCTGTTATACTCGAGGCTCGAGCGTAAGTGCATGACTAAGTTAACAAGAAAGGAAGCTAATGCAGCTATTTTATGAAAAGAGTTTTGTGAATCTCGGGGTTTTTTTTCTTTTATTGGAGGAAATCCATAACAATGAGCACAAAATGATATTGGGATTTTAGTCATTTCAAAGGCGAATGGCTTTGATTGGATTATTGAGTTCGTGTGTGGTAGTTAAGGAAGAATTGGACATGCTGCAATTTATGTCATTTTACCCATCACTTCAGAAAGCATTTTCCTATGCAGAGTTCTATTAGTACTGCCGAATTATAATGCATGTCTTTCTTTCTTCCGTCAGTTTCTTAGCGATACTTCTATATAATATGTTTTTGAGTTTGTTATTAATTTTGAACAGCTTCAGATCAAGTAAACTCTTTCGAGTCAGTTCCTGATCTTGAGAAGTCAATGTACATGGCCATTGACGGGTATCCATGTGTACGACTGCTTAACCTTTCAGGGGAGATCGGTTGTTCAAGTATGAAGTATGCATTTAGTTGCATTTTTCTTGGTCTATGAGATGCCTCATCTGCTTTTAATTTTCTTGTCTAACTCTTCTTGTGCATGGCTAGACCCTGGGCGTGCCAACATAGTTGCACCAGTTACTAGGTTCAAGACTGAAAATAAGTTGGCTGAGCCATCTGCATTACTGGTGTCTATGGATCAATTTGAGGATCTCTTTGCAAGGCATGTAAATTCTCTCTTTGTAATGTTTTTGGAGAAGATTATGCATCTTTCGCCTTCCTTTGGATGTGAAAATTATTTCCTTTTTAGTATTTTACTAAAAGAAAGTCCTCCTTTCATTTGCCAATTAGTTGAGCCTCTTTGAGTGCTTAATGGAATTGCAGTACACCAAACTGTTCCACTCTTTAATCTTGTTTTATGTGCACCTTATACTATCATTCTCTTTGTATAGATTGGTCGATTGAATTTCTAGATGATAGCAAATGTTGACCAGTCAAACAAAGAAAAGGAAAAAAATAATTCCAAAATCTTCGAGTTAAAAAACATATACTTTCTGTTATATGATGTGGTGATTTTGTTATAGTGACTAGGAGTAGACCATAGGGGGGACTCTTGGTTTAGAGAGTGGTCACCTAAAAAGACAAGTTGTATTTTGCTAAGTTAGTTGGCAGATGCTGGTTCACTTCTTGGATTTTATTTAAAGTAGGTACATTAAATTGCATACTTTGGATATGATAGAGGCTAATAAACTTTTCTATATTCTACAGAATATTTATGATTCATATTAATTATCAGATGCTATAATTTGTTGACCACTTTTTATTATATAGTTGGCCGATGCTGGTTCACTTCTTGGATTTTATTTAAAGTAGGTACATCAAAATGCATACTTTGGACATGATAGAGGCTAATAAACTTTTTTGTGTTCTACAGAATATTTATGATTCATATTAATTATCAGATGCTATAATTTGTTGACCATTTTTTATTATATATTCAGTTTACTGAGAGAAGAAGCTTCATAATATCATTTAGCTAAAGGGTGAACATTAATTACCAATTATAGCATCTTGGTCTCTGCTGTGCATGTGATCGAAGTGTTTATGTCTAACTTCTCATGATTATGCATACTCTTGACAATGAGATGCTTGCTTTTGTCTCACCATCAAATTTTCCTTTTAATGTTGTGCATGCATCATAGTGTAACACAAAATCTGGATCCTTTTCCAGAAAAAGAAAAAGGTTTTGTTGGATGGAGGTGTCATCGTCATATATCCGATTACTGTGCAAGTTTTCTGCTCTGCAGAACTTCTACCTTAGCACAATGGGCACACCATTCTATCTTTGATTGATTTCTGGTGGTGTGTTGTGTTTCAGGTTATCGATTGATGCAGATTTTTCTAGGCATGTTGTTGGTGTATTGGTTGAATCAGGTTCTCAGCTTCAAAATGGCTTAAAAGGTAAGTATTTAAGTTAAGTTTCTCTTTGTAAGTTATTATTCTTTTCAAAGAGTTTGAATAATTACTACGGTCTTTTTCGTTTACAGGATTTTCCCCTGACAAAAAGTTTCCGCAAGCTGAATTCGCTCCTTATCAAAGTGGCAAGTTTGAATGGAACCCAACTGTATGTTGTGGAGAACTATTTTGATCATACACTTCTGTTTGTTTGACTGATAATTAAAAAACTAATTGTGCATTTTAAACTCCTGTGCTTTCTTTTTCATCGCTGTGCTTCCATCCAAATATACCATTTAAGTTCCTTAATCCTTTGATGTTAAGCTAAATGAAATCTACAAGTTCCTCATTCGCACGTTATCACAAGAGTTATATGGTTCCTTTTTCAAAAATTTTAGTTTTGATCTGTCGATTGTTGAGCCAACGGGTTAGTATATAAGTTTTAGTCTGCAATGGTACATTGAAATTCCTTTTTATCTTCTTTGTTGTGGTTTCTTGATGATTTAATGCAAGAAACCTCTAAGACAATTATTGGAAAGCTGCCTTGTATGATCTAAGATTTATGGTTCATTAAGGATGAAATCGGCGATAATGATTCAAGAATTTGTAATCAGTGTCCTTTTACCTAGAGCAATACGATGTTCCACTCGGTTGTATGCTCTTTGAAAAGAATTATGTTTTTGTAAGGTTCTCTACATCTTTTGTATGCATCATATATGCAATGAAAAATTATCAACTTCGTCAAAATAAATAAATACATGTTTTCTTGCAACTGCTTGTACACTCGTCCATTTATTCAACTTTGCATCATGGGGACCTGTAAGATAAAGTAAATATTGTCATCCTCAACTTGCAGGGAACTGGATTGATGTGGAAGGCTTACAATTTTCCTGTATTTTTGCTTTCGAACAGTAGCACATTGGCCTTGCAAGAGGTTTGTTATGTCTTTTATATTTGTAAAGCTCTTCTCCACATTTAGTTTGTCCATAACATCTTTTTCTTTAGTTACTATAATAATTACTAATTACAACTTACGAGTGCCTTCTATTGGATGCTTACTAACTTCTTCTATAACTTTTGCCGTCCTAAATTTCCCTAATGTTGTTTTCTAAAGGCGTTTCATAAGTCAACATACAATAGACCTTACTATCTTCAAAGTACTCAATAGATGAAAAATTGGAGGGCGAGGGTATCTAAGATACTTGTCATTATATTCTGTCTGTGTGAAGAAGAGTGAAATATTTTGAAATGGAAGTGTCCCGCAAACGTTTTCATTGATGTATCTTCTTCTTGTTATATGGTACAGATTGCTTTGAGAAATGAAAAGAGAAAGAAATCATCCACTGTAGATGTGGCCGACTTTGATCTTGTGATGCAGGTTAAAGATTCTTCATGTCTCTAAAGATTTGGAAATAGTCCTAAAATTTTTTTTGATAGGTATCTGATATTTTACTTATAAAACTTGCTCGTATTGTGTTATATTTATCAGACAACAAAGACTGGGACTCGGGATTCAGAATCTTGTCTTAGAGAGCAGACTTGCCTTCCATTGGGTGGGTACAGGTGAGATTCTGCCCTAATTATCTGGTTCTTAAGATACTCAATTGTACTCTTGAACAGATTGAACTAGTATCCCTTTCCTTTCAGTTTCCCAGCTAGAACCAGATTAATATGAGAGATTTCTCCTTATCAAAATATGAGAGATTTCTAGTAAAGGATTATATTTGATTTACCTTGTTTTTTTTAGTGAAGGATAATATTAATATCACAAGTATGATTTTGACCTTGACGTTGATAGTTATAAGATATCTTATGCAGATGCCAACATGGGATGCTTTGTGCACCGGGCTGCGCTCTTTTTTTTTTTTACTTACCATCTTTCCTTTGGTTTCTTATCTGTTCATACTGTTGTATGGCATCTTATATTTGGTGATCTGGAGTTCACTTATAATTCAGTAAACTAAAATAAGAGGAAACCACTCCTTGTTCAGCTGATGCCTGATGGTAGAATAGTACAATTCGTGATATTATGCTGGTACTTCTATATTTTCTTCATGGATCTTGTACATTGGATTTGAATTTTTTTGGTTTGCACGGGTGACGGATGAATGGTACTGGCTTTGGATCTCCTGGTCCTGGGTGGATATTTCTGTATCTTCTTGTCAGATGTTCCTATAATTGATACTGGTGCACACATGGAATCTTTTCTTCTAGTTTACAGATAACTGAATTTTGAAAAGATCTTGTTTTTGCCTTGCCTTCTTCGAGTTCTTGGTGCATACTCATAATCTTGTATGTCGTTCTGAAACTCCTCCCTACAGAATTTACCTCGATATCTTACCTATAGCACGTGTAATTTTCTAACTGCAGTGTCTGGTCAGCGCTACCACCAATAAATACCTCGTCGTCAAAGAAGGCAAAACCGATGATATTGACTGTGGCTTCTATGGATGCGGCTTCCTTTTTTCGTGACGTAAGCATTGGTGCAGATTCACCTATATCTGTGAGTTGCTTATTCTCAAATGTGATTTGTATCATTGTATTTGTCTTAATGGATATCTTAATTCTTTGTTCAATTTTCCTACTCTCAAAGCTAGAATATTGTTGCATTTCTATATTTTCTTAATACATGGATCATATGTACAAACTTCTCTCTAGGGGTTGATCTCATTGCTAGCTGTGGTGGATGCTCTTTCACGTGTTGATGGCTTGGGGGACCTTGATAAACAGGTGGCCATATTGTTAATTATCAAGCATGCCTATTGTACTCGTTTCCCTTGGTGTTTTAATTTCTTCTTGGTTCTGGTTTTAGTGCATTATATCTTTATTTTCGAACTAAAAGAGATTTTAGACCTGGAACAAGTATGTTTCATAACCAAAAATGTAGATCAATTTCTTGAGATAATCTCCTGTTACAACAATATACAGGCTTTTGTGCTAAATTTTTTAGCATTTCTTATTTTAGTGTTTGTTTCCAAACCAATTATTATGAGAATCTTTTACCAGCTTTTGTCTGTGTAATATGTATGCATAAAATAGTGTTTAGTAACCACTACTATGCACGCTTTGTGACACTTCCCTTCTGCAGCTTGTATTTGCTGTTTTCACCGGAGAGGCCTGGGGCTACCTTGGCAGTAGGAGATTTATTCTTGAGCTTGATCAACATTCTGATGCTGTTAGTGGGCTTGACTTGGCCCTTATTGAAACGGTATGTGTTTTCTCTTGCAAACCTTTTGTGAGTGCATTAATGGTCAAACTAATATCCGATGTTAACTTGAAAATGACATATATTTTCTTTATATGAGGTCATTATTGGAATGAGAGAGTTAGATGTTACAAATATTTCAGAGAATTATTTGTTCAACCTAGGGGTCTGAAGACACAACAAGTAAATTTTACATTGTTATCGATTCCAACCCTTTTGCTCTAGTGATATCTTGTTTCTGCTGATTGTTATCCCAACAGCTGTGTTGTTGGTTGTGTTGCCAACCCTTTGTCTATTTATTGAATAAATGTGAAAATTTAACATCTATTAATGTTAGGGGTAAGGTTTGCGTACACCCCATCCTCCTCAGACCCCACTTGTGGAACTATACCGGGTATCTTGTGGTTGTTAATGTTAGGTGGATTCTTTTAGTTCCATATGAAATATGTTTTGTTTACAAGTTGTGTTATCATGTTAATATATTGAGAGATCACTAATCAGATCGAACATGTCCATTTATACCAGTGTTATATCTGAATTTGTTTGTTTAGGTTCTTGAAATTGGATCAGTTGGAAAGGGTTTCACTCAGGATGATAACACATTCTTTGCTCATAGTACAACGGTAAGGTTTTATCCTGCTCGCTAATTTGTTTATTAAGTTGTATCAAATATGTGTATTTTCCTTTGCTGTTGCACATGTTAGTCTTTTACTATGAAAATAGATAATTTTCTATAATAATGACTTTTTAGAAGTAAGTTGCTATAAAAATGTATAATTGTTTAGTGTTGTAAAAAAGAAATTGTATAATTGTTTAGTTACATTATGATATCCTCTCATCTTGGTGATTTATTTAAGCTGTAAAAGTATGTCAATCATATGTATAGTTAATAGTCCTTAACCCTGCATGCTTCATGGGAATCAATTATTGAAATTATGAACACACTGCTACCAGATATTGAAGAACTTCAAAACGATTTATATGTATCCTCACCACAGATTTGATGCTTTTTATTCAGACAGCTTCTTATCTTTCTGCTTAATATTCATTTCAGTCAGCATGGCTAATAATACTTTAAATACTGTCACGTGATTCAATTTTGCAGGAGAGTGCCACAAATGGAACTTTTAGCGCCCTCAAGGATGCTCTAGGTTCGCTTAAGACTCGAAGCATTAAGATCTCAAGGGCCAGTAAATCAAATCCAGGGTTACCCCCATCCTCACTGATGTCATTTCTGAAGAAGGTGGTGAAAATGCCCCAGTATTTCTTTTATAAATGATAATATATTTTCTTTGTGCCTTCCATGATCTTCAGTTTGATCTACTCTGTGCACTTTCTCCATCTCAAATGAAATTATAAACTATGAATAACATGAAGGTAGGAGAGACAGAAAGAGTGTACAAAGTAGTTTTGTCACCTCTCACAGGTAAATTCAAGAAAACAATAAGAAGTCCTGCATTGTCTGTTTCAGTAGCCATTAGTATTTTGTGCAAAGTTCTTTGATGCCCTGTATTATATTTTAGTAAAGATGTATGGTTTGTTCAAAACTTTAGTGGCTTATATTTTGGGCCAGCTTTTTAGCCTCCCACTTAAACCTTATGCAATAATCTTTTATGCTAAATTAAAGCTTAGGTGTAGCTTTTTTGGAAAGAACGTCCTAATGTTTTCCTGGTAAAATTCTCTTCTTCTACATTTTATGTTCACGAATTGCATATTTATTATGATTTTTGGTTGTTTATCCTCTGCATTGTAATGCTCCACTGTCATGTTGCTTTTAAAAAAATAATCTTTGGACTCTGATGTGCTGGTGGTCGTCCGGGTTGAGTGTGGGGGCACCAAGGGGAGGAACAGGATGGTGGAGGAAAATGGATGAAGGGAATAATGGAATTGATAACATCCTTGTAATTTCTGAATGATATTTTTGCTTTCTTTATTACTTTAGATTAGAGTATACTGATTTAAAAAAAGATGAAGAAGAATATAGAGTCAGTAGAGTGTGAGCAGAAGTTCGGATAATGAACTTTAGAAGAGCAACACGGATATTTAAATTACTGGACATTAGTGAAAGGCTTGATGGAGGACTGCAGGAATATTGATGCTGAGGGTAGAGGAATCAATTGCTATCAGTGAAAAGAGGGAATTGTATAAATTAAACGAGTTTGTTTTTGTCTGCTTATTTATTGTTTCTTCTTAAACAGAATCCAAAGACCTCTGGGGTAGTCCTTGAAGACTTTGATGCTGCTTTTACTAATAAATTCTATCACAGCCACTTGGATGATCTATGTGAGTTGTTATTTCACTCTTTATATTCCTTGCCTTTGTCTGGATTAATTCATTGTGTTGTAGAATCACTACATTTTCTAATTTAGAATAATTTCCATGTTAGCAGCAAATATAAACTCTTCAGCCATAGTGGCAGCTGCTTCTATTGTTGCCCGAAGTCTGTACATTCTGGCCAGTGATAAGAAGGAAATAAAGAATTCAGTTTTGAATTCCATCAACATAAATGCGTCTTTGGTTGAAGAACTCCTTGGCTGCTTGTTAAGTTGTGAACCGGGTCTCACATGTGAACTGGTAAATCGCTACATTGCTTCCTATACAAGTTGCCCAAGCCATTATGTGGGAGTTGTCATGGGGGAACCTTCCTCTCAGCCATATCCTGGTAATGTGGGGGATGTCTCTCGGTTTGTGTGGAATTTCCTGGCAGATAAAACAGCTATACCTTCAAAGAATATGAGCTCTACTTGTCCGAAGGGTTGCAGTGGCAATGGGGAAATGTGTGTCAAAGCAGAGACAGACGGGAAGGGTGTCTGTGTCATTTCCACGACAAGGTAGTTCCACAATTTTAATTTACTGAAATTCAGTTCATGCCAGCCAGCTTATATGTTAATAAAAACCATTGCTATGTTGCTTAAAACAACAAAGCAATGTGAAGCCCGATCTGTTCAGTCTGTCGTATGCTTGTCCTTCTCAGTCAGGGGCGGATGTAGAACTGTGACGCCTTGTTCAACTGCAATAACTAGTAGGTCTGAATCCATAATTTTAAACATACAAATAGGTTACCTTAAAGGTTGAACCCATAGAGTTTAAATCCTTGATTCGCCTCTATTCCTACTTTGACTTCCATTAGCTGATAAAAATAGACGGTTAAGTTAGCTTACCAATTCGTTCCAACAAAACAAGGCAAAGGGTAACTCTGGAGTATCCTAAAAAAAAAAGCTTATGAAGATTGTTGACTTTCAGTGTATATGCTTCTGTCGATCAGTAACTGGATTTCAGTCTATCCTTGTAATATAAACTTACACCACTTATGTTGCTTGATCCTCTGTAGCTGTTTAGTGCTACACATGCTCTTGCTTTAAACTTATCCATCACATGTAACAGGTATGTCCCAGCATACTCAACTCGATTGAAGTACGAGTACGAAACTTGGGAGGTGTTACCTCATAATTCCTCCGATACCATGGAAGAATCTGACCCTGTTTGGACAGAGAGTAACTGGGATAGAATAAGGCTTCGTGTCTACACAGTCCAGGACAGTGGATTTGACCTGCTGATTCTGTTGTTAGGTATAACTGTCACAGTTTTGTCATACATTATCATAGTAATTTCAAAAGCCTTCATTACAAAGGCCCTAAAACGAGATTAGCTTAGAAATTCTTGATAAAAACTTATTTTTGGTGCAATAGCATTCTGATTGCTTGTAAACACACATCCTCGAGAAGGAAAATGTAATTCTTTCGCTGTTATTACTCCTTAAAACGCCAGACGAAAAATGCTCTGCAGGGCGAAGAATTGTCACCGCCGTTGTGAACGATATTGATGTGTAAAAATTACAAGCTTTGAGATATTTGAAGTTTCTAACACGTCATTTACATCATTCACTTTCTTTGCATATTCTTCCTTGTAAGTCGAATATCTATTATCTCTTTCTTATCCTATATGAGGTAGGGATAAGATTTACGTTCATTATATCCTCTTGGATCCCATTTATAGGATTACATTGTCTATGTTGTTTGTTCATTCTCCATTTATTCTCTGTAACTATTCATACTTTGATTATTAATAAGTATTCCACCGCCGTGGAAGTTTACCCACGAGGTGTTACCACGTACTATTGGTTTCTCTCTCTAGATCTCTCATCTCTCTCTCAAAAGTTTTTGTATTTTTTATTTATCAAGTGTGTGAATTCGATCTTAACATAAGCACCGTTCTTAAAATCAATTGATTTACAATAATATTCCTTACGTATTCTATGAGCGTAACTTCAAGTTCAACAAATTCGATTTTGACTATGACGTTGATTGTTTACCTATGAAGTAAGTCGAAATTAAAAGTTCGAGACCACTCATTTTGTTGTTTACCTATGAAGTAAGTTGAAATTAAAAGTTCGAGACGACTCATTTTGGAGGTTCGGGTATATTTGCACGCCCAAAAACTAAAAGGCCCATTTACTTCAAGCCCAAATCTCATAACCCGACCCGAACTCCATCCCCAATCAAATTTCCCTGCTCCATGGAAACAAAAACGTAGCACATCTGCTCTCCACACTCCAAAAACAAATTTACTCTCTCCATTTCTCCATTCGAATAACTGAAGATCAATCGCAATGGGATTAGGGTTACTCGCTTCTCGAGCCCTACGATCTTCTAGAATCATTCGAAACTCTACCCGCACCATCGTCTCCACGCCGGAGCTCAAAAACGCCGATGCTGCCGCCGCCGCAGCAGCTGCGGACGCACCATCAGATCTTCCGAAGAGAAACCCAGTTGGTGGTGCTCGAGTTCATTTACCTAATCCGGATGATGTTATTGAGGTTTTCGTTGATGGGTACCCGGTCAAAATCCCTAAGGGTATGACTGTGCTTCAGGCTTGTGAAATTGCCGGAGTTGACATTCCGAGATTCTGTTATCATAGCCGACTTTCTATTGCTGGAAATTGCAGAATGTGTCTTGTTGAGGTTGAGAAATCTCCTAAGCCTGTTGCTTCTTGTGCCATGCCTGCACTTCCAGGTATCGCCATAGTTTATTGATCTAGATTTGTATTTGTATTTTTATGCTCAATTTAATGCTTTAATTGCTTGTTTAAGCTCTCAAAAACGTTAGCTTTATCTATCCTCAATATCCATTCAGTTCTATTTGGACTCCCTATGGTAAAAAAGAGAGCTTTCCAAATTAACACTGGTGCTTAAGTGAAGTAGACTATATAGGATGGTAATGGTAATCATGTTCTTGTGAAAGATTTTATTTTGAGTAGTTATAGTGGAGTAGTGCTGCTTGTCTTAATTGAGAACCAACTGAAGTTCTGCAAAAGAGGCTGTGTATATGCATCAAACTCATGAACTACAGGGCCCCCATGTGTGGATATCTATAGTTGTATTAATGGAGAACCAACTGAAGTATTCCCATCACATTTCTACAAAAGAGTCTGTGTATATGCATTAAACTCGTGGTCTACAGGGTCCCTGTGTGTGCAATTGTGTAGTTGTACTAATTGAGAACCAACTGAAGTATTCCCATTGCATTTCTGCAAAAGAGGCTGTGTGTATGCATCAAACTCATGATCTACAGTGTCCCTGTGTGTGCAATTATATAGTTGTATTAATTGAGAACCAACTGAAGTATTACCATTGCATTTCTGCAAAAGAGGCTCTGTATATGCATCAAACTCATGATCTACAGGGTCCCCGCATGTGCAATTCTATAGCTGTATTAATAGTCAACAGTAAACGGCCGGTCATTTGATCCTAGGAAAAAGAAACCATAAAAGTAAAGTCTTTTCATGTTACAGCTGTAGTTAACCAAACCATATACTATGGGCTAATGATATGTTCATTTGAGCTTGTTTGCTCGAGAGTCCGAGTGGTGATATTGCATGCCTTGTATCAGTACTTCAGAAATGTTGATTGAGTCTTGTCAAAACAGAAGTTTCTATTTTCTTCAGTTCCCTTTTATGAAGAATTATGGGAAGCTGGTATTTTCAATATTCTGTAGGTGTTTTCTTTGGGTTAGTAACATCTTGACCTGTTGTGCAATTTCACTTTACTTCATTGTTGCTTGTCATTTTATAGCTTTCATGAAGGCTGATCCTATTTGTAGTTATTGTTGAGTTATTATTGGCATTTTTTATTGTTTTGGTTTGCCATTTGTTCCTTGGATTTACATTAGTGTCGAGCCTTGCAAATTTATCTGGAGGGCACACTTACAGGAATGAAGATCAAGACAGATACACCTATTGCCAAAAAGGCTCGTGAAGGAGTCATGGAATTCTTGCTTATGAATCATCCACTTGATTGCCCAATTTGTGATCAGGGAGGAGAATGTGATCTCCAGGATCAATCTATGGCCTTTGGATCCGACCGCGGGCGTTTCACTGAAACGAAGAGATCTGTGGTTGACAAGAATTTGGGTCCATTGGTGAAGACTGTGATGACCCGGTGTATCCAGTGTACAAGGTCTGTGTTTGATCCTTACTTATCCTAGTGCTTTTTGCTAAACATAAAATTTGTGTGGTTCAATTTCTCGTGGAAATGAAGTTTAAAAATCAACCTTAAACCAAAACTTGATAAATATTGTTGTAAGGTGTGGCAGGCCAACCGTGAACCGTCCATGGTACACAGATGCTTCATGTGCATTGATGTATCTTGATACTGGTCTCACTCGAGTATAGTTACATTGTGCAGGTTTATAATAGATTAAAAATAGCAAAAAAGGGTAAAAAGGGTACAGATGTATACTGGATATTTACATACCTGCATCCTGAATCTGAATCGTACGCACAACTTTTTGATGTAACATAACCAACCGTCAATATTGTATCTTTTTCTGTTCCCCAAATCTCATGAGAAAAACTTGCAAGTTAGAGCGGGAAATCATTTAAATGCTCATCCCTTGTGCATGTGATTTCTAATTAAGAATAGTCAGAAGAAGAGAGAGCCTAAGACCTTATCCCCCTCCCCCAAAAAGTAAAATAAAATGAAGAGGTAGCCTGATAAGATGGGAGTGGTGATTTTCGTGGACATTGGCATGTTATTAGTGCCAATGGCTTAGCAGAAATTGCCGGTCTATCGTCCCCAATTCACTCCTATACTGCATATTTGTGGGATGTTAACATTCATATTTTGTGGTTATATCACCCTACAACAGAACAATTTGCCACTGGCTCTTTCACATCTCTGACTTGCTTCTGCCTTCTTGAGTTATTCCTTTCCATTGATAAACCTCCAAATTTGTCCTCTTTGGTAATACAGCTTTTAAAAAACTTCAGAGCATGTATGAGAGATTGAGTATAGCAAATATTTATTAGGTTTAAGCTTTATACAGGAGGAATAGGAAAGACTTGCTTGAGTGCATTTTATATCTCTAGCACAGTATGCTCTGATTATTGGTCTGCTTGTGGAACAGGTGTGTCAGGTTTGCATCAGAAGTAGCTGGAGTGGAGGACCTTGGAATGTTGGGTCGTGGTAGTGGAGAAGAAATTGGAACTTATGTTGAAAAGCTTATGACAAGTGAGCTTTCAGGAAATGTGATTGATATATGTCCAGTAGGAGCCCTTACATCAAAACCTTTTGCCTTCAAAGCCAGAAATTGGGAGCTAAAGGGCACAGAAAGCATTGATGTGACTGATGCTGTTGGTTCTAACATCCGAATTGATAGTAGAGGTCCGGAGGTCATGCGTGTTGTACCACGATTAAATGAGGTACTATATTTTACTGGAGCTCTTATTTTATCCCCTCTGAACTGAGTAGTCATGCTTATATTTGGTAGATTATCTTATTCACGAGGATCACCTGTGTGTCTCCAGTTCCTGCATTTTTTTCTAGTTTGGAAGTCATTCATGTTTTTAATGTTTCAGGGTAGCCCAAGCTTTAGAGCTGATCTAAAATTGGACCTGACTTCTGCTTTGCCAGTGTGTTTGTGCATTAGCTTAGTGTTGCCTAGGCTCTGCCTTTTTCTTGTTTTCGGTTTAGATCAAAATTTGATAATTTGTGCTGAATAGTTTAGTAAGAGGAGTTTTTGTTTTTGAAAAGAACAGCCAATGTGAAGAGGCTACACCTGATTACAAGGTGTAATTAGCAAAATATTGGTTGATGTATTGTATCAAAATGATTTTTATAAGGTGGTAGACTTCATTTTTCCCATCCTTCTACTCTTCACATTCACATATCTCGCCCTTCACATTCACATTTTTCAGCCAACTGCTGCTGCAAGTATGTCTATTTCACTCTCGGCCATTGCACTGTACTATTGAAGAAAAGCATATACGACCTGCAGCGGAAGGAAGAAGAGTAAATATGACTAAATGCTGCCTTGATATGATTTGGACCCCTTGATCTTTTCTCTTATATGTGTTCCCTCTTCTGAAATTTGTTTTATTTTTGTACTCCTTGAAGTAGATACTTCTAATTACCAGTATACTAAATTCTTAGTTGTAGTTTCAGAATTATTTTTTTCTCTGTTTTTTCCTTTGCTTTTGATTTTGTAAATTAATAGAGTGAGTTACTGCACATAATGGCACAGGACATCAATGAAGAATGGATATCAGACAAAACACGATTCTTTTATGATGGTCTGAAGAGGCAAAGGCTCAATGACCCCATGATCCGTGGTGCTGATGGACGATTTCAGGCAGTGAGCTGGCGGGATGCCCTAGCTATTGTTGCTGAAGTCATGCATCAAATTAAGCCAGAGGAAATTGTTGGTGTTGCAGGAAAACTGTCTGACGCAGAATCCATGATGGCACTGAAAGATCTTTTGAACAAAATGGGGTCAAACAACATCTTTTGTGAAGGAAATGGCATGAGTCCAAATGCTGACCTTCGTTCTGGATATATTATGAATACCAGCATTAGTGGCTTGGAGAAAGCAGATGCTTTCCTCTTGGTTGGAACCCAGGTAAATGTTTGCAATCCTTTTCATGGTTATAATTTGGAAAAGGGTTGTCGCTTGATCTCTTCTATATGTGCATAGTGGATGGAAATACTCCATGATCATTCATTTTTAGTTTCTGTTCCATGCCTACCCTTCTCCCTGTTCCCAAGTACAGTACAAACAATCTCTGGGGGTCCTTTTGAGTGGGAAGGGTGTCTAGGTTGAGAATGTACATGATTGCCATTGATGAAACCAGCTCATCCTTCTCTAACTAATGATAAGAGGGAAACTAGTCCTCTTGTTACTGATGAGGAATATGGTAAAGAGCTAATATGGTCATTGGGGTAAAACTTAATTCTCCGGGAATGAAATTTTTGACTTCTACTGAATGTGCTAATTATTAGACTAGTTGATGGTTTGGCTACTTAAGTTAATTTTGAAGGATCAAAATGTTGTTGAATTGGCTAGCCTAATTTTGCGAATCACATGGATGATATTCAGAAGTGTGATAAAGATTTATGTTAGCTCCATTGAGGACAACATTGTACATTTGTTTACTAGGAATTTATTACCTTTAGCAAGCTGTGTATCTATTATTCTCATGCTCTATTAATTATTGGCTACTATTGTCTTGAATTTTCCAGCCAAGAGTGGAAGCTGCTATGGTGAACGCCAGAATCCGCAAAACAGTTAAAGCTACAAATGCTAAGGTAGGTTATGTTGGGCCTGCTGCTGATTTCAACTATGATCATGAACATCTTGGAACAGACCCTCAAACACTAGTTGAAATTGCCAAGGGAAGCCATCCATTTTCCTCAGCCCTCAAAAATGCTAAGAACCCAGTGATCATCGTCGGTGCTGGTGTGTTTGATCGAGATGATAAGGATGCTGTCTTTGCTGCTGTTGACACAATTGCAAAGAACAATAATGTCGTGAGACCTGATTGGAATGGACTAAATGTTTTGCTTCTGAATGCTGCCCAAGCTGCCGCTCTTGATCTTGGACTTGTGCCTGAATCTGATAAATGCATTGAGTCTGCGAAGTTTGTATATTTGATGGGTGCTGACGATGTGAACTTGGACAAACTTCCAGATGATGCCTTTGTGGTTTACCAAGGTCACCATGGTGATCGCGGTGTGTATCGTGCCAATGTCATTTTGCCAGCATCTGCTTTCACAGAGAAAGAAGGAATATATGAAAACACAGAAGGATGCGCTCAGATCACAATGCCAGCAGTTCCCACTGTTGGCGACGCCAGGGATGATTGGAAGATAGTAAGAGCATTGTCTGAAGTGGCAGGTGTCGGATTACCCTATGATAGTCTAGGTGCAATCCGATCTCGAATTAAGACAGTAGCACCAAATCTTCTAGAAGTGGATGAGAGACAACCAGCCACATTCTCAACTTCTTTGAGACCTGAAGTCAGCCAAAAAGTAAGTCCAACTCCATTCACACCTGCCGTGGAGAATTTCTACATGACTGATGCAATTACTAGGGCATCAAAGATTATGGCTCAGTGTAGTGCCTTGCTAAAGAAATGAGCATCGGGTATCGGTACCTGTAATAAGTTTCTTCCATTCACTTTTTCCTGCCAGTGTTATCAGTTTTAAAGTTGATGGGTTTTTTTGTATTGAGATCAAAAGAAGAGAGCAGAGAAGACTGTAAATTGATGTGCCACAGTGAATGTCCTCATAAATGGCACCAACAACTTGGATCTCTAGTTTGTACTTTTTTCTGTAATTTAATCAGCAGGTTTGCTGTGATTGTTGAGTTTTCCACACTAAGGTTGGACAAAACTGAAGTTCATTCTCAGCACACATACATGAAACTGGAGAAACTCTTTTCTAACATAATAAGACTTTCATATCAATTCAGCACAATGGAGAACTATATCATCCATTAACTAATACTTCTTTATTTCATATTTGTAGTCAAGTAAAAGCTCAATTTGAAGAGTATCTAGGCATACTTTTGAGAAAATGAAATATGAAATGTGTCCACTGACAAACATTGAAATGAGCCAAACAGTTTCGACAGGGTGTAGGCTTTCTAAAAGATGATGAGGAAGAATGGAGTAAGTTAGAATGAGGCAATGTGACTCAATTATGATTTGATGTAAACATTGAGTGCAAGTAACTATATCTTCCTAGCCATACAATATTCGAATTCTACAAGCGTTTGTAAATGTTAAGTTTGTGGAACAATTTCACTTCATACAAGCTTGAAAACACCTTAATGCACACATCAAATACCAGAATAGGAAGAAGGCAAAGACAAATACCTTAACAGGAAAAGACTAAAGTAATAGTCATTATTCTTTGATATAGGACCTGTAATAGTTCAAAAAAATTCCCTTGATCTCATATCAAGACACATGCATGATATACACAATACAACATAAAAGACTCATCCAACAGTTTTAACTAAGATATCATAGCTCACCTAACAAAACAAACATACTACGCATCAGAATCCTCCACCGCTCGATTCTCACATCAGATGCATCATTTATATGAATGAATAACCACTAAATTTCAAAAAAAATATGAAATTCAACTCATGATAGTAGTACAATGAGTTCAGCTCTAACTATATAAAAGGCTAAACAAGTCAAGTTCAAATCTTGAATCCATCTCTGCTTGATGTTGCTAGATTTTGACGCAGCTTCTATGTGTTGGAATCACAAACTCTTATAGTCGTTAAGTATCCAGCTTCACTAGTGTAGTTTATGATTGAACAGGTCAGTCTAGTACAAGTGAAGCCAACAAGCAGCACCGATAACTTTTCTTCTGAATCTTTCAATCCTTTAATAAACATGATGCATCAAGACTAAACATGAGCGAGTTCAAGGACAAAAAATTATGCATCCTCCAAAAGGTCCTAAACACGATAACATTTGGATGAAACTTGCCTCTTCTTCCTTGTTATACTTCTAATTCTAGTCTGCTGTATCTGGGAGCTGTACAAGACTTCCTGCTTTGCTTGGATGCCCGTATTAGTCTATGGTACATGAAGCGCTAAACTAGCAGTATCATGCTGCAATCTTCTGTGGCTGCTGGTGTTGAGACAAAGCTGTTCCTTCGTTTCTCCTGTAAAAGGAACCAAATTAACATGCAAGTTCATGACATCTTATGATTGACTCTCGCTGGGAAAATACGTATATTGCTGAACATGGTCACGAAAGGTAATAAGATGAAAGGACATAACAAACATAATTTCAACTGTGAATTGTTTAAGTAGCAAAAGATTGGCATAAAGCCCTCAAAGCCTTTGTCCCCAAGGCCTAGCTCGAGTGGCAAAAGGTGGAGGATTTGTGACTTAGGTCACAGGTTCAAGCCCCACACCATGCAAAGTGAAGCCCGGTATCTAAGTGGAGAAGGATAAAGGGGCAGGCCCATTATCCACCGAGTTTAGAAGACTGTGATTGGTCCAAAGGGCGCGGGTCACAGATGGATTTCTCGGTTATCGAGAAAAAAAAGCCCTCAAAGCCTTTCGACTTGTATATGAGGACTGAGGAGTAAATTTTGCAATGATTGATCTAGGTTAAGCAAAGACTTTAACACACCTCGTCAACCTATCATCTCTTCATGCAGTATACTTAAAATAAGATTCAGGATCATGTAAGGTGCAGATATCTTTGGTCTTTGGCTAGGTTGCTCGGACTCTTCAAAAATGTTGCCAGGTCTGTTACATCATCCAGTCATAGTACATTGTTGGAGTATGACACCAGTGTGGCAATATTTTTCGAGAGTTCAAGCAACATAAGTCTTTGGAAGCATGGGATGCAGTACAGGGAACAAGAACCAAGTGGTAACATCTTCCCTCGTCTCATAACAGTACTATTAAGCTAACATCATAGTACATGTGTTAGAGGGAATAGGTGGTTCCAGGTGAAATAGTCGAGGTGCACACAGGCTGGTCTAGACACCACCGTGAATCGTTATCTTAAAAAAAAGACTATTATGCTATCATCATAGTACCTATCAGTTTCAACAGGACATCACTATGGTACCATCAACCATGGAATACTCTAGGTGTGCCCAAACCATGGAATACTCTAGGTGTGTGCACGCTGTGGCTCAGACACCCCCCTTTTTTTTTAAAAAAAAAGAAGGGACTATTATGCTATTATCATTTTACCTATCTGTTTCAACAGGACATCACTATGGTACAACCAGTGAAGCAGTCCTACAGATTTTCTATAGCTGTGCAAGCTTCCATGCCAATAACCATGTAAATTTGTTCTACTGACATAACAAAATTACTTTCTCCTCAAGGAAAATGGATTAATTCCTTTCTATGCACCAGTTACAGAACTAGAAATTAATACCTTCCATTTTTAGTACTTCAATGAGGATTAAGGATGAAGAGCTGAAATGGCAATCACCTCATCTATACAATTGCACAAATCTAAAGTCTCTACTTAAGTAAGCGACAACTGAAGTCTAGGTTATTGTAACAAATCCAAAAGAACATGTAATAATTGCCTCTTGACAATTGGGGGGTGGAGGACCTAGATACATGCATGAAAACATGACATAGAGGTCATTTGGGTATTCTTTTTTATAATTAGAAACTTCATGCTCGCTGATATGGAGTCAATAAAGAAATAAAAAAGGGGGGAAGAGGGATTCACTATAATTAGTTAACAACTGACCTTGGTCTTTCTTTACCACTTTTTGTTGTTTCCCATTCCTCGACTCTGGTTTCCAACGAGCATTTGCAAGTGATTCACCTAGTAACTCAGCAATCCCTGTTGCCATTGCCTCGGCCTTTTTGAAATATGGAAACTTCTCCCCCTCAAAATGATTAGATAACCACATGTACATGGACAAAACTTGGTGCTTAGTCTCAAGATCCAAGAGCTCTGAATCATTACGAGCAGAACAATTTGGCATACCCATTGCTATATTGACAGGCAGTGCTTGTGCATACGATGAAGCAAACTTCAGAAGATGGTACATTGCTTTTGGGTCTCTAATGTTAACAGGGGCAAAGCAAAAATTGAAACGATCTTCAAGAGATAATCCTTGAACTTTCTCCAGCATATTGGCTATCTTTTTTATGTGGTTATACTGGCACAAGAAGTACGAACCATCCAAACGGCAATTTTCACCAAATCTATCAAGCAGCTCGGCGAATGTAGAGTTAGGAATTTGCCCCGCAAATAACTCCACCTGCTCATAGAAAGGAAAGAGCCCAACTTTGTTAACTTCTTCAAATGGCTTCTTCAGACACTCAATTAAGTAGTCTAAATCCTCCAGCTGCAAAGTGGTTGCTAGTCCTTCAGGATAGCGACTTCCTCTTCGACCAGCTCTTCCAGCAATCTGCTTCACCTGTGATGCAGGAACAGGAACAATCCGGTCACCGTTGTACTTCGACAAGGTATAGAAGATGATTCTCCGAATGTTTAGGTTTAAACCCATTCCGACTGCGTCACTGGCAACCAAGACATCAAACTCATTGTTTGGATCGTTAAATAAGGTAGCTTGCTGTCGTCGTGTCTCTGGTGGTAAGGCACCATAAATTACACAACAACGGTGATTAGAATGCTTCTCAATCGCCAATTTTACTTCAAATATCTCTCTTCTTGAAAAGGCAACAACACAGTCCCCGGACTTCACTTTCGTGAGATCACCTAAAAGGGTCTTTGCTTCAACCACCAATGGCTTAAACCTCTCATAATGCTGTTCTACCAACTCATCCCCAGTTTCAGAACAGACTTTGCGAACAATATTCAAAACACTTGGATCTCCACAAACATGTATCTCATCAGCTTTTAATCCTAGTAGAGCCCTCGTCCATGCATAACCTCTATGTGTGTCCGCCATCATTTGGATTTCATCAATAACTGCTACATCATACATCTCATCAGTCGAAACCATCTCAACCGTGCAAGCAATGTGATTAGAAAATGGGACATGCTTCTTCTCCTGCCCTGTAAGAAGACTACAGTATACCCCTAATCCATTCACTTTATCGAAAACTTCCATAGCCAACAATCTTAGAGGACTACAATATATACCCTTCTTTGCTTCCATGAAACTTTGCAATGCATTATATGTTTTACCACTATTAGTGGGACCACAGTGATATATGATCTTGCGTTTCATCGCCCTGGCAAATGGAAACCAAGTATGAGGTTTTGTCAAATCCGCCGACTCAACCATTTTCCGGAAGTTCTTAATCTCATCAGGAAACTCCTCTAAGCAGAACTCCACAAAGATCGGAAACAGAAACTTCTCAGCTTCAATACACGGACCAAGTGACACTAAGTACTTCACAACATCAACCTTACACTTTTTAAAGAAAAAATTTCGGAACTTCTGAGCTGCTGTAGGAAAAAATGAAGCCCCAATATACACAGCTAGAGCCTGATTAGAAGCCCATCCAGACTTAGCAAAACATCTAAATATCTCAATCAAAGTATCCCAATCAGCTCGTGTTTGCTTTTCACACTTGGTAGCATCCCTAAGCTCCCTATATATTTCCACCGGATCACGACTAGCTATTTGAACAAAATTCAATCTTTTCTCAGACCCTAATCCTCCATCTCCACACTCAATCTCCTCCACATCCACATCACAAACTTCTAATTCATTATCCCCATTTTCCACCACTGTAGAAAAAGGGTGTCCATAAAAATGAAAAAGATTCAATTTTTTCCATTGATTACACCATAAAGATGAAAACTGAGGTGGGGTTGGTATTCTGTGTCCATAAACATCAAAATCTTGAATTTTTTTTGGTTCTGCAAAATGGGTATGCAGGAATCCACTAGAAACTGATAAAAATCTCAACTTTGATACATTATTCTTGGATAAATACAGATAAAAAAGATTTCTTGCTGGTCTTATTGCCATTTAGGAGATAAAAGATTATTGCATCAAGAATGTAATATTAATATAGCAAAACGAGAAAATTATACAGAAGTTAAAAATTACAAAGGTAGAAAAACATTAAGCATACCTCGAAGAAAGGAGAAAGAGTGGTGAATGTTGGAACACAAACTAAAACCCTACGAAGGAAGTTGAAATACAGTGGACAGGAAAAAGAAAAAATTATTTTCCCAGATTTTAGCATGTAGGGTTAAATTTTTTGCTAATATAAAAAGTGGTTTATAAAGAATAATAAAAACTCAAATACTTTTTAAATAAACATCTCGAATTTGAGTAATATATAAAAAAAATTTAGTAGAGAGAACTAATATAATTCAATATATGTATCGAAAATGGAATGAGAGATCAAAAAGTATAAAATGTGAGGCAAATTTTTCCACAAAATAGGTTCTATTTGTTAGACGGCAAAGATTAAATATGAATCTATTTGTCATACGTTATTGAAGGTATATATGCATCATTTTTTTAACAATTGATATATCAAACTTTAAATCGCAAAGTTAACGACATGATACTTGTTCCTATAACCAAAGGATTATTTATAAAACAAAATAAAATAAAATAGCTATATTTAGGGATATGTACTTCATTCAAGAAAGTTGTATTCATATTTCAATGCAAATATTTTTCTCAAAATAACTTTGAATTTTTTTTGTATGTAGTGTTATCTCAGAATCCACATATAAGATAACATCAGATATATTATTGTTGCATTAGTTCTACTGTCTACTGATAGAAAACAAATATTAACGCAATCAGATTACTGATAATTGATTAGAAGTAAATTTCTACGATAACATATAGAATCTCACTATTTATTATAATATCAAGACAAAATTCATGATAATAATAAATAAATAAAAGTAAGAAGGTTAAAAATACCTAAATTATTATATTTTATTTGCGAATTTTATACCTTTAACTATTTATTTTTCTTTTTACCTATCTATGCTATCATTCCTTTTGTATTAGTTAACACTTGGACTCTGAGGTTGGCGAAATATTTTTTCTCAATCGACAACACATGTAGGCCAACTCAATGTCGATGTGTGCTTTAATACAAATGGAGAAATAGTTTAGATAAGTAAATAAAACAATGCATCGTTGAGCTATGAAACTCGCGCCATTTAACTTGAAAGAAAAAAGAAGACGATCAATCATTCTACTGAATAAAAATATATGTCCCTTGACATCATTTTTAAGTATGAATTGAACTTATAACAATACTAATTTGTATACAATTGATAGAGAAGATGAATCAAGAAAAACTTGATCAAGTGTTTACATTATTCTTCTGGCTTTCAAACCGAAAAATCTATATCATTTTGAATCTTCATCTGTTGTCTTTGAGCACGAAGCAATGCCAGTTTGCTCGTACGAGCCTTCCCAATTTTGTCCATCAAAACATTTGATCTCAACGTGAGTTAGCGTACCAGGATCAACGCACCTCAATGTAACAGCTATTCCATCTGGATTCGATCGTGGAATGTAAAATGAAGTTATGCCACACACTCTGCAGAAGGTGTGTTTAGCTGTGTGAGTACCGAATGTATAGGTTGTGATGAACTCCTTATAGTCTCCGAGAAGTTCAAATCTCTCCGAGGGAACTATGAAGTGTGTGTTTCTTCTCATGGAGCAGTCAGAGCAGTTACAATCCCACACAACGATGCTAGATGGTGCATAGACTCGCCATCTTACTCTTTTACAGTGACATCCACCGGTATGTAGTACCAGCTCGGAATCCATTCTTCAGAATCGTCTATCTCCAGACTGATACTGCATCACACATCAGATATTAGTGTTTCATCTTGAAATGAAGATTCCGCGAACAATATACTTATTTCATACTTCTGCAAACGACAAATCTTAGGACTAATTATCATACTAGCAAGCAAAAAGGAAGACCGGTTTTAGGTGTAAGCTCTGCATATCTTCCCTCGGATAATTAGCATGTACAAACTGTACACATTCTGTTTTCAGGCTAGGTAGGAATTAGGATCAATATATTCGTCAAAATGGGATTGATGCAACACCAGATAGTGTTTAATTCGCGTATTCTGCTAAAGATAAGCAAAACGAACAGAACCAAAGAGTAAATCCAGAGGACATTTCATCATCAGAGAATCATAGACAGCCAATACACTTTTCACTTATGCATTAGAATCTCGTTCTTCCAAATTCAAGCATCGATGAGCAGCTCCAATACTAAGGCCATCATAGATAAACACACATCAATGGTGCATGTAACCTAGATATACATTGCATTTTAATCCACCAGATACGTACTACCTCCCACCAACACAGATACCGAATAACTCAGCCACAATGACTTAGGCATGTGAAAAGAAATCACCTCGTATTTATTTTTCAAGCCCATATCTTATTGCAATCTTCTACTGTCACACTCTTAATATGTATTTTAACATAATCCAAAAAATTCAGCAGGTCATTAGTATATCGAAAATCTATGAGGTAAGGGTAAGGCCTGCGTACACTCTACACTCCGAAACCCCATTTGTGAGATTACACTGGACATGTTGTTATTGTATTTGTATACATATTCTTTGCTCAAACATGAACAAACACATAAAAAGTCCCAAATTTGCTTAATTGCCTCTAAACTTAGAGCAAAGGTACAATCTTTTCAACTGGTTAAAGGCAAAAAAACTCAACTTGGAGATCCTAATCACATCATTAAATGAGATATAAATTGTAACAACAAATTGATTTTATTTTTTTTTCAAAAACCCCATAACTAAGCAAATCCAGTTGAATCAAGAACTATTATAAACATGATAATCAACTAAAAGTAATATTAACTTATAAAAGAAATGAAAAAAGACAAATTAAAAATTAGATTTTTACCTTTTGCTAAGTCTAAATTGGAACCACTTCACTATAATTCAAACTTCAAATCCTGCAAAAATTAAAAAAAAAATTATAAATCTTTGAAGTCAGTCAGAAAATATAAATTTCTCTTTGGGCCAATGGGCCTGACATTTGTTTCAGAATTTGTAGAGAGCCCATTTTGATGTTCAATATGATTATAAAGCCCATTTGTTTTAGAATATGTTCATCCGACCGTTTAAATTTAAAATACGCGATGAATATATAATATGTTTATGATTCTATGTATAATATGTGTATATCAAATATAATCTTTGTGACAAAAGTCCTCTAGTTTAAATGTGAATTTTTGTTTAAATTAGTCCATCACTATTTATAGGTGAAATTTGAAGATTAATTGTGTGATGTTATCCATATCAATCGAGTATTTATGGTCACCAAAGCCACTAGCTTTTCTCGTATATACATCTGCAAAGTGTATAGATGGATAAATACACTAAGTCGGGCTCTACGTCATAAGTATAAATATTGTATACATATACCTCAAATATTTTGAATCGAAAATAATTAATTTAGCTGAACTCACAAAATTCTGAATTCGTTTTTATATGTTGTTTCATGAGTCTTATGACTTTCTTATCTTACATTAGATAAGAGTAAATCAACTTTATGGTTGGCTTAATCATTTCATCTACTCAAGGACCACATCAAAAAACAACTTCTATCTTGAAAAAAAAAAAACATCAAATGATGAACTTGACAAGCTAGTTCAATTATCAATGTCAACTTTGCATGGTGAAATTGGATAGATCAAATTAAAGCACTTTCAAAAATAATTTATAATATTATAATATTCTCTTTACTAGCAATTTTATAATAGGTCAATACATATACAAATCTCTAAATTTGTTAGGTTTTTTCCTCAGGTGCCTTAACTGTGTCTTTTTTATATTGAATCATTAAACCGCTCATAATTTGTTCCTTTTAAACAAACACACTTGGATGATGTGGAACCAGATTTTTGAAGGGTATTGATGGAGCATACATATGTTTGTTCCAGAACTCATTAGTCCAATTGATAGTGAAAATGTTCGAGAATAATTGTGTTTAACTTCAAGTTATTTGAACACATTAGAAAACGAATGAGACTAACACAGTTTGTCTTCATTCTTCACTCAGAAAATATTACAATAAGAACACAATCGAAGACATTTACAATAGAAAAGCGATCAAAATCAAGTAACGATGTTTAAAAGAAACAAATTATGCATGGTTCAATGATTCAAGAGGAAAATGACGTAGTTAATGTACCTGAAAGAAGAAAAAAAATTAGGAATTTGTTTATGAGTTTGGCCTTAATAATATTTTTATATCCAACATATTATCAAGTTTTATGATATACGTAAAATTATGTCTGATATTTTAAAGGGAAAATTGTATATAATAGCAAACTAATAACCTAAAATAAATAGAGTAGCTAGGTTTTGATTTAATTTTGCTCCATAGAAAACGTTTGCAAAAAATTGTCAGGCGCCTCTCTCTCAAATATCTCGCTCGCCACTCTTCTCCAATCTCTCGCTCGCTTCCTCACTTTTTATACAAACACAAGTGTATAAAAATTATTTCTAATTGTATAAAGCAGAGAAAATTGTATAAATACATATATTTTTGTTCTCCTCTCTCCCCTCTTCCAGATCTTGCTCGCCACTCTCCCAAATCTCGCTCGTCATCTCGCTTTCTCACTTATACAAACAGAAGTGAAATGTATAATTGTGTTTCTGTTTGTATAAAGCGTGAGAAAATTGTATATACACATGCAAGTACATATATTTTCGTTCTATACACTTATAATTATACAATAAAAATACTCCCCTGCTCAGTTTCTTTTGCCTTTCTCTCTTTCTCGTTTTATACAATTTTCAAATTGTAACTAATTTCCTTCTTTCTCGTTTTATACAATTCGGTTCAATTGTATATTCCTTGTCAAGTCTCTTTTGTCTTTCTCTCTTTCTCATTTTATACAAATTCAAATTGCATATAATCGTTCTATACACTTATAATAATACAATTCATTTTATACACTTCGTTTTTATACAGTTCTCTACCCAAGTGTCTTTCTCTTTCTTGTTTTATACACTTTGTTTTATACAATTTGCTTCAATTGTATATGTATACCGAATTATACAGTTTCTATGTTTGATATGGAGCGCAATTATGCAAACTTTGTTATAGCATACAAATATAAATTTTTTATTTGCTATATGTGAAAATTGCCCTATTTTAAACTCTGTGTCCAATCAAATATAATATAAGAGACAAAGGAAGTAGCTTTCAGTGACATCATTTGTATTGTCTCAATCACAATAATTGATATACGTGTGCAACCCCTATATATACAACTTGTAAATACAAATTAAATAGTTCAAAAATTAGTCAAAATCTTCAACTTCATTCTTCCCCAGGGCCCCTTTTTTCTATCTGAAATTAGAGGATAAGCTTTGAAAAAAAAGATGTATGATTGCATGACAATAGACTAATTATAATCTATCAAAATTATATAAATAAAAAAGTAATTAATGATTTTGGTTCACTGTTAAGGTATTATCTGATTTGAATTTAGGCCAATACAAATTATCTTAGATTTTAACTCAAAAGACGGAAATTATGTCTTTACTGTTGATTCTAAATGTATTTTTTATAAATGACATAATATATAAATAGGTCTTTTAACTTGGTTTCGAATCACATTTATGTCTTTCAATTTCGGATGTGCACAAGTAGAAACTTAAACTTGTATAAAGTTGAACAAACAGACACACATGTCCTACATATCATCCTGCATGTTATTTTTTGTCACGATATATATTGTGTCATGTAGGATTTATGTGTTTATTTATTTAAAAGTTAAATAGTTAAAGTGTCTGTTTGTGTATCATGAAAGTTGAAGATCAAAATTAAAATTTGAAATCAAATTTAGCGTTCAATATATGTATTATGCCGTTTATAAAGTCCCTAACTTTCTTCTTTCGTTTCGAAGTTAAATTAATTTAAGGACTCTTGCCAACGTTACACAATATGATAATGTGGTCCAAATTAAAATTAAATATTAGTATACTGGTATGGGCATGTATTTAGTTTAATTTAATATGAGATGTGCACTATGATCTGCTATAATGATTGATATCGATAGAAAATACTTACATTCTTTGTTTCTAAATAATTAAATAAATTAGGAAAATGGCTAGTTGTAGAATTGATAGGTTTGATACACACATACAATATATTGGAACAACTCTTCTATATTTCTTACACTACCGACGTGTGTATATGACTAGAAATTAACGACACATAAATTTTATAGTCAAATAACAAATTTATTGTTGATTTAATTTAGCAACATATTGTCACAATTTTATTAGTTATAAGTAATTTAGCGAGAAATATTGAACGACGACAAAGTTCATAGCTGATCTTAATTTTATTTGTAGTGCTAGTTTATTTTCGTTGTTTGCCTCTTCCCGAGGGATGGAGAGGTTAGGTTAGCCGAAAAATATTCATGAAATTTCTATTTTATAAGGTGAGAAGGGCTCACGTAAAGAAAAATATTTTCGAGTCCATATTTGAATATCAGGTGATACAAAGTTGAAATAACTCGTGATAGGCTAGAAAAAAAACCCAAAATTTAAATTAAATAGAAATATATAGGTCGAAAACCTAGAATACGAATTTTTTTATTTGATACAATTTTCGTAGGACTCATTCAAGATTTACTCGAATTATTGCTCAACAAAAAATGAAAGTTTTAGTTTCGTTTCATTTAATATTTTAAAAAAAATTATCAATCTACTAGGAGGACATATTTTTTTCCTGTTTTTTTTTTTTTTAATTTTGTGAGAATGCAATAAAAAGAATATTTACATAAACTGATATAAAATATTTTTTAAAATGAGAAGAATAAATACCACATATTATAAACCAAGACAAAAAAAAAATACTAATTTTAGTCACTATAGGTTAAGAAGTTGTACGTTCTCTTAGACCATATAGTTCCCTACCTTATATTGACAAAAATAATTATAATAAAAACTTTTATTTTAATCTAAATTATAATATATAAAAATAATCTATTTATTTTCATTTGTATTGTAGTGAAAAAGTTAGACAACACCACAAACATTCTGCAAATAGTTGTTCAAGGAGAATCATATTAGGTTACATTTAATTTTATTTCATTCGGTCCTATTTATAATAACGTTATTTATTTAAATATTTATTGATTATGATGAAACATAACAAGAAAAAGCAATGTTAAAAAATAATTTTTATAATAAAATGTTATTTTCAAACAATAATTATAGAAAAATATGACTGATTGTATTATATACAGAATTATTGTTAATTGACATGCAAAATACTACAAGATTCCATTTATTAAAATAATAATTGATGTTTTTTTATTTGTTAGAGTAGATAGATTAACCATATAGACTACATAGCCAATACCAACAAAATAAGAAATCTTTTTGTGGGTTCAATGAATCACTTAGTAAATGAGTACATAAATATAATGACATCCTAAAAGAAAAAAAAAGAGTCAAAAAAATAGTTTAATTCTGGTAAAATAGTTCTTAAACATTTAAAATATGTTGAGAAATAATAAAATTTTACGTACTAACTCCTCAACTTTCTACAGAGATATTCATAATAATTTTATAAAAAAATATCTGAAAATTGCATCATTAAAATATTTGAAAACTAATATATACGAAAAACTGAGAAAAATATAGTACATTTAACTTCTAAATGATCAAAATAATATTTCAAACATTTGTCATACAGTACCATTAATTGAATCATAATGTCTCCTTTAAGGGAGGCAACAACAATTGGATAAAACTTTAACTTGCTATAGAGAGTTTAATTGCATGCATTACTTCCAAATTCATTGATTATTTACTGTTGAATTCAATGCATATATACTATGGTATATATTGTTATTCAATTCGATCTCATTATTCTTAATTAGAGATTTTAAATTTAAATTTTATGATTTGAATAAATTTTTAAGGAGATCGATAATTTTACTATAGGTTTTGTTATATCAATCTGTATTTATAAGGTTAACCAATAAACAGAAATAGAAATAAGATGAAGCAGAAAAAATACAAAATAATCCGAATTCACAGAAATTACTGTGTCTCCTTAAGAAATTTAATCCCTTCACTGTACCCGAGGTTATGGATTAATTTCTTCCAAGATAAAACGGATTAATCCTGTTAAAATAACGGTACCTCAAATTTCTTTAACTTTAGCGAACTTCAGAACAGGAACAAGTCACACAGACTCAGTCGATCGACACTTTGATTTATTTGAGAGAAAAAATTTATGCAAAGCAAGAAAATTCAGTGTTTGAAAAAACGAAACTTTACTTCCTTTTATAGCCACTTTCAGCAAGAAACGTGTCTGTTCAGAGAAATCTGTTCAGACCTGTTTTATCCAGAAAGTTGTTTCTTTTGGTTTGGACAATTGTGTCTGTTAGGAAAATAATGACATTTTGGAAAGTAACGACTTTTCGAAAAGAGTAACAACTTTTCAAAATGTTACGTTACCGTTACCCGCAAATTTATAAGAGATAATATTAACAGGATTCTTTTGATTTAACAAAAACTGATTAAGTAAATTTTGTCCAAAAAATTTATCAATCAAATCCGAGCGACGACGACAACAGCGCGAGGGGGCATCTTCTTGTTAGCTCTTTAAGAAGTAATGGAAGTGTCTCCTTATATAAGGACAACAATTTCTCTTTCTTTTGTCGATATGAGAAAAATTACTTTTCATTTACACTTTGCAAATGACTTTTTATTTTTCCTCCGAAATAGTTCCCTCACTTTTCATATTCTCTCTTTTCTTTTCCCATTCACACTTGCTAAACCCAACAGATTTTAGCTCATTATTTCCTATACTTATTTTTCGTTTGGGCAAAATGTTAAATTATTTAAATTATATGACATGAAATAAATTTGTTCTTCGTTTATAAGCTGAAGCTAAATTAATTTTGCTCGTGAACTATGTAAAATTAAATAATTTATTTTGTTGATGTCACTATCTGTCTTTTTAGAATTTTTCCACAAATTTCTCTACATCTGTCCAAAGACAATAAATAAAGAAGTTGAAATTAACAAGACAAAGTTTAGTGATTTTAATTAGTAACCTCTAAATTAATGATTAATGTGACATCTCATCCTTTTCATTTCATAGGAGGATTGTGAAATCACAAACTTTTTTTTTCAAACTCATTATTCACTAATAGAAAGCTCGTGAGTCACTTTTCCCCCTTTTGGTAAATTAATCCGTGAATATTTATCTGATATTCGATATTCATTGATTAGATTAATTAAAAATTCCATTATATATGGTTAATTAAAAGAAAAGTGCGCTCTCATAAACTTATTCATTCCAACGTTTGTTTAGTATTTCAAAATTTTATGAAAAAATATTGATATTATGATCTAAAATAATTATAAACTATTACACATATCAGATAAAATTTCATATTCTTTCTATAAGGTATAGCGATATATAAACAAACATTAAATCCGAGTTTATATTATCCAAGATGGTAAGAAAAAATTATTTTCCACCTTATAAAATATGATTAATTAAGCAAAGAAAAATTGGCCATGAATTATTATTAGCTAAGACAAAATTTCAGATAGAGATGTGAATTAATATATTAACATCAATCAATTATCTATCTAAATCAATTTAAATGTACTAATAATATAAGGTAATAGAAATTGAGTAAGAGTGGAATTTCTTGAGGGGAGGTCTTTTTCTTATCCTTGAAAAAAAAGAAGAAGAAATAATTCATAATTATTTTTGTATAATCATCTGATATTCAATATTAACTGATTGGATTATTTTTATATGTGCATTGAGAAAAATATATCAAAAGGTAAAATACTTCATAATGAGTTTGTAAACATTAAAATTTTGTGTGACTCTACAAGATGTGTTCGATTTGAGTTGAGACTCTACAAGGTGTTCAATTCAAATAAAATTTTCGGAGACATCTCAACCCTAAACCCTAATTCACGTGTATATAAAGGTTATGAAATATTCATATAGAGGTCAAATCTAAATTATGCTAGTTCGAAAAATACGCAACTAACGACCCTACAATCATGGATAATTAATCTTTTAAGAAGAGAGTTAAGGGAGGAACAAATTTATACTCATGATCTTGATTAATAAAATCATGTTTCTTCATATTTTATTTGTGTAATTTATTTATTTTTATACGTTTAAAATTTATTACAGACAAAGCCATTTCATTTTTAAAACTTGTACTAACCTTTATTAAAAGATTTTAAAAAAGGACAAGAATCTAGCCTAATAGATTTTTACGATTTTTTTACACATATAGTCTTATAGGGATGATATGTGGACACATTTAATTGCAAGGATTTGGAGAAAAAAAGAAATAAAAAAATTGTTTTTTTTCTTTTAATTAGTTTGTTTTTGTTCCATACGGTTTTCTATAAACAGCCAAACAAATTCTTCGTTCTTTATTTTCCATCCAATCATTTTCTATCTTTTTGAAAAATAATTAAAACCTAAATAATAAAATTTTATTGCTAATCATATTTAATCGATGAAGTATCAAAATATTCTATGAGCTATGAGTTATTGATAAGCAGTAGATTAACAATGAAATTCATAACCAATTTTAATATTTTTTATAGTGAGTATTCGTTAGTCATTTTCTATTCTTTAATCGAGTAATATTTATAATGTGCCTTGAAAATCACGAGACTCTACGAATAATATAATAACATAATACATAAATGTGTCCTTTAACTTGATTTTAAATTACATTTATGTCCTTCAACTTTGGATGTGCACAAATAGACACTTAAACTTGTATAAAGTTGAACAGATATACATACATGTCATCCTACGTGTCATTTTTGTCATACGTGGTGTCTTACGTGTATTGTGCCATGTAGGACTCATGTGTTTATTTATTTAAAAGTAGGATAGTTAAAGTGTCTGTTAAAGGTCAAAGTTAAAATTTGAAACAAAGTTTAGGATCCAATTTATGTATTATACATAATATAAAATTTTCTTCTAGGCGATTCCATGTCTTATACTATTTAATTGTGAAATCTTAATTATTAAGGATAAAAATATAATTATAATTGCCAATAAATTATTTTTACCAAACCAAAACATAGGGAAAAGCTTGAAACTTTTTAAACAAGGTTCTACGTAATAAACACTCAAAGAATATTTAATTTTTAGGGCAAAAAATGTGGATGAATTTTATTGTGCCATATGGCTAAAACTTGCCCATAATTCAAAAGCTTGATTGTTACTTCAATTTATGATCTATTTTATATTTTATGCTACGTGTGATAAATTGAACGATTCACTAAACTTTTTTTCACAAAAATCAAGTGAAAATGATTTTATAAAAAAACATGTGATTTTGATAGTGAGTTGAATTTGTACCAATACTTTTTTATAACTTCTCTTCCCTTCTCATGCACTTCATTATTAATTAAATTAAATAAAATAAAAACTAATAATAAAATAACAATTAACTTGAATATAACGTATCACATTAGCAGAGTTCGAAAAAAAGCACATCTCAAAAAAGATATCAATAATATACCTTAATACTAATATTAATAACTATTTTTACGACTCCAATTTATGTTCTTTGTTAAAAAATCTCACATCGGTAAAGGGATGAAAATTCGATCTCCTTATATTGACGTGAACAAATCTCTTCTTATCAGGTTGTTTTTGAGGTTGAGTTAGGTTCAGATGTCATTGCATCGTATTAGAGTCATATTTATGTTCACCGATGTTTGGCTTCCATTTAGAAGTGTTCGATCACGCTTGGGAGGGGGTGTGTTAAAAGTCACAAATTGATAGAGGAATGAGAATTTGGATAGACTTAGACAAAATCTTCCCTATAAATTAGTTTTTAAGGTTGAGTTAGACTCGAATATCATATCTTTAAAACCTATAAATTAAATGAATACGTGTCAAATATGAAATAACAACATAAATAAATGGTCTTCGTTGTATAGAAATATCTTGTCAATTGACTAACGATTAAAAAATAAGTTAATACGAAAATATAAACAAGCAACATAATTGGTGTGTAAGTTCAAAAATAATAATTTTACTATCATATTTATCCAACTTAACTTACGATAAAGATATTTCTATATTCTAGATGTCTAATATATTAATTTTAGTTGTTAAAAATATAGTTGGGAAGATATCGTATACAGGACAAAATTCAATGAAGTCAAATTATTGCTAATTATAATTTTTCAATTCCATATAGTATAAGATTCACCTAAAAGTATAATTTATGTGATTATATATTTTCGAAATGATGTCAATTATCTAGCTAGCTAGCACAATCTCTTAATATTCTACAACTTCCATTTTACGTTTTCTCATTCAACAAACTAATTCTTTTTTCTTTTAAGAAAAAAATATTTATAATATTTGTCAATAATTATATAAATAAATAAAAGATATCTAACATATGTCTTAGGTTATCTTTCTTGACTTTTGTATATTTCAAAATTAAACTTGATGTTTCTTAATCACAAATTTCAATTTTAAATTCAAAAAAATAAAAATAAACTGTGTTAAAAGCATAGTTTTCAACAATCAATTCTATGATAATATTCAAACTCAAATTAATCGACTATAAATATAAAAAATTATTTAGACTAATATATATATACAGAGAGCGCTATTAAAAGTGAACCATATTTGATATCTTTCAAAATTTTATCCTAAAGTATTTTTATATAATTATACGTCGGTATGAAATTTAGTGCCAAATTATGTGCATGAACATATTAAATTTAAACTATATGATTAGCCATAGTTGGGTCCCACTAAAGTATATAATTAGTCAAGAAAAAGAAATATGAACAGAAAATGAATGGTAATAGAAGAAGTGACTTTATATGTTCTAGACCACCTAATTATAATTTTATGAAAGATTAGTTTCCACTATAACTTACTTTTAATTTTCTAAATACAAAAGGCATCTTTAAAAAAAATAAAAAAATAGTCAAAACACCAATGTTTGAAAGAAATAATAGCCTATTTTTTTTCTTGAATTTATTAATATTTGTGGTTAGAAAGATGTCAATTCTTAATTATTTTGGTAAGTTAAATGACAAGGATGATTTAATAAATAAACTAGACCATAGACTGTTCCTTTTGCTAATAGCCCTATATATAATATTTATAAGAAATTAAGTAATTTTTTAAAAGTCAATTAGTGGAGAGAAAAAAAGAGAACAAAAAAGAAAAAGGTGGAGCTAAAACAATACAAAAGATTAAGAAAAGAAAGAAAAATAAAGAAAAGAGGAAAAAGAAAACTCTTGTGGCCAATATTGTAAACAAATCCCTAAATTTGTTGGTTTTTTTTCCTCAGGTACCTCAACTACATCATTTTTCTATTAATCATTGAACCACACATAATTTGTTCCTTTAAAACAATATTGGTTGATTTTGATCGACTTTTATATTGTAAATGCTTTCAATTGTGTTCGAATTGTAATAATTTTGATTAAATGAATGAAGACAAATCGTGTTAGTCTCATCTGTTTTCTAATGTGTTCAAATGACTTAAGTAAAACACAATTATTCTCGAACGTTTTCACTATCAATTGGACTAATGAGTTGTGGAACAACATATGTATCCTCTATCAATACCCCTTACAAATCTGGTTCCACATCAGACAACAGTGTTTATTTAAACGGAACAAATTATGGGGGTTCAACGATTCAATAGAAAAATGACGTAGTTGATGTATCTGAGGGGAAAAAACCCAACAAATTCAGAAATTTACTTATGTATTTGGCCTATATATATAATTCAATATATACAGTTTTGAATTAATTAAAATAGGTGTTCATGTTCCATTTAGGTAGAAAATATGTTATTTTTAAACTATATTTTAAAGTATATTACATTCAAACATGAAATAGCGATACAAAATTTAAATACCATATCAAAAATTAATCGTTGAAAGAGTTATTGTTTCTAAAATTTTATGAATAATTGTGTGCAACATAATCACATGTATGTTTGAAGTATTTGTTGGTTAAATATGCTTAATCAGATATTAATAAAATTTATAAATAATTAGGGTACCAAACATTGTATTAACCATATAAATTATAATTAATAATAATAAATAAGAAATTGTGGAGGAGAAATGTTTTCCCTCTATAATAGGGAAAATATATTGGAGTAAATAAATAATATAGTGAAAGGATAGAAAACAATAGCTAGATGACAAGTTGCTTGCCAAACAGCAACCAATTATATTAAAACATGGTTCTTGTGCTTAGAAAATGACATTATTCCATAAAGCTAATTACTCAAATTTCCAATTTTGTCTCCTTAATTGATAAGCACATAAAATTATTATTTTTGTCTATTTTCTTATTTTATATAGTTCATATTCATCCACTTGTAAGTGTTATGGATGTTAATAATTAACTCGTATTTATTTTTTCATTTAAACAAGAAAAAATAATAGGAATCTATAAATTTTTCTTCTTTTTCTTAATCCAAAGAAATATTATTTTTTTTCCTTTTTTCTTTTTTTTTGGTTCTCATATGGAAGAGTCTATAATTGTGTAAAGAATAACTTTTTTTTCCCAATAGAAATAAAAGAAAAGAAAAAGGGAAATTCTTTAAGAAGAGAACAAGAAGTTTGTTTCTTCTTTATATAGAAAATAAATAAATTAGTGCACAATAGTGATCATAAACTAAAATTCTTAGCTTCATCTCTAGTTCTGAAAATACAAATTTTAAATAACGGAGAAATTACGAGTGCTTTCTCATTTCAATAAGTCTTACTTGATAAATATTTAAATAAATTATCTCTTTTAACAAAAGAAAATAAATTATTTCTTCGTATATTTCAATGCCTCAACAAACTAAACGAAATTACTTAATATTTATTTGCAGATGACTTATACTCGCTAAAATAATTAATATATAAAAATTAAAGCTAATCCGTACACCATCATTATTAAATAAATAAAAAACTATTGTATACAAGGAAAAGAAAAAACTAGTAGTGGCTCAACTACAATTTAGTATACTCCACAAGTAGGTAATTGTATCATTACAAACCACTTTTTATTATTATTATTATTTATATATAAAAAACTCAAATAATATTATCCTTTTCTTTTTCTTTTCCCCCTTATTTTCCTCTTTTCCTTTCCTTTTCCTCCCCCACAAAAAAAAAAAAGAAAACCCATATAAATAGCCAAACATCCCCTCCACTCTCAACTCCAAAATCTCATTCCAAAAAAAAAAAAAACTTAAAATTTTCTCTTCATCATGGGAACTTACAAAGCTTTCTTGATTTTCTTCTTCAATTTTCTTCATCTATCAATAGCCAAAAATCTTCAAGAAAACAACACCCTTTCACTTTCTTTCCCTCTTACAACAACCCCTTTATCTCAAAATTCAACTTTGAAATCAAATTATTTATATTCATCTAAAGCCATGACAAATAATATCATCCCATCTTTGAACTATAAATCAAATTTCAAATATTCAATGGCTCTTATTGTTACACTTCCTATAGGTACACCTCCACAAGATCAACAAATGGTTTTAGATACTGGTAGTCAACTTTCTTGGATTCAATGTAACAAAAAATTACCTAAAAAAACACCTCCAACAACGTTTGATCCATCTCTATCCTCCTCTTTTTCCGTTTTACCTTGTAACCACCCTCTATGTAAACCGCGAATTCCCGATTTTACCCTTCCAACATCATGTGACCAAAATCGTCTTTGTCACTACTCCTACTTCTACGCTGATGGTACTTTAGCTGAGGGTAATCTCGTCAGAGAAAAAATTACATTTCCAAATTCCCAAACTACCCCTCCTTTGATCCTAGGTTGCGCGACCGAATCGCGCGATGCGGAGGGTATTTTGGGAATGAATCTTGGGAGGTACTCATTTGTCTCACAAGCTAAGGTGCAAAAATTCTCTTATTGTGTGCCACATAAGCAAGGTAATAAAATAATGCCAAGTGGAACATTTTACCTAGGTCAAAATCCAAATTCACATAGGTTCCAATACATTAATCTTTTGACTTTTCCTCAAAGTCAAAGCATGCCTAATATGGACCCCCTAGCTTACACTCTTGGTATGGTAGGGTTAAAAATGGGAGGGAAAAGGTTGAATATCTCCGAAAAGGTTTTTCGTCCGGACGCTGGTGGTTCAGGACAGACGATGATTGATTCAGGCACTCAATACACGTTTTTGGTTGACGAGGCGTATAGCAAAGTTAGGGATGAAGTTGTTAGGTTGGTAGGTCCGAAATTGAAGAAGGGGTACGTTTATGGAGAATCGCTCGATATGTGCTTTGATGCTATAAATTACGTACAAGCTAGTCAAGCGATAGGCGATATGACGTTAGAATTTGAAAATGGAGTTGAGATCGTGATAAATAAAGAGAATGTGTTGGATGATGTAGGTGGAGGAGTTCATTGTGTTGGGATTGGAAGATCACAATCACTTGGAATTGCAGGTAATATTATTGGTAATTTTCATCAACAAAATTTGTGGGTTGAATTTGATTTGAGTAATAGAAGAGTTGGTTTTGGTAAAGTAGAGTGTAAGTAGGGTACTATACTAGTGTTAGTGAGTAGTTGTTGTCACATATTATTGGTGCTTTGTTTGTTTGGAGTACATATATTAATTGAAAAACTTTTTGAAATAAAAAAAAAAATTGTATATGTTAATCTAGAGGAGTTGTTGGGGGTTTTGTGTAAATAAAATATTTTCTTTGATATAATAGAAAATTACATATTTAATGTACACTATGTAAATGTAATGAGTTGGTTTTTAGTTTATGTCATCAAATTTTGTTAATCTATTCTTGTAGTAGATATTATGCCTTTTAAGGATAGTGTTCCCATTGAAATATTAGTTTTTATTAACATAGCTTTATAATTACTTTGTCTATTAAAGTAGGTTAATATGAGAAGAAATTATCTCTTGTTTTCTATAAAAATTGCAATCCACAAAATTGATTTAATTAACAATATAATACAAATTAAACAAGTATAGTTTGGAGTTGTGGTCCATATAGTGCTAGTCATATTTTTTTGTAATTGTGACAAGACAAGAACATTAAATTTATTAGTTAAATGTTTGAAATAGTTTGTACATCCTATTGAGTGTATGATATGTAAGTAGAATCCGACTGAATTTAAATTCACATTGAAAAATTTCATATTAAGCTAAAGTATAATATTTATAATAAAAATGATTTTGTATTTAAATAAATTAGAGTTTAAAAAATAAAATGTATAATTCTATCACAACTCTCGTTAGTTGATTAGTCTGTACATTTATATTATTTATCATAAATATGTATTTAAAAACAAATATAATTATTACACACTAGAAACTTTTTTGTACATGTGTCCTGGTCCATTAATTAATTTTGCCATGGTCGGTCACGTAAAAATTTAATTCAACAAGACTTTAGTAATATATTTGTACTAAAACCACGGACTCCAAATATTTTACACTATAGTTTTGGTTAGCAAAAAAATCAAAAACAGTTGGTCAAAGTTGCAATATAAAAGGAACTACATAATTATTGTGAAGGTGCTATGGACGTACTCTTCTTCTTTTTATAATAAGTTGATACTCGAGTCGATTTTCGTGTATCAGATATTTACTAACTTTCATAACAATAACATATATTCAAAAATTTTACTTAAAAAAATTGAAACTAAAATAGTAAACACACGAAGAAGTTAAGGTGATTCAACGCATGGATGAAGCTAGTAACAGCCGCCCAAAGAATTCATCCAAACATGTTTAACGAAAAATTATATTATTCATATATGGAAACTATTTTATACATAATAATAATTGTGATACTATATATACAATTTTAATTTTTCAATGAAGACTATTTCGATGAACCTATTGCGTCTTCAGTCTCGATATTTCAAACATCACAAATATCAAATAATTCTGTTCACCTAAATTTAATTAGTCGAATCTTTCTAATTTGCAATTTGCATGCAACTTAGATGCCGATCTTTGTTTAAAGTGGATCCACATAAGTCATCTAAATTAATCCCCTTTTCTTTTTTATTTTTACATAAAAAAAAAACATTAACACATGTCTAATCGTACTTGAGTCATAATATATCTCTAATTCTTTATTAACATCTAATAACATTTAACCACGTTTAGGGAATGTTCTTAATTCTTTTGAGTGTAAAAAGATAAAAACATTAAAGTACTAAATATTAGTAGCTTTAAAGTATAGCCGCATAAATAATTTATGATATATTCAAAATTACAAATTCAAAAAAATCTTTATGTATTTAAATTTTATGTCTGATCAAATTACGATACGATATCGATAAAAAAAAGTTATCAAGGCTGGAAAGCAAACACTTTATATTTGCCAACCTTGAAAAGTTGTTAAGGCAATTAGTAAGTTGTAGACTTAAAGAAGAAAGTTCTTAGCTGTAAAATTATATGCTTCTAAGTAACAACAAAAATATATCACTCTCAAATATAACTTGAAAAAAAAAAACTCCTTAGCTGTAAATACATATATAATTAATATATTTTTTACGATGTCTGATAGCTATATTATAGTCTGATCAATTCAGGTTTATACTACTTAAAGATATTTATATTTTAAAAAGAAAAATGCTCGTTCATTATTGAATTTTACTTTTATTTATATTCAAAACTTCAATTCTAAATCTCTGATTAAGGGTGGAGAAATCTGAAATTTAATTCGCACTATCAAAATAATTGATGGTGAAAAAAGTTGAACAATGGTAAAAAAAGAAAAACATAAATTGAATTTTTTTTTTTATGAATTCCACATTTTAACTATCAATTATTTCTTTTTTTTCTACCTGAAAACTATATATCATCAATTTTTATATCAAATAAACCAAATGAATTGAGTAGATCGATAATAATAGTTCAAATAGAAAAAAATAACCACTAATAAATTTAGAAACTTCTTATAGCTGTAAAAAGCATATAATTGTAAGTAAGAATAAATTAAAGATATTACTTGTCAAAATCATTAAATATATTTGTTCTTGATTCTTTACCAACTATGACTTATCAATCCTACTAAATATCTCTTATTTTCTTCACTAAATTAAATTTGAGACAGCTAATAGAGGACCTAATTCTTTTCTTTTTGTTATAATTGACCAAACACTTAAAAATAAATTCTTTCCTTCTTTGAGGTTGAAATTATATTTTTTATACTATTTATAATAATTGATTCTTTCATTTGTTTGGTTTCCTACTTCATATTCGATATCCGATTTTGAATTCAGACTAATTCAGATACACGGTTAAAAGTTGCTTTCAAAATCAAGTTTATCAGAAAACTAAATACTATGAAAAACAATTTAAAGAAAAATGGTTTATGATATATTGCAATAGTATAAAAAGAATTATTAATTGTCTTAATTAATAAGGAAGAGCAAAGACATTAGTTTGGTGCCAAATTTAATGGATAAATGCTTACCAATAATACAACTAATTAAATGTAAATTAATATAAAGAAGATAAAAAGAGAAATGAAATAAAAACTATAAGGAAAAAAAACAGCTGGCTCATTTAACTAATAAAATAATAATAATAAATTAAAAAAAGTCTAAAACTAACTTGTTTATATAAATCTAAAAGAATTAATTAAAAGTTTTTTTTTGTACTCCTCGAGAAGTTCATGAATTAGAGTTTGGACCACCTATAGGGATGTGTTACGGAATTAGTGGCGGCGTTAAAATTTTTATTAACGAGATTTTAAATAATAAAATAATACTAAATAAATAGAGAAATTAAAAATATTTTAACGATATATTTTTGAAACTTATATATATGATATAATTTTTCGAAGACTATGAATCGACTCCCTTGCATCACTAACTATGCTTCTAGCTTGCTTCATCTTTAACTAGAGAATTTTGTGTTCGAGCAGTGTGAATGGAAAGAAAACCTTTGAAAGGAAGCGTTTTCTTTTCGATATGACATAATTTATATGTGATACGAATTTGAATTAATCGAATTAGTAGTTTTCGAATGCTAAATATTATACATATAACTATATAGTTTAGATGCACGCTTGGAGAATCTTATCTTTAAAGTACAGCAATATGACAAAAATGTTTGGTCTGCTAAGTGTTACTGTATGAACAGACTTTTGACTATTATTTTCACCAAATTTTGGTCCCCCACACTATATACGTATAGACGTGTGAGAGGTTGACTATAAATTATTTTACGAGAGGTATATTGAAAAAATATTAACATAAATATGACGTAACTTTAATTTATCGAGGATGTGATCTGAAATAGGAAATTACAAAGAACACAAATTAGAATGGTAGGTTAACAGATAGTTGAGTTTTATCTCGCTTATTATTTCTTACTAGTAGTCGTAATATTACTCTTAAAGTTGTTGATTTCTTCGAATTTTTGTTACTATTTATTGTTTCTAAGTACTTCTTTTATTGTATACTTGATTTCATCAATTTTGTTTTAAAAAAAAATTTGAATTGATTATAGTTGCTAATCTATTCAGAAAATGTTACTACTTAGATTAATTGTTTTTTTTAAACAAGTTAAGTGTGTAAAAATCTTTCACATTATCAAAACATAATTATTAGACACAATAGGATTTTCAGTTAATTTTTGTCAAATAAAATCTTTGAATTTGAATTTTTATCTCAAAAGTAAAAATCATGAATTTATACTATCCAATCATTGGAAATTAGACTTGTTCAAATATAATTGGAAAATTGAGGCTTTTTATGTATACTTTATATGCTGGATTCAAATAAAAACTTTCTGGCCTCAAAATTATTATTTTTTTTCAAAATTAACGGCAAATATTGTTTTTGTTTTGTACTGTTCTTATTAATCCACACACTTTTGTCCCTATTTTAATAGTACTTTTTTCCTTTATTGGGATGATATATAAATATTTTCAAATTTCTGTAAAAAAATATACTATATATAATATAGTTGATTCTTTGGCTTATTATTAGTCTATATATCTATATATATGGGATAGGTATTACTATACCTTTAACAGTTGCCATCCATTTTAGAGTTGAAAATAGTTGACATTTTGTTACTATAGCTTTGGTGTTCGCGATTTTTACGTAACTCAATTAATTTCATAACTCTTTATCACTTTCTACCATCGTAGCTTGAACAAATGAAAAGAAAACCCGTAATATTTCCGTTGAGATTTGAACCTGAAAGCTCACGTAATCACTTCACTATTTTCACATTATGTCTATTTTCTTTATTTGAATGTGTTTGTCTTACTTTCATTTTTAGGTTGTTTCAAAAAGAGTGTCTTTTTCTTCTCATTTTTTGAGTAATGCTTTAATTTCAACTTTCTACGTGACATGCTTAAAGACCACTAGATTAAAGATCATTTCGGTAGATTTCGCATATATTTAGTTTAAGACCACAAGATTTAAATGTCTTGTTTACTTTCCTAAACTTTGTGTCAAGTCCAAAACAAATGAAACAAACAAATTGAAACTGATGAGTATATTATATATTCTCTGTAACAACATTTCTCTATAGCAGCAAAAAAATATTCAGACAAACGACGAAAGAGCTACAATTTGTAAAATTCTAATACATGGCCTCATAGGTAGAAAGGAAAATTCATTTTCAGAACAAGAACTCAACATCTTATATGAACAACCACAGCAACATCAATTATATCATAAAAGATCAAGTTTTTTTCTTATCAATTTATTGTGTTATCACAGTGAATAATCACCTTCTATGTTCTCTTTGGAGAAATTGACTGAGCAGAAATGAAATGATGTTGCGCGATGGTTGCATGGTATTTCATCGTTTTGAATACTCACAGTATGGTGCATCGGTTCAGGCCAACAGACGCGAAAAGCTTTCTCAATTGAGAAAAAATACCTGGCGGAGGGGGAGGCGCTGTAGTCTGACGAGTTCTCTCTTCTTGGTCGTCTAAATTGTCAAGATCATCCTTCTCAACATTTTCACTTGTAGCCTCATCATCTTGTCCATCATTAGTCCCAACTTCTGCGATTTCTCCAGGTCTTTTGTCAAACAATCCCTTAAATTGCTTACGAACCCTCCTCTCGACTTCCTGCTCGCCCAAATGATCGAAATTTAGAGTCAAAAAGCTTCAAATGAATAAAGTTCATACATAGTACAAAGACAAACCTGTTCCTCCTTTTTAAGTTTCAAAAGAGCTGCCTTTGCACTCGCCTCAGATGACTTGTCGATGCTCATCATCTACAAGCATTGGACGTGTAACTTAAAACGACATATTGGCATCTAATATCAGGATAAAACTTAACATTTTAACTCTGTAGTACAATAACCCAAACTTTAATGACCTCATTAAGAGTTCTTATAATAACATTCAACGTGAGGCACACCACTCAGTATTTACTAGTCATTGCAGCTGAGTTTATGATAAAGAAAAGTTCTTATAATAACATTCCGCGTGAGCACACCACTCAGTATTTACTAGTCAATGCAGCCAACGTTGATGATAAAGACTGAGGGTTGGTATTTACGTCACTCAGTATTTGCTAGTATTGCAGCCAACATTGATGATAAAGACTTGTGGGGATGGTGTTCCATGTTAGTTATTCCAAAACCAGGGAAAGACTTTTTAAAATGTTTACAATCTTTAACTAACATTAGCCATTGTAAATGGCATTTCTCACAAAATGATAGCGGAAACCTGGAAGGACCTAGAACATTTGAAAGTTGAGGGACTATCCAATTCAAGGACCAATACAGTCAACAGGGCGAGTTCCGCGTTTATGAAATTCCAAATACCCCAGAACCTTTTGCACTAATTGCCTAAATACAAGATGAAGAAGAAGAAGAAGAAGAAACTAACCTTATTAAAATCAGCTCTTGCTTCTTCATAATCTCCAGAAGCCATGTAAGCCATCCCACGTCGATAGAGAGCTTTCACATGAACCGGATTCGCATCTAACACCTACACAAGACCACCAGAACGAGTCTAATTGGATATGGAAAAAGGGAGGCCTGCATATATTCCTGCTAGCACATAGTTTGAGGGTCACCTTATTGCACGTCTCAATAGACTTCTTATGCTCTCCCAATTTCAGTAAGCACGCAGCAACATTGAGATGCAACAAATTCTGTGTACATTCATTCACAAGGAAGAAAAGGAAAAGCCTACAGGAGTCAAACATTGACAGAAAAGAAATATAACTAATCATTTCAACTGTAATGAAAGCAAAATTTTCCTCCTTTTGAAAAAAAAAAGCAATAAAATCTGTTCTGCAAACAAAATTACCCTGGTGTTTGCAAATTCCTTTCCTTCCTCGTCATCCTGAGGATGAACATGATTAAACTCACGAAGTACCTGTAAGAAAAAAACAATTTTAAAATCTACCCCTAAAGTTTAGAATTCCTCATCGATCCAAATAGAAATGCTGCATAAAATGGAAAATCCAACCTATATGGGACCCTGGTTTCTCACAAGTATGAAGTACCTTGAAAATCAATTACTAGCACATCTTCAATTTCGAAAGGATATTTATTTATAGAAAGCAAATTCCAATATGCTTGATTCTTTCAAACAGTGATCAGAAAGCACTGAATCTTAACCTTAAGTATTAAAACTCTGATGTTCATAAGAAAACAAATAACTTAAGAAACTTATTTGGTCGCAAAAACAGTTCATTAGAGATTTTTGCTTGCCCTAGAAATACAGTCTTGGTTAAATTGGATCATGATGCTTAAAGTACAAAAAAAAAAAAAAGTAACGTTATTAAGTCCTCCTTGAATGACAACAGAATGTGATACAGCTCCTATCTTAACTAGCGAAAGGAAAAATCAATTGGTGCAGAGATCCAGAGAGGAGAAGACCACACTTGCCTTCTCATACTTTGCTTTGGCAAGTTCAAATTTCTCTTCCTTGAAAAGCCTGTTACCCTGAAAAAGGAACACGTTGCAGCAAATGACTTCCCATAAAATGTCTACTAGATTGGTAACCATTTTAATCCAGGTATTACAGACTAAAGAGAGAACGAGACTATCGCATTTCCAACTAAAAAGCAAACTTTCTTAAGGGATAAATATCCAGATTATAAGTTAACAATTACGGCGCTAAAATCTAGTCCGAGCATCGAGATTAATGTCATGACAAAGCACCCGATTGTTAGACAGATGAGCATTTAAAATCATACTCCAAGCTATAGACATGTATTTACCATGGAAACTCAATAATTATTTAAAAAGAAGCAGATTATCTGTATTACTCAAAGTTTCTGAACGTATTTGTTTAATACATACCGTGCCTTTGATCTTCTCTACATCGTCCATTATTTCTCTGAAACTGAAACCAGTCCAGTCCTGCAATTTGGATGGAGAGCACACGGATTCAGTCCTATTAACTAGAGAAATCAACAAATGTACACACAAATTCTTTCCCCTTATCTCACCCTATCATACTATTTTCTATGTCGCCACTATTAGTGACTTTACCTTAGGTGTGTTGAAGTCAAGAAGCTCAATCTCCCATTGCACATAAGCACCTTCAGGAACATTAGCTGGCCTGAGCCCATGAAAAATGATTGTAAAATGTTACAAGTAGTGGAAATTTCTCATCAGAAAAGACCTGTTTATGATGACATATTTCATCCGGGATAACCAAGTAAGGGTAAAAGTACAAGCACAAGGTTTCTACCTACTAACCTTTCAAATTTGTCGTAGGCATAATCAGGAGGGCATGTTACAAGAGATACCTCTCCAGGCAACATCAAACGAACGGACATTTCAAATCCTTGAGGAACCTGATGTCAAAAATAAAGAACTCAATCATACAAACTGAAAGAGTTAAAACTTAAAAGCAATAGACCGTTTACCTCATCCTACATAAAGTAATCCTTATAAGGAAGCTATACTTACAAGGTGATTTAAAAAGATAAAACAAAAAGTGAATTAGATCACTTTATGAGGTCAAAGGACTTACAAGCCCCTCTCCAGAGCTGAACTCTAAAGGCTGACCATTGTTGTCGATTCTTGTATCATAGAACACCGTCTTTTCTTCATTAAGAAGCAAACCTTTGTAGTGTACACGCAGTAGACTGTCTTGCAGAGGGCAATCCATAGGAAATTCACCTATTCATTTGATAGAAGTAAGAAAGTTTTTCAGTTGATATTAACCTTATTATAGATAATTTTAACTCACGACTAAAATGACAAAAAGAATAAAAGAACATAAAGGTATACATGGCATTGATATGACAAGAATATCTAACACCTCCATCAAATAGGTAACATCTTAAATACAAGCGACAAGGAAGCTTATCAAGCAGGTCCAATAGAAAATACCAAACTCTCGACTCCATACAGAAATCAAGCAAAACAATTATCATTTCTTGCCAAGAATGCAGTTAATATCCTATAACAAAGTCCAGCAAAAAAATGATCTTGGTACCTAACTAAGAACATTTAAACCTATAATAGTCAAGGCCCTACTGTCCGTCAATAAGTGTTGGCCGCGACTCAAGGGGTCATAGAATAGATCAGCCGGCATCAGACACTAGTCAATAAGATAAAAACATAAAATGAGTGTCGTGACTCATGCAATATAATTCGAAATGCATTTTGTAATACAACATCCAAGTTTTTCACCTCAATGCTGGGCATCACTCCTCACGTTCTCTAAGATAATGACAATCTGAAGATGCTAAATCCAGTCAAAAAGTCCCTTCCAATGGATAAAGTGAAGAAGGTGAGAATGACCCTTAAGCTATCCACACAACTAGGGTAAATTACTAGAGGATAATTGTTGTCTAAGAGATTCAATAAATTTGAGGTAATGTCAAATTAAATTGTATTTACCCCAAAGGAGAAAATAAGCAAAACTGGGTTAAGTAAAATAAATGAGTTATAGCTTCTCAAAATAGTTTGGGATGATATTTGCCATGTCAATCATAAATACTGCAGTTAAATAATTGAGAATGATAACCAAGATTCATGAAAAAGGAAGTTAACCAAGGGAAGTAAATCCTGTGTGAAACAAGGGAACATGATGAATCACCATATGAAAAACAAATAAAGTGCATTGTAGGAGCCCAGTTAAACTATTTGATTTTGATAAAAGTAGTATTAGAAAACCAAAAACAGAACTCAATTGTCTTTTTCAGATTAAGATATATTCAGCAGAACTTGACGGATCATAGTGATGACTGATGAGAGGTGCCGAAGAGGTATATAAATCAAAGTTATGCTTCGATTAAGTCTCAACAGTACCTCTTCCATCACGTATTCGGCGTTTTATGAGGCGTCCATCTCCAAGCACATCCCGCACCTGCGTCAACAATATTCACATTTGGATTCTTCATAGCAAAAAAAAAAACAGAAAAAGATAAATTGAGCAGAAACTTCTTTTACTTTCCATAAATGGTAGCTCGTGGTTAACTTAAAAGTCAGGGCCCTTTGGGCAGACAAAGGAGGAGTCACAAGCATTAGAGGATTGTTTGCTGGCAGTTTATACATGATAAAGCATCTCTCAGCATTGAAATGCGTGATAAAAATATACAAAAAAGGAAGATAAAAATAAGAGAATGCCACCTTTACTATCCCGAAATAATAAGAAAATGCATAAAGCGCCCTTGACTTATCTTTGGACATTGATAATCATTCAATCAATCATACTTCAATCCAAGTAGTTTGGGTCGTTCTTGACTAATTTCATTCCATTACTAAATAATTTCTCTTACACAGAAAATTAGGAGTTCTCTAATACTACAGGTCCCCTAAATCCCACATTTATCCCCTCGTGACAAATACGTTTATAACTAGACTAAAATGACTCCTGATGAACATCGACCTAATGTAAGTGTAACAATAACAAGTCTAAAGCCTGACTAGTAGATATCACCTATGATGGACCCTTTGCTTCTATTATGTTCTGTTCTTAGCTATGTCGGCATTGATCCACCTAGATTTTAAGTCTTTGAGACAACTGTCTTCCATATGATTCTAGGTCTACTTTATCCTCTTTTAGCATCTTCAGATCATTATTGCTCAAAGAGGCAAAAAATCTGAAACCAAAATTACACTGTAGGATATAAAACAACCTATAATTTGTACTTTGAAGAAGCATGTTCCTTTCTTTTGGCCTCAAGCATGTTAGTCAAGAATAGTGACACAAAACGATCAATGAATATCTATGTTAACAATTGTAGGTAGCTTTTGCACTTTATCCTTATGAAATAGAATGCTAGCATTAGAAATTAAAGATAATAGTAAGGTGGCCATCATGATAATGCTATACATCCTACCGATGGAGAAAATATGATCAAAGACAAGTCAGAACATCATGATTACATCCTGAAAATGCACCAAATTATGGTGACAAGGCTGAGGAAACACCAATTTTTCAAAGAACTTCTCAAAGTATCCAAATTCATGTGATATCTACTCAGCATGGGTATGTCAAGTGAAATGAAGAGTCCGTGTAATATAGCAAATACATTGTTTCATCACCAACATTGTGACTGGAAGTTGAAGATTAAGAATATAAAAAAATATACAAAAGAATGTGTCCTGCAATAGAAAGAAGCACTCTCGGACTGGTCAAGAATAAAGCATCTACCTGAATAAAATGAACAAGTTCCACCTCAAAATGAACTTCGTCAACACCTTCTACCACAGGCATTAAAGTAGATTCTGTATAATATTGGCTTTTAACATAAATGACTGCTTTCTCTCCACGTGGCATGGTTGCTATCGCCAGTTCGAGACCTTTGGGTACCTAGAGTTGGTGAAAATAGAATGCATGATTAGATACATTGCGGTCAAGATAAAAGGAAATTGAAACCCTAAAGTTCTAGACAGCAAGACTAAGGAGCTTGGCATCCCAACACAATTGAAAATGGAACTCCAAACTATATAAAATTTTCGTCGAAGGTAAAACACCTGCGATCAAGAGCTGTATAGAAAAAATTTCAAGTATGGAAATCATTACCGAACCTCAGGTTTACCAAATGTGAAGAAATATGGTTCATCCTTGGTCCGCGATAGAATCACTTTGCCATCTCCTGACTTCGCCGAAATCCTAGAATAGATCATAATACAGATTACACTTACAGACACATATTTAGAACAATCAATGAAGCATCCATGGGAACTAGAAGCCTCAGGAAAAAGGAGGATTTCTACCAAGCTTTTACTTCATAAGGTTCCCGAGGTGTTTCCCAGCTTTGTCCTTCTTCTATAACCTGTTTAAAATTCCAAAACAATCATTTCACTTATTACATCTAATACATTTTAGTTCAATAAGCCATTTGAAACCACATCTCGCTATAACAATTCTTATTTTGTAGTTGCATTATGTTTGAAAATTGTAAGCTAACAAAATTGCAGCTTATTACACTGATTACAGCATTCAATGAAAACACCAGATAGTGATCAGACACAGATGTGCATGTGTTCAAATAGATTACTGAGGGTGTGGGTGTGGATGAAGGACAAATAACTGTTAAGCAGCAAGCTGTGTACCTTCTTTAGGACTCCCAAATCATCAGTGATCACCTGAGAATGAAAATGAAAAAGATAAGTTTTTTGAGACACATCCCCTACCATAAATGAAACTACCAAAATTTCTAAAAGAGGGGAAAAGGTAGGAATTCAAAGGTCTGACTGAAAAGCTTTCACGTAACTTCAGGAAATACAGTGCTGATCTGAAAAGGAAAGACTTTAAATGCTGCTAACAATTTCTTCTAAGTAGAAAATTTGTTTTTGAAGTATTACCACTCTTCTAGTAGCAATCTGCAACAATCAGATGCAGTAAAAAAGATAGGAAACCATACTACAACAACAACTATGCTTCAGTCCCAATCAAGTTGGGTCCTCTATATGAATCACCACTTCTTCATTCAAGCTCATTTCATAGCCATCATACTAAACAAGGGACAACATAAGTGATATCAAGATGTACCATTCGGAATAAATAGCAACACATACAGCTCCAACAAGACTATGCAGGCACTAATTCATATGAGTACAGGACAGAAAGCACCAAGAAACTAGAGGAGCAGATTCATATGGATTGCAACTTTAATTTCATTGATGTTAAAAGGGATGTAAGGAGCACTCTTGCCTTCACTTTGGAGAATTCAATCAACTCAATCTCAAAATGAAGCTCAGAATCCTTAGGAAAGTTATCTGGAGCTGCAACTGGACAATCGTTCTCTCCATAGTGCATTTCGGGTTTCATTTTGAACTGAGGTAACATCAGGCAACAAACAGTGAGCTATGAATATGATTTTTCTTATCATCCATGTAAAGATGTAAGAACAAAGAGAAAATGAATTCACAAGCTCATATTAAGGGGCTTACAAAATTATCAGAGATTATTTTTCTATTTTATCCCTTTTAACAGCATCTAAATATTGGAGACGTATTATATTCCGAAGAGGTTACTAAACATGTTCTTGTCATGAAACTAATAAGAAATTACTGGAGAAAGTACCAAAAGCTTCACAATTTTGAGATGATTTAGCAGAGAAATATGACATGTTATGAATTGTTTACTTTTTAAATATACAGATTCGGGTCGCAATAACTAAATGAAAAGTTCAAAAGTATATACCATTGCAACTTCACCCTTCAACATTGTTGGAATCCCCTCCAGCAATCCTAAAATGATCTTGCTTTTCCCAACAACATGCCTTATTGGGGTACCCTTGCCTGAGTATAAAAATGTAAAAGAGAAGAGATTTCAATGCATTAAGGCAAGATTGGCATACTACAAACTTACAGAGTTCATGTTCAGTATATTTAAGAGAGTGTAAAACTAAAAAGTAGCGCAATCATTCCAAGAAACGGAATTTTATTAAAATTACTGAAATGATGGCAACCAACTGCACAGTTCTAGTGCAACGATGGAAATACGACTGAGTTAATTTATAATACAAAATCAAAATGTAGTAGTGGAGATTTTTTCTGTAAATCTTATCAGCATATATTTATTCGAGGTACTATTTTACTACTCAGTATTCTGTACTCCAGAGAATAATAATGAAGTAAGCAGCATGCTTATATTCCTAATCCTTCTGCATAAGTGTTTCCCCTAAAACCTATAGTTTCTCAAAGGTTCCACATATCAACCCTACCTCCAAACTCTGACCGTGTCGATTCAACTGTAACTCCATCCAGTGTTCTAACTGTACAATGATATATTACCTGTTCAAATTCATCAAAAACACAATAAGTAACCAATACTGTTTTCCTACTTAGAACTCACAGAAGCTGATTTTTGCATCAATATGAACCTTCATCATCATCACAAACACATAATTCAGAAAATAAAATGTACAAGTATACCTGATTACCCTCAGCAGGTTTTGATTCACCACCACCAGGCCTCACAATAGCTTTCATCAAACTTCCAGGAACAATCTTTTTTCTTCTGCATACAAGTCATCATTGAACAAAATGTGAATAAACAGTAGGTAAGAAAATGTAGTCTTGCTTATCCTTCCATATTATTAACCATAGTATTACTCCTGTAGTTTCATGTACTTCGATTATCTTATTATTCTATTGTCCTTTTCTAATGGTCTGTCATGCTTTCCATAGTATTTTGCTATTGCTTCTTCACTTACATTATTTCTATTTCCACCTCCCAAGGTAAGAGTAAGATTTGTGTACATTATACCCTCCCCAGACCCCATTTATGGGATTACACTGGGTATGTTGTTGTTGGGTCAATTCCTAAGAGAATAATGACATTTTTTTCATCCCTGGTCTCTTATTTATTGAAAGAAACTGAATAACAGCTAAAAACACTTCTATTTTTATAAATTCATGAACAAAGTAAACTGACTTGATCGGAGGGTCTATCGGAATTATCCTACCCTCCCCAGGCCCCACTCGTCTTGTCGGATTACACTAGCTATGTTGTTGTTGCTGCATGAATAAAGTGAACTGGGTCAATTCTAATCACAATAAAAATTTGATCTTTAGTCATCCTCAGTCTCTTGATCTTGAAAAGAAATGATTAACAGCTCACAAAACTATTATTTTCATAAATTAATGAATAAAGTGAACTGGAACAATTCTTAATAAAACAACAATTTGACCTTTTGTCATCCTCGGACTCTGGTTTTTTCTTTTCTGGTTGCTTAACTTGTTGCTCATGATCATCATCAGCTACTACTGCCATTTCCCTGTTGCTACTGCAAAGTGTAACAATACATTCCAAGAACAGATTTTTATAACCAAAACTATAATTAGGATAAAAAATTGAGCAAAAACACATAACCCCACTTAATAAAAACATACAAAAATCAAGAATTTGAAGAATTACCTTACTGGGTATGTGTAAAATTGGAGTAAAAGATTGAAGAAATTTATCAAGAATGGCTAGAAAATCAAGTGGGTGTTGCGGTTTGATATTCTTGGTGACCAACTAAGCACTAAAAGACTATCAAAATTCCAACTTTTGGCTCTGATTCTGTGAGTACTGACAAAATATAGCTGAAAATTTCGATTTCATTAGAACAAGAATGGGCTGGAGCCAGGGATTTAATGGGCTGCTACAGTTTGACCATAACCTGTTGGACCAAAAAAATACAAATATTTCCAATTTTTCTTTCACTAGATTTTCCTAATTTTAATTTTAGGATAAAAATAATTCTCAAATATTTTAAATAAGATTGTAATATTTTAAAAGTATATAAAAAGAAATTCTTAGAATTCTACTTATTTACTATAAGGCGTTTGGCCATAGATATCAAATGATTTTCATTTTTCACTTTATTTCATTTTAAAATTATATTTACGCTCGAATATAAAGATAACTTTATAAGCGGAAAAAATGAGTTTGAAAATAACCTCTCTTTTTTTATTATTAATTTTAGATATATTTTAACTTGAATTTGTAAGTTTCACCCCTGCTTATGTGATTTTTAAATAAAATGAAAAATTATATCTAAAAAAAATGAATACCCAAACGGAAAATGTATCGTAGTGTGTAGTTAATACAGAAAAACTCTTAGACATTGCAAATAATAAAAATCTTACAACTTCAGATTATAAAACTATTTTTACTTTTAGAAAAATCTGTCTATTTCTGAATATTGTTAGAAATATATTACTCCTGTTTCAATGGCTCATGCAACTAATTTCGATAAAAACAAGTTCAGTATAATATCACGAGTGTATTTAGCAAAAGTAACATCATAGAATGTTTTTGATAAAAACAAGTTCAGCATAATCTCACGAGTGTATTTAACAAAAGTAACATCATAGAATGTTTCCTATAGACCCTTAGACAAGTTTTAGTTAATAACATCATGTAAGAAATATGAACTTGCAAAAACTTAAGAAAAATTATAGTATTTAGCTAACAGATTATAGAATGTTGTAAAGTTGATATTACAGAATGACAAACTACCATAAGTGAACACAGAAAATAGTTTCATCTGGACCATATTATTTATCACACAATATTTTAGAGCCTCCTTAGTTGCAATAGCTTTCACCTCCATGTCTGTAGCAGCATGAATTTCCTCGGGGCGTGTGCATAGATAAATAAGATCATTAAACAGCCTCGATAACCCCCCACAAAGGCAGCGGTAAGGCCTGTGAACATTCTAGCATTCCCAAACCCTACTCGTGGAATTACATTGGATATGTTGTTGTTATGGGCATAGATAAGATCACTTGATGCCTCGCATATAAAAAAGCCACAAGAACTTTTCTGAGGAATTCTTGGACATGTATCATCCATCATTGTTGCACTTCAACCAATTCATTGGAGGAAAAGCCTGAAAAAAACTTTCTTGCAAATGGAAAAACTGCTTGGAACATGTCTCTGTATTGCTTTTCCTATTTGTTAATAGAGACAAGGATACTCGAAATATATTTCTATCTCTTACCTTGAACTTGACTTTTCAGCAGTGCTGTTGAACTTGGTATACATCATCTTTAAATGTCACAGCTGAAGCTTATTCATGTCCGATTTGTCGTCTCCATCACTCAAGGTAGGGGGGTATGGTCTGCGTACACTGGGTACTTTGTTCTTATTGTTGTTGTATCACTCATGCCAGATCCTTGAGGCTAACTAGAGATGCACTAGATTCCTCTCAACTATCAGAGAAAAAAGATAGCCTTTCATCACTGGTGTATAAAGACTGCAATCTTGACGGACTAGTTTAAGACATCTGTAAGACACCTTTTACATGACCTGAGGGAAGCGCAACATGTTGAGATTGCAGTTCTAAAATTTTTCAACGAATGAAATGTAATACACTGCAAGATACCACCAAAAAAGGAAATAATATAATATAGATGATGAAGAAAGGACCGAGATATAGGATCCCTTGCTATAACGAATCCAAACAACGAAAAAAAAATAATGAGAGGGAAAGGGTCAAAAATAGATTGTAGCAGTTAGGGGCTATACACGCATTTTTTAAAGTTGATATGTGAGCTAACTAGAGCAGCTTTACCAATATAGCTATTACAAAATATGCCTAAAATAACGGGACTAACTTGGTTATGCAAAATCAGATATAATGAATAGTACTAGCAAAACAAACCAAAATATGTAGCCAAAAGTTCAAACCACTTCCTATATGGCATTTGACTATGGATAGGTTCCATTAAAGCATCAATATAACATTTGGACAGATTCCATGATAGCGTCAATAGAGTAAAAGTACATAATCAAATCAACAATCAAACGAGAAAAGAAGACTACAATCAACATCGATCAAATAAAAAGTAAAGAATTATCATTAATAGGAGTAGAAATATCAGTAGTGGTAGACCCGCTCAAGGTAGTGGTGCATTTGCTGAATTAGAGACATTTGGCCCAGAAGATAATATCATGCTCTGATGGCAAAACACTCTCCTTCATTTATTTTTCCTTACTTTGTTGTGCTAAAAATTAATATTGCTCTATGAATCAAGTGGATCAGTTCTGCTCTGATGGCAGACATGTTTTTGTGTCTAACATTTTTCCTTTATCCAAGAAGTGTCTTGTTTGTGATAAGATAATAGAATGAAATATCTCGCATCCTTGTACACAAAAACTTATATGCACACAAGGGTCCATATAGACTATTGGCTTTTTCTCTTTTGGTATATTATAGACTAAGAATGAATATAATCATATAACCACGAGAAGAAGATGAATGAGGACAAGTAAAGGAACTTCAGCCTTTTTCAAGCAATTTTGTAAGGTAAAGAAAGATCACCAGGCATCTACGAGGCATCCATCTTACAGCATCATTCACAAGCCAGGAGAAACTTGAGCTGATCCATTCAATATTATTTGGATAACATCTTGCATCATTCTTACCTCAGCTTCTATAAACCTCGTTTGTATCTAGCTGCATGAATTAAACTACCACTCAAATAATCGTTAAACACAGTGTAATTAACTTCATGGGATAAACTTCACCTACAATAAGGCAGCAGTTACGAAGCAGTCTGATCAGAACTCCAGCTAGATTCATAAACTGAAAGAATGGACTGCCTCAACTTCAATTTACAGCCAAACCCCCAAATGCCAACATGATGAACCCCAATGTATGTGCTCAAGTGCTCCATCAATACTCATAAAAGCAGGAAAGATGAATAAATTCACATTCAGATAACCCGTCGAAGTTCCATGGATCACCATGAGACTCATTTCTCAAGAGAGCAAGGGGAGCCTGCACAATTTCATTGATTTGAGCTAACTGATTACATGAAAGACTTCTTGGGCTGACGTTTTGAGCTCCTAGTACCAACTAGTGAAGTATAAGTAGCATAGTCATGCACAAGTCCCATTTCAGCACGTAGCTTATCATATTCATCAGGATTCCCATGCTTGCAATGCCCTTCCAAGAGAATGTTATAGGTAATGTCATCCGGATTCAAACCTAGATTAAGCATAGCTTGTAATAGCATTTCAGCGTTTCTCATCTGTCCTTGTCTGCATAAACCATTCAAAAGCACGTTGTAAGTTATAACATTAGGTGCATGTCCATTACTTTGCATCTGCCTTAGCAACTTAAAACCCATCTTAATATCTCCCTTCTTACAGAAACCATCAATAACCACAGTATAAATGGGGTCATCAGGCTTTAAACCGACATTCAACATTTCGGTTAAAACCCTATCTGCATCGAATGTTCGCCCTTGGCGACACAAACCTGTAATAAGGGCTGTATATGCTACATCATCAAGTTCAATTTTGTTATCAACCATCACTTTTTTTATCTCAAATGCTCCATCTAAATCTCCCTCCTTACAACATCCATCAATAACTGTTGTGTATGTGATCTTATCGGGCTTCAAGCCCTTTTCAACCATCACATGAATGAGCTTCCTCGCTTCCCCTAAATCCCCGCTCTTGCAAAGTCCATTAACAAGTGTGTTATATGTAATTAAATCTGCTTCCACCCCTTGCTTCAGCATTTGTTGATAAGTGTCCATAGCCAAAGCAACACTACCATCCTTGCAATGGCCATTAATCAAAGTCGTGAAAATAACAACATTAGGAACCAAACCTTTAACACACATCTCATTAAACAACTCATTCGCATCGCTCATCCAAAACTTCTTGCAAAGACCGTTGATCAAAGCACTATACGTATAAACATCAGGGGAAATTCCTCTTTCCTCCATTTCTTTTTTCAACCTATACCCTGCATCCATATCACCTAATCTACAATACCCGTTAATCAAAGTATTGAAACTAACAACACTAGGTCTCAAATTCCTCTTCCACATCTCAGTAAACACCGACCGAGCTTCCATCATTTTACCTTCCTTACACAACTTACTCATCAAAACATTAAAGAAATACACATTTGCAGGATATCCATATTCCAAAAGCTCCTTATAAAAATCAAAAGCTACCATTGGTGAATTAAGCTTCATTAAATATTCAAGAACCTTAGTACAACTTTGAAAAGGGAACTTAATTTTATTCTTTTGAATAAGCCTAAAGCACTGAATAGCATCAGAAACAAACCCCAAATCCAAATAAACATCAATAAGTCCATTCAAAACATTCACAAAAGATGTTAAGTTTGTACCTTTAGCTTTCAAGAATGCTTGAAAAACAGTAAAGGCTGAGTCTTTACCTTTTCTTGAAACAATAGTGTTGATAAAAGAGTGACCTTGTGGATACATTTTGTGGGTGTAAAGAAAAAGTGTCATAGTGGAATAGGTATGAAGTGTGTGGCAAAATCTTGAAGGGTTGGAAGTTGAAAGCCATGTGAAGAAGGAGACAAGAGAAGAAGGAGGTAAAGAGTGAGGATTAAGGTTAATGAGATTGATTATGTGATGAGGTTTAAGAGATGGAAGGAGGGGTTTGAGGGAAACTTGAAGGGGTTTAGAAGGAGAGTTTTTTATGGCTTCTGAAAGGGTTTTGAGTATTGGGTCTGATGAATCTTGATGGTGGTGGGGTGGGGGTGGGGGTGGGGTGAACCATGGAGGGGTGGTGGGGGTGGTGGTGGAGAGGTGGTGTAAGGGAGGAGAAAGGGTTTTTTTTAGTGCTTTTCTTGAGATGGTCATTGTGAACATCTCTGAATTGTTTGTTTGAGGTTCATCAATGGGGTAACAATAGTAAACCCACTAAACCAAATTTTAAGAAAATAATAATAATAATAATAATAATTAAAAGAAAATCAAATATTTGTGTATACCCCGTTAACCGTTTAAGATAACAAGTCTCGCATCGACAAAACACATAAGATATTTTACCCACTGTCACAAGTAAGTGTCCATTTGGATTGACTTATTTTAGATGTTTTTAAGTCAAAATAGTTTTTAAACAGTTTTGAATTGTTTGGATAAATCTAAAAAAGTGTTTATACGCAGTTATTTTATAGCCAAAATAACAAAATAAGCCAAGTGTCATAAGTTAGAAATCATAACTTATAGCTTTCGGCTTTTAAGTTATAAGCCCAAAGTCAATCCAAACGGATTCTAAACACTTTAAAGTCATGCAGGCCGAAGCCCAGAGCGGACTATATCATTTGCGGATTTGAATGTCACAATGGTATGTCACTCTTGTTTGCTTTGCAGTGGGGCAAACCTCAGTGTCGCAGTAAGCAGATCTTATCCACTAGTGATACATTTTAAAGTTGAGTGCTCAAAGCGAACAATATTACTAGCGGATTAGGCCGTTACAATTTTGCTCTTCAAATGAATCGTAATTTAAATTTTATTCTTCAAAAAGAAAGGTCTTTAATCTCTATCTTCAGAAATCAAAGTTATGTATGAAAGAGAATAAATTCTTGAAGGACGCATTATTTAAAAATATAATTATGATGCAAAATTATAAGCTCAGCAACCTATTCAACAGGTTGGATTTTTTCCCTTTCGCCCTTTGGAGTTTATGGAAAAACAGCAACCATAATATTTTCAGCAATAAAAACTCATCCTTATCGCCCGGCCTAGTGAATAATAAAATGATGGAATACCGACGTTATACTCATCAGGCGCAAGATCCTCAATCCTCCTACCTCGTTAGAATTAGGTGGTCCCTCCCCCCCCCCCCCCCTCCAGGTAGGATCTTTCAAACTTAACACAAATGACTCCTTTTCAAAAGTTTGTAATAAGGGTGGTACTGGAGTAGTTATGAGGGATCAAAATAGTAATTGTGTAATGGATTTTTATCGTAACATCACTATCCAAAGCCACACCATGGCAGCTGAAATAGAAGTTCTTCTCGATGGTTCAAGATTAGCTTATGACTGTTCTATTGTCCCTATTGAAATTAGGACTGTTCAAAATCAAACCAAATCGATAAGCCGAACCGATAAAAAAGTTATTGGTTTATAGTATTGTGTTATTGGTTTGATAGTTTTGATAACGGTTTTGATTTTTTTGTTATCGGGTTAACCGATAACCCGATAGTAAATTAAATAATTATATTTATACCATTTTGTATATAAAGTCCTCGACTTAGAGTTTAATTTCTTACTTTATTTTTAGTTGGTCCAATCACTTGATTATTGTACAATGTAAAAGTGTTTGTTTTTTAGCAAGATGTAACTTGTGGACTAAAGTGCATGGTTATTTGGTTCGTCACCTTATTTCTAAGTGATTTTCAATGTTTTTTCTTTTGTGTCAAATCTTAATGGTTAAACCCATAACCGAACCGATAACGATAAAAAACTGATAAATCAATAACCAATAAGCCAATATCTTAATGGCTCTATAACGGTTTAACATCTCTACAAACCGATAACCAATAAGTCAACCCGATAAACTTCAAAACCAAACCGAATCGACCGATACACAACCTTAATTGAATTTAAGTTAGACTCCATTGAGGCAATAGAAGCATTAGAAAATTCTCAACCTATTTATACAACAAAAATTAATCTTTGCAGGTTGCTTATGAAAAGGTTGTGGAATCCACTGGTCAAGCATAGCTTCCGACAAGCAAATAAGATAGCAGACTTTTTGTCAAAACTAGGTACCAAGCTAACACCATCTAATCAAGTTACTATATTAGCTGCTCCTTCAGACCATATTGTGTCTCTTGTCATGGATGATCTACGAGGGGCGATATCTACTAAACTAGTTTTAAGATCACTTGTAATAATAAGTTAATATGTTTTGGTAATCTAACAGTACTATCCAACTATGACAACAACGTAGAGGCAGAGATGCCTCAAAACTTCATAACTCCCTAGTTTATATATAATATATATAATCTTGTCATCTAAAAAAAATATTCATGTAATACGAAAGGAAGAAAAAATAAAAACACATAAAATAGGAGCAAAAGTATAAATCAATAAAAAAAAGAAATATGAAGTTGTTAAATGAGCAAGGTTAGGCTAAATTTGCGCGAATTAGAGCGGATTAACTTTGTCAATAGTCAAATAATGTGTTTAAAAATTTGAATTTTTGTAAAGATTGAATTTGTTCCGTTGAAGTTAATCTTTAGGTTAAAATGAATGGATCACTTTGAAGCTTTTGCTAATTTATTGGTCATAGCTTAATCGGTCTAACTCAAAATTGATTTTCTTCTTTTAGAATTTATTTATTACTAAATATTGTTTGATTGAAAAATAAAATTACTCAAGAAAATAAATTAATAGGTCTAATATTATGTTGATACTTATAAATGGATTTTTACACTTCATTTTTAAGAAAAAAAGAAACACTTGGTCTCACTCTTTCAACCTAATAGTCATGTTTGAGAATGAATATCAAACATTCATTAAATATTTTATAGATTAAAGCTAAATATAATGAATCATATCCATTAATTAATTTAATTATGAAAAATCAGATGTCTCCCAATTTTATCACTTAATTTAAAAAGCTATCTTGCTTCTTGAGGAAATAAATATATGAAAAATTATTTTCTATCTTTTTGGCAATCTATAATTTATAGTTGTGTTTATGAGCACTTTGACTCCACTTCTTTAAAATATTGACAGATCAGACCCCCACATAAAGCATTTATTATGGTACCATGAGGAAGATAATATTCAAATTTCAAGTTATATAATAGCAACTTGTCACCACATGTTATTATATGTATATATTGCAATAAATGAAAATGGAATTAAATTCACAATCTCACAAACTTAATTAAAAGTTTGACTTTGAATTTTTATTGTCTTTATGAGGAAACTTTGTATCATGAATTAAAATTTAATTGAGTCATAATATAAGTTTTATCGAATATCAATAATTATAAAAAATCTAAACAAAAATATAGTCACAATTTAATTTCTAAATGAAAATTAAATAGAGCACGAATAATGGATGAAATTAGTTCACCTCTAATCATATATTTTGAGTTTGAGGCATGGAAATGAAAACAAAAATCTTATTTAAGTGTATTTTCCTTACGTTATCAAATATTAAAGGCGGAATCAAATTCAATATTTTAATGTGTAACATAATATATATGTACATGAATACATTACAAATTCAACGACTATCATAATTCAAACTCGCTAATTTAAAGATACAATAAATTCAACAATACAAAAACTTTAATTACATTAAAGTAAAATTTTAAATCCATCTCCGACCACGATACGATGTAGCAAACTAGACATGCTTTCTCCGTGGCCGGCAAGTGTCAAACTTCACCACCGGCGCCGGCGATTTTTCCGGCAACCGTGAATTGTTGTAAACATTTTTCTCCATCACCACAACATCATCATATGAACTTGTAACACACATCATTTTATAATATCTAAACAATAAAAACCCTTTTAAAATCTTAAACTTTTTATCATGACTACTCTTAATTATTTTCTCTTTAGAACTATTTTCTATGTATTTTTCTAGTTGACTTGATATTCTATCAATCTCATATTTATCAAAAAGAGAAATATTATTATTATTATTATTTAATTGTACAATTGGAATAAAAACATTAGGTGAAGATGACAATTCTTGAACTTCTTTAATAACTTGTAATTTGTACCTTGATGATGGTTCTTGAGCCTTTTTATAATTTCTTGAAAGTAGTTCAAATTCTTCATACCAATTAGCCAATGTTGTTGATTTCTTTAGAGATAAATCATCAATATTATTAGTACAAACTTTTGATGATTTTTTTATGTGGAAAGATGAAGATGACATGATGTTTTCTTGAAAGAAGAAGAAGAAGAAAAAAGAGTGTATTTTCTTTTGGATTTGGAAATAATGAGAGTATTAAAAGTTTGACACTTTTGTATGTATGAGGAAAAGTAGTTGGTTGCTTTTGCATACGCTTAATGAAGTGGTCGAGAATCTTAAAATTTTAAAATTTAGTGAAAATAAAAAAAAGTATATTTCAAGGTTATTCTTTTCATCTGTCCTAACATAATAGATAGAGTTATCTGATGCATGTTGCTGATTGAAGATGAGACTTTACGAAATTAATTAAAATACGCAAAAACTAGTTCGACCATAAAAAAAAAATAGGAAAAGGAGTTGGTTGCTTTTCCAAATGCTTATTAAGGGTAAAGGTGGTGGACATCTTTTTCGAATTTTATTTTCGTAAGATACTAAATATGTTGTTTTCGTAATTAGAGTGCAAAAATATTGTGCATTTATAGTGTGAAAAATATTTATATAAAATAAAGCTATTTATAGGTAGTAAGTTTCTTGATAAATATTGATAATTCCATAAAAATAATTACTACCTTGTTATGATATGTTAAAATTCATTAATAGTAATTAGTATTAAAAGAATATTTGTAGAATTTGTGTCTATAACATTAATCCTTATTATTTACTCTTGCCCTATTTTTGTCAAGGTTATTAATAGAATGAAATTATTTACGCTATCAATTTAACTTAATTTGGTATCATAAATTACGTATTACTCTACTTTAGATTACGATTTAAGTTTTGAAATGCTAAGTTTAATATGTTGTTATAAAACGACTTAATTGAATAATATGAAAAAAAAATATAAATATTAACAGTCTGCTAAGCTTAAATTCTAAAATAATATATTACATAAAGTTTTTTGTCATGTAAATGTTTTAGGATAAAACTAATAAATCTAACGTCTACTTTGACTTTTGAAAGTGGAATTACTTTAAGCAATACATGAAGATTTCATTTAGCTAATTATAATTTTTTAAAAATATTTTTATGATATAGGACGAGATATTTCGAACTTGAATTTTAAAATAAAATTATCTTTAATAAGTAATATTTTATTTTTATTTTAAAAAAATATTATTTTATATAAATTTAAATTATTCAAACTCTATTCAGATATTAAATACAAAATGAGAAACGATTAAAAAAATCTCAAACGTTACTAAAGGGAAGCTAGAGCCTTAGAGGTCATAATTGTTATGATGTACACATTAATATGTGTATATTTAATTTGAATGTACCAAAAAAACTATTGTATTTAAATTTAATTGAGTCATTTTGGGGCCCTAGAATGACTTTTTTAGGTGAGAAACTAATTATATTGGGGCCACTCACTTTCATAAAAATTCTAAGAATTTATTTCTAAAAGTTATTAAATTCACAATAATGACAAATTTTTTATTTACTTTTACTCACTCGTTAATGCTTTTTATTTTCTTCCGTCGATTAATTTAAATTTATGACTCAGTAAGATTTATTAAAAAGAAAAAATCATTAATTTCAAGACTTCTTTTTATATTTTAACTCAATTGAGAATACTGTTTAAGATTGAAAAATATTTATTCATCTATTACAATCATTAGTAATTATTTATTGATTGTTATAATTATATTACAAAGACATCGATTAAATAAAAAGCTGATATGTGGTTTATATATGCTTAAATTTTACCATTTCAATAGCTAGCCTTTGGTCTGTAGTTTTCCATGTACAATATCGTAAAAAAAAAAAATCAAATTTTCAATTTCATTCTAAATATTGATTTTTAGAATGAAATTTATATTTTTTAAGTTTTTATTTAATACATTATCGCGTTTGAGATGAATTATCAAATATATAAATTATTTAAGAAACAAAACTTCATAAATCTGGTTTTTATATAATGTCCCCTAGTCAAGTTGCATATGCAAATACACCACTCCTAAATTTAAAATATGTCCTATCATATAACGATATATTTATGGCGTAAATAATATAAAAATAAGACTGTATATATATCATTTTTATACATTCTATTTATAAGATAATACACAATATATTATTGTTTACAATCAGTGAAATTTCTTTCGATCAACAAGATAGGAATAAAATTATGTATATATTATTTTTTAAATTGGACGTACGAAATTACACGTGGTATGTAATTTTCTATAATTAGAGATATTGTTGTCGGCAAGGCAATGGATATTATATCTATGGTCCAAATGATGAACTTAGTAAATAATTTCAAACAATTTGAATAATTAAATGCAATTAAATTTTGTATTATTATGTAGACCCTTCTAATAAGGCATCTAATTATTTATTTAAATGATTGAGATGGAAATGTAAGTGTAGTGTTCTTTAGAATAATATAAAAGTGGAATTATATTTGGTTACGGCACGTAATTTTATCTTATTTTTGAAGAATAATTAAGGTCTTTATCAATTGCAATTAAGTAAAACAAAAATAAATAGTAATCAACAAAGATTGTTGTTTTATTTTTAAGTAGAATATAGATAATTAGTCACCAAAATTCTAATCAAACAATAATTTAGCCGTTGGCTGTTTGATTAGTCTAATTAGAAAATTGCAAATATAAAATGTATAATTAATAATAAAATCAAATCAACGGCACCACTTAAGAACCCACAAATACTAATCAAGATTCACGTCGAATAAAGCCCAATCGAAAAAAAAAAAGTACTAATAAGGACTAATTCAAAATTTTAACTTTAAGTTCGAATTTGAAATTCACATGAAAGCTTGTGAGGTAATGATATCGAATTCAGATGAACCCGTAATTCACTCGTTGCTCAGTCTCTAGCAGAGACGAAGCCAGAATTTTCACTAAGGGGATTCAAAATCTGTAGAAATAGACACATGAAGTAGCCAACGGGATAAAATTATTTTAACCATGTATAAATAATGTAATTTTTCACCGAGGAAATCATTCGAACCCCTTTCGATGAAGGTGGTTCCGCCCCTGGTCTCTATCTAGTAAAATCCATTCTTAGAACTCGAACCCGAGGACTACTAAAAAAGATTGTGGACTCATGTACATGTTACACCTTATTACAAGTAGTCACTCACTCTGTTTGAAATGACACTTTTTTATTAAAACATATAAGATACAGTAAAACCGAAGAAATGAAGATTCATATAACCGACCTCAACTTTTTTCAGACCGAGGCTACGCAATCTTCTCTTTTTTCTTTGTCCGATTTTTCATTTTACTTCCTCCTACAACTATTACAAAATGGCATCAATGTCTTTACAGAGTTGAAGCATTTATCTCTGTACTTGATTGATATGGACTTACGCCATTGAGTAGCTAACTTCTACGCCCTCCTTTCTTCGAGAGTTCAACTTCAACGCGTTTAATTTCATCTTTCAACTCTTGTAAAGCAGCATTGCTGGATCGATCTTTGCTCGTTTTTCTGTTATCACGTAACAGATCAACTAGATGTTTCAAGCACAAGAGGTATTCAGCTTTTACTCCAGGAGCATCAGATAATGACTTGTCATTTACAAACTGCACAAACAACAAATAATAACTAAAACTATATGAATGAATATACATCATATACATAGGCAAATGTTTGAGTCGCAGCAGACAAGTGTGTTAGACAGAAGTTAAAAAAAAAAGAAGCCTAACATCATAACATGACGTGAGTCGCAGCAGACAGTGCGTTCACAACACTGGTTTACCACTCGGTGTCTAGTACCTGCTTTGTTGCCCAACCAGTCTAGATTAACACCAGGAAATCCTACTTTAGGGGGGTAAAGCACTCCCTACTGTTTTTCCTATCATAACATGACGTAATTGAGAAGCATAACATTCATCGTTCAAAGAAAATTGTGACTCCATCCAAGGAAAATATATCCAGAGAGATAGAACAGAAGTTACTCGACGAATCATTGGGACTTCCTATTTAGTGTATTCTATTTTCTCATGTGGTGCGGCTAGCAAGAACTAAGAATAAAAGGTAATAATTAGTCGAGTCACAATATCATGAAACGAAGTCAAATACGACCATTCAACTAATTGGAAACCTGGCTAACGCACCCATAATTCTAAATAACAATTGCGAACTTACTGATAAAACTAAACTTCTCATACCTCCTTGTATGCAGAAATGCATCCACGAAGAGCACTCTCAGCTTCAGAGTTATAAGGATCCTGTTTCTGTAGAAGGTGCAGTCAAAAATCAGTTTCATCATGTTTCAACGTTGAAATATCCAAGAGAAACAGATAGGATTGTTAATGAAAGAGAACACGATATAATCTAACCTTTGAATCTTCAAGCTCCAGCCTTTTCATCTCCAACAATGAAAGAGCATCAAGTGACTGCAACTGCAGGAAAATCCACAATAAAGCTAATTTAAATAGCATAGTTTAAGAAAATAAATTTTTTAAAAAGGTCGCTAGTCATCAGTCAGTTAAGCTACAGTACAAAGGCCAAAAAGACGAACACATTCTCCCATATATGTCTGTACATTAACTTAGGCAGCCTTGTAGTAGAAAATGTAAGAAATTAGAAGAATTTTGAGAGATTGGAAGATATAATTTGCTAAAACCTGCTTAATACAAGACATGGACCAAACAAGACGTTGGCGTCTTTGGCCGCTAGTTTAAACTATAGCTGAATGTTATTGTATCCAAATAAAGGAGTACTATACATTTATATATGCCTCTACTTCACAGAAAGAAAAGCAATAAAGGATCTAAGAGTTTTAACATCTTGAATAAATATTGGTAGGATTGCTCAAATAACAGAAGTTAGCAGAAAATAACATCTAACTGGCTGTTTCCCTTCATAAACAATCAATAATGGGACTGACCAGGATAATCAGTGCTGATTGCCTGCTCCTTACTGTTGTCTCAGATTCTTTATAAGACTGTTTATTTCCTTCCTCTCTCACAGAATGCACCAGGTTTCCCCGAGCCACACTACAATCAACAATTTTGAAAAACAATTGACTAAGGAAAGTTGTCATGATGTCACCAATATTGATAATGCACAAGCTTGTGGAACCCGCTTACAAAGGGAAGCTTCTAGTGGCTCCGAGGTGGGGCAAGGTATAACTTATGAAATAGCATAAATATCACACTCATCAGACAGAAGATATGTTATCCCGAGTAAAAAAAAGATTTCCTCCGAAAAAACTCAATTCTTTGTTCAGTTGTAAACTACATAGAGCAAAGCATTTATTTTGACAGAGAAAAACATGTCAAACTTCTTGCAACCAATTACGCATTAAATAAAAGATCGGTAACATGTAGTTTGAGTAATTTCTACTTGGTTGAGATGAGTCAAAAGTACCATAATTTGATTAACCTACAAGCTAAACAATGCCAGAAGAAAGTGAGAAATAATATAAGAGATCATCCACTACTGATACACGGAACTCTTTTCAGACTTGAGGTTCAAACCTGCAATACTGAGAGTGGACAAATTCCAAAACCTCACCTTGTAATTGTACAAACAGATGAATCATGATACATGGAGAAGGAGCAGAAAGTGTACTGGAAGAAGATATAGAGCATATACTTTCACATAGTATGGAAGCATGCCATCTATGATTGTCGGTGTCAATTTGATCAGCATACAGTGGCAAACTCCAGCCAAGGTAAAGATGTGACATTCAGCTACGCTTCTAACGGGAATAAAGAAGTTGTGGTGTACAGGATATAGCCCTCTTGACACTTGCATGTGTAGTCCAGAGAGAAAACGATAAGATAGTCTTTAAAAGAGTGGAATATTCTTTGTCTAATAGGAAAGTCTTTAGGTGCCTTGTAAATTTTGGATAATGTGTCTCTTTTCAGAGAACCATATTTGCATATTCTAGGGTAGATTCTCTTCTTATATATATGTGTATACCTACATATCTACAATTATTGTCTTCTTATATATACGTGTATACCTACATATCTACAATTATTGTCTTATCAAAAATATATAGTGGTCATGCAACTTTACCTGGGTAAGATAGCTCATATTTTCGGTTCCGAATCAAGATAAGAAGGATTGCAAGTATATTCACGGTCAATGTAAGCTAGTCAATTTTGATTGGGTTCTGAGAGTGGTGTGATAGTATAATGCGCACAACAGAACAGGTATTCCTCCACTTTTATTTAAGTTAAGCACAAAATATGATGAATCTCAAAGAGAGAAATCGCAAGGGAAACTAACAAAATAAGAGATATTTCAAACTGAACTTTGACTAAAACAAATATACTTTTAAATATAAAGAAAAGATATAAGCAGACAAATGTAAGATGAAAACCTAAGTTAAGACTAATATATACCTTATTGACTTGCTTAAAAGATCTTTTGCCATATCAAGCTCAGCCACATTACTCTTGTTGAGCTTACTGGAGTCGAGCATTTTAACTCTAGCAAGATGTAGCAAATTTGCAGCTATCTATGAAGGAAATAAGGGAAATTACACAGAATTCATAGTAGTAAAATCAACCGATAATATAATCGTCTTGAATTGCTAGTATGATGTTGAGGATTTAGAGGGGAAACCTGAATGTGGTTTTCAGGGAGTAAAGCTCTTCGGGCATCAAGACACCTACTCCAAAAATTATATCATGTCATGCTAGATCAGAATCTTAAAAGCCTCCACCCTACTCACTAATTAATTGGGGTAGAAGATTCACCTCTTAAAAAGCTCTTGAGCTTCTTTCAATTTTCCAAGCGACTGAAGGGTCAAGGCCAGGCGTTCAGCTGCAATTACAGTCTCTGGAGAATTCCAACCCTGTAAGATATGAGTAACAACATATGAGAAAAATGAGTATGGATATAGAGCGACAAGATCTAGGAATACAATGAAGATCTCAGCACTCCAGAAACTGATAATACAAACTGGACGCGTAACTTCAGATAAGCAATTCTATAACAGATTGGAACAATGAAAGATTCCAGAAGAATAAAATAAAAAGGGTGTTAGTATACCTTTGCTAATTCCATAATATGCAGGATCTTCCTCAGAACATTCTCAGCCTCTTCGATCCGGTGAGTTGTGATGTATATCTATACATGAGAGTAGATTGTAAGCCAACTTTACCAAGTAATTCAGCCTTTTCTGACCGACAAAAGCAGGCAGATCTGTTACAGTTACACACACATTTTGAATTGAGCAGTAGCTCAATATTTTCAGAATATTAAGGCTGGTACAAGATGAGGAAAGGATGAAAAAGGAGAGATTTACAACCTCCTTAAAAGAAAAAGAAATAAAATAGGAACCCCAATTATAAAAAAGAAGTCATTTGCAATGCCTTTACCCTAATGTAGAGAATGACAACTTTCATTTCAAGAAACTTCCTTAGTGTACAAGTCACATGCTTTCTCCTTTGATCCACTAAGAAGCAAATTGTTGAATTACTAACAAAATACATGAAGAATAGTCATGGTTCAGATGGCATTCCTTATATGATCAAACACTTCCTCATATTGCAGAGCTAGTAAAGATCAGAACTACTACTCAAGTATTGAAACTATACAGGCTAGCAAATCAGTTATCTATGCAAACAGTTGGAATGTATCCTGGCTAAGTTTTGACAGAGTTACTTGCATTATTAAGAAACAGAAGGAACATATCTAGCGTAAGTTACCAGGTCATCTTGCTCTTTCTACTCTTGAAAAAGTTTTTTCAGAATAATTACAAGCATAGCTGTTAGGAGGACATATTCAGATAGCAACATTTAATCAATCTTCTGTAGTATCCTTTACTTGTCCACCACAAAAGTTTAAGTCTCAATCATACAGAATTGACAAAAGAAATAGTGCTCTGTCCCTTCGTATGGGACTAATTTAAGCTAGATCAAATGTACCCAGCGAGAGTAACCTCAATGGTTTTCACTGTATGCACAAGCAACATTTGCATAACCTTGGTGCAAAAGCAAAAAAAAAATATGGAAGCACAACCTGAGCTAGCTGTTGCATCCTCTTGGTACATATCATTGATTCACCTTGACCACCATCCTACAATGGTAAACAAATTTGTAAGAACAGATACACAGATCATCTTATTACAGAAAACCCACAATCAATGTGTATCAAATTTGGGAACCTCCAAAATCCGAATAGAATCGCGAATCAGAGCCTCTGAATCCTTGTATTTACCCTGAAGAGACAGCACCTGGAAACGGAGTGGGATTCTCTTGTCAGTCAAAATAATGACATACTACACAAGAAAAGACTGCCCATCAGCAGAAGTGGTTTCAAATTTTGGGAGAGTCACTGGAAATTATATGCATTATCATATCAAAATTTACTTGTGTCTACGTTTTCAAATTAGCCAGCGTATAAATGTAGATGCTAACTATTGAATAACTAGGGTGACCAAAAAGGATCAAGTGAAAGAGAGGAAACATAAATCATATACACAGGAAAAGAACCAAACATTGAATTACTATGCACAAGCCAAAAGATTTAGGTTCAACATTATATTTTAACTAGAACAAGAAATTAAAGATAAAAGAAGACTTTAACAAATGAAATGCACGTAGTTGTAGGGGGGAGAAAAGGATTGATTAGAGATCTTGCATAAGAGGCAGAAGCTGTGAAGGAGATCTCTTGCTTCAGAGTTTGACATGCCAGCTTTGCTAAAGGCATTACTCCATCCATTTTGGAATAATCCCATATCCTAACAAGAGATACAGAGAAAGATAGTGAAGTAACAAAGTCCGTGAACAAATGGTGTGTCCCTCTGGATAATTGTTTTTTAGCTTCCGGGTAGCTATACATCTGGTATTTGACTTGTTTACTTGGAGTTGAAGTGTTATCCTGTTCTCCATCACTTTGGGTGGAACTCCATTTTAGACTGGTTATAAGCTGTTTGTAACCAATATAAAAGCGTTGGCCTGTTGTGCCCCAAACTTAGGGTGCATCAAGAAGTATACTTTTATGCAGACCATCAGAACTATGTGAAGATGAAGTGGAAAGGAAACTGTGGCCTTACTGTTCCCAGATGATACATGGTATCAGCATAGTCTAGATGAGCCTCCCCTAAGACACGCCTCTTTATCTACAAGGTCAATGGTGAAAGATCGATATTTAGAAATTTTAATAGCAACAACTAAAGAAAATACATTGCAAGTCCTGGTAATAACAACATACCTTTAAAGCACGCTGCCATGTTAATAATATGGATGAAAAAGAAAAGAAAACAGTATCAGTATCAGTAATAAAAAAAAATTTAAAAAAGCCAATTGTTAAATAAAAGTTATACTAATACTAAAAACGACTATCATTCCTCAGCATATCAAGTGACGGACTGGTGAAGGCAAAATTTTATCACTCCAACCATCCAAAAGAATATATTGTTCTATCCCAAGTCATATCCACTGAATTGAAAAGGAAGGTTCAATCATATGCTTTGCAGAAAGTTGCATAACCCCCTACTCTTGCACTTCTCAATAAACCTTTCTCTTATATTGATTATTAAAAAACCAAAAAGTAACTAATTGGCCCCAACATGTTCCCTTCATATTGCAGTCCAAATTTTCAAATTTTAACTTGATATGTGTATCGCGTCAAACAAAACATGCAATATGCAATACAGGTATGCGCAGCTTAAGTACAGTTTGATAAGGTTTATTAATTTTCAACTTCAATGAAACTAGCACTCCATGCTCAAGACAGCATTAGAAGCATTTAACTTAAGAGTAGAACTGTTTCCAATGCTAATACATAAGTTTAAAGTCACAGAATATAAGCTCTTGAAAAGCAAAATCATGCACACGGGATATCATGGCAAGAAGGTGGTATAGCAAAGACATCCATATACACCAATGTGACTCCAAAAAAGAAAATGTAGCTTGGATCCAATTCAAGTCCTTTAATGAATAATACAAACATATGTTTGAGATGGAAACACTAATATATTATGCCAGCCAAGCACATAACATCCAGAACTTCTAAGCAAACCTATCTAGTAGCCATGGATAATAAACCACAAGGAGATATACATCAGCTTAATAAACAATATAACGATGTCATGAACATTTCTGTAATGTCATAAAATTTTATGAATAAGAATGGAGAAAGAAAATTAAGACTCTGAAAATGTTTGCCCACTTACCTCATAGACACCACGAGCTTGTTCCAGTTTTCTTTGCATAAGATAGAATTGTCCTAGATTATGAAGGGCTGCCGCAACTCTACGACACAAAATCAAGCATATAAAGGAAAGTGATAATCAACTTTCAAGCAACTAATCGAAGATGCAGATAGATGGACTGACACAGTAATGATTACTCTATAATAAGATTGTAGCCTTGGAGACTAACTATGATATAACTTCTAACACAATGAGAAGAGATGTCTTGGACCTAAAACCACACAGAGAAACGCTGTTTTCAAAGACGTAAAAACACTCGGAATCAATTTGGACTTAACTAAGAAGACAACACAATGAGGGTATGGGATCCATATAGACGATATCAACTAATTGTGATTTTAGTTAAACTAGTGTCTATGCTAGATAAGTGGAAATATCAAGAACTCCTTATTTGTCTAAAAAGACAAAAAATAGTATTGGAGATAAATGGACTTTAATGAGCATAATTGCACAGAAAATTCATATAATTGACCCAACAACCTCCGGATTGAGGCTTAGTTCATTGTTTGAATATAAAAGAACTGAAGACTAGCGTGCAGCAATTCTTTCTCATAGAAAACCATGGAAGTTATCAGATCTGCTAATAGATGACCTGTTTGCAAACGTTGACGATTCACCATGTTTCTTCTATGCTTTTCATGACCCAAGCTTAAGTGTCAAGCTTCAACACAGGTGACTCACTTTGGGCAGTATAAGAGTAGCAAAGTTCATATATAAACTGCTATACTACTCAAAATTTGACCCCATATAAGGGAAAGGGATTAATTAAGGACCAATTGAAAAGCATGTAATCAAATGGCACACATATGAATGCCCTACAACCAGGTGTAACTATAATACTAATATATAGTAAACATAGGCTGCTTTATTAGAAGTCCTTTCAATACATACCGTACATCTTCTTGTCCAAATGATTCCTCGAGTATTTTGATTGCTTCCAAGTACATAGGTTCTGCTTTATCAAATGCCTTTTTCACTCTATATAGCTCTGCCTGTCACAAAAAACATAGCCAATAACCTTCCAAAAATAGACTAACCAGTCAAGCGAAAAATGAGTTTCATGCAAAACTGTTACTTAAAATTACGTGTACTCACTCTATCCTGTTTCATGTGCATATTTGTATTAGACATTCAAAGTAAGGGACATTTTGTACACATGTGACTACTACATTGGTATTGGATTCATCAAGATTCAACCTTCTTCATGCAATACAATCTTAAAATTGGAGTCTTAATAAGAACTGAGAATCAGCACATCTCCAAGAACCAAATTCTGTGAAGTGACGCATTATTCATTGACTTCCTTGGCATGTACAAATTTAAACAATCACCCGCCAAACAACTAACATACGAAATGCACCTTGAAGACTCACTTCCCAAATTACCACTACTTGGTTATTTAAAAGTACATGGCAGCCATTGCATTAGAATTAATTTTGAAAAATATCGTTATAGGCATAAGATTATTTATTTTTTTACAAGGTAAAATTCTTTTATTAATAGCCTGAAGAAGATTATATTGAGTGCCTGAAGGATAAAAGGCATCTAATAGTGGACCTACCAGATTGTTGTAAGCAGATGCAACATGTGGATCCCTATCTCCGAAACCTTCTTTAGCTTCTTGCAATGCAGCCAGGAACAGTTTTTCAGCTTTCTTAAGTTTTCCCTAGTTGAATAGAAATACTACTGCAAGTTCAGACAGTATGAATACCAAATTGAATTGTAAACATGAATACCAAAGTATCAGTGATAACAAAGGAGGCTTGCATGCCTGTAAAAAGAAATCCCTTCCACTGTCTGTAAAAACTCTCCATTTGGATGTGTGTATATTAGATACTACAGACCCATCCTCAATTTTGCGCAAGCCACTGATTTCGACATCAATTCCATCAGAAACCTCTTCTGCCAAGGCAGGACTGACATTTACTCCAAGGATTACGGCTACAACAGGAAAATACAGTTAATGTTTTACCAAATAGTTTTGATGGCAATTCACATTGTACATGGCTTCAATAACAAAATCTCCAGAAAAAAACTACAATTTGAAAGAGATATGACATGAAAGCACTGAAAACACTCCATGCAAATGTATGGTGTGCCAAGAACGTTCTTTCTTTTAAATAAGAACTGCACTCACACAGATCTGAACTTGTAGGAAAAATGAGAAGCATAGAGTGGAGATAAAACCAGATACAACGTCATGATGTCAGAACATATATAGCTCTAACTTATGAAAATTATCACTTTCTCTTCAAATGATGACATCTAGAGAAAGATGCTTCCTTATACAACAGAATATTTTTCTCCTGGAGTCAAAAAAATTGCAAACAAAAAATGAATCTCGCTAACATGTTGAAGCATACACTTTATTGTGTTTAATTGAAGAAACATTCAAAGATCAATAGGACCGCACAACAATATTGCCTCTGCTACATTGAATGACCATACATGATTACAGGTGGAGGTCCTTCTTGCTAAAAGAATTCTGTTTCGGATAGCTGGACATTTGTTGTTTAGAAAATATTAATATGCTACTAGATAAATATAAACATCCGACATCAACAAACAAATGGATTACCCCATAAGAGTAGTGAATACCAGCTGGTCCAAATAGATGAATCCATCGAAATGAGTCTGAAAAGTACCCTCCAGAACCAAGCTCACTGGAAAATTTACATTGTCCTGCCAAGAAATGAAAATGTCGGCTGATGAAAAAATGATGGAAATACAAAATAGCACTTAGCATCATCGTACACTAAATCTCAAATGGCTGCATAATTATCCCAGATGTGAATCTTGATCATTCAACACAATTTAATATGAACAAAAGATCAACTCTTAATTCTGATGAATAGAAAGTGGGTTCTTCATTAACCAAATGCTGGAAATACAAAATAGCACATGGCATTGAGTACTATAGCTCAAAAAGCTGCATAATTATCCCAGATGCAAATCTTGATTATCAAACATAACTTAATAGGAAGAGAAAAATCAACTCTTTAATTCTGATGAACAGAAAAAGCGTTCTTTATAAAATTGTCAGCTGATTAACAAAATGATAGAAATACAAAATAGCACATAGCATCATTGAATACCATAGCTCAAAAAACTGCATAATTAGCCCAAATGCAAATCTTGATCATTGAACACTAACAAAAAAAACATTTTTTATCCTGATGACTAAAAAGTGGCCTCATTGTAAAGAGCTCACAGTACATAAAATTCAAAACTTAACAGCATACTGTATACAGTAGCGCAAAAAGCTGCATAAAAGTCCAGATACAAATCTTGATCATTAAACATGAAATAAATCTACTTTATCCTCATTAAAAGAAAATGGGTTCTTTATAAAGAACTCAGAATAAATAGAAGTTCAAAATTTTACCAGCATCACTATATACAGTAGCTCAAAAGAACTGCATAATTAGCAATAAAATCGATTCTTTATCCATTTAGTTCATTGCAAAGATCTCACAATACATAAAATTCAATATTTACCAGCATCACTGAATATTGTAGCTCAAAAAGCTGCATAATTATCCCAAATACAAATCTTGATCATTTAACAAAGTTCAACATGAAAAAAAATCTACTTCATTCTCATTAACAGAAAATGGGTTCTTCATAAAGAACTCTGAATACATGAAATTCAAAATTTACCAGCATCACTATATACAGTACCTAAAAAAAAAACAGCACAATTGGCATAAAAATCGATTCTTTATCCTTATAGAGCATCGCAAAGAACTCAAAATACATAAAAATTCAAAAAATTACCAGCATTGGGTAGCAAAACTGGGGAACTTCTGTGAAGTGGAGTAGCAGCAAGAAATTTAGGGGAAATTCGAAATCTTTTAATTAAACTAGCAGAAGCTTGTCTGAGAAACATCATTCGAGTAATCGAACAGTTCAATTTTAGAAGAAATTATAGAAAGATGAATGATCTTTTTTCTTGGGTTTAATAATATTTTCTAAATTCAATTTAGTAAAGTAAACCCTAAACCAAGGTTCACAATTGGGCGGGTTGGATCAAATTTGGACGGGTAAGTCAAGACATTAAACCGATTAAGGTCTAATTTGATCTAAATTTATTTGGATCATATCGGGTCAAAACTAGTCGGGTAATGAGTTAATCGTACATAGTAAAATTATTTTTTATCTTTTATTATAATAATACAATAGCATATCATGTTTTAATCAAAAAAAAATTGGCAAGATTTCTCTAGAATCAATTCGAGTTATGTATCAATATAATTATAATAGGTTGAGCTAATAAATAAATAAGTCAATAGCCCGCCTCAAATTTATACCGATTAGACAAATTAGGTAGATTGAGATTGAGTCAGATTTTGCTAGCAATACCCTTACAAATTAGACAAAATAAACGGATTGAGTTTGATTTTACCACCAATACCCCTACAAGCACAGGTTGGTTAGTGCATTGATAGACACCCTACAAGCAGGGGTCGCTACGAGCGATAATAGATAACTAATTCCGAAATTAATTTTAACAAGCACGCTTCTTTTGTGTTTTGGGAAGTTGAGATTACACAAAAATAATTACAATTATAGTATGTACTTGCAAGATACTAAAGAGCTTTTTGACAATAACCTTAGAGCCTGTTTGGCTCAGCTTAAAAGCTGGTCAAACTGACTTAAAAGCTGGTTTTTGACTTATTTAACTGTTTGGCAATACTCAAAATAGCTTATTTTAAGTTAAAAAAAACTTATTTTAAGCCAAAAGTTAAAAGCTGGGGTAGGGGTGCTTTTTTTTTTTAGCTTATAAGCTGTTTTAAGTTGACCACATTTTTATGTTTTTTCCCTTATATTTATATACAATCTCCAAATTACCCATATAACTCTAACATCTCTTTCTTCTATTTTTCCCTTTTCACGTTTGGCATAACAACTTCTGCACTTTTATCCAACGCATAACTGCTTATTTTAAAAATAAGTTTCAGCACTTTCAAAAGTACTTTTTTAAAGCTGCTTTTATTAAGCCCATCCAAACGGGCCCTTAGAGCCTGTTTGGCTCAGCTTAAAAGCTGGTCAAACTGACTTAAAAGCTGGTTTTTGACTTATTTAATGTTTGGCAATACTCAAAATAGCTTATTTTAAGTTAAAAAAAACTTATTTTAAGCGAAAAATAAAAAGCTGGGGTAGGGGTGCTTTTTTTTTAGCTTATAAGCTGTGTTAAGTTGACCATATTTTTATGTTTTTTCCCTTAATACTTTTATACAATCTCCAAATTACCCATATAACCCTAACATTTCTTTCTTCTATTTTTCCTTTTTCACGTTTGGCATAACAACTTCATCACTTTTATCCAAACGCATAACTGCTTATTTTAAAAATAAGTTTCAGCACTTTCAAAAGTACTTTTTTAAAGCTGCTTTTATTAAGCCCATCCAAACGGGCCCTTAGTCTAATTGAAATATATATCAAATAAGACTATATGTACGTTATCGTTAACCTATCGCAACCTTCCTCCTTATTTTTTAATCTATCAATAAACAAAATCGCGCTCTTGATAAACACATGGGTAAAAAGAGTAATGAAGTGAACCAAACCCTTTCAATATCTTTGTTATTAATAAGAATAACATTTGTAACACAGCATTGCCAAATCATAGGCAATGAAATAAGGTTTGCTGTATGAAAATACAATTCAACAGGGGCAAATAAACAGAAAAATAACCAGAGACAAACTATCCCTATAACTAAATAACACAGGTGAAGTCCAAAGGGTCGTTCCACAATTCAATCTTTTCTCCTATCCCAAATTCTGCAAACCAGAAACAAGCGATCCCTCGAGCAAATTCATACTATCAAGTCTTCAAGGTTAACCGATGATGGTGGTTTCTGCAATCATGGAGGTAACGACGTATGGGTCCATATTTGAGGCTGGCCTTCTGTCCTCAAAGTATCCCTTGCCTGCCTTCTCTGTGTCTCTTCCAACACGGACAGATGCACCACGGTTTGCAACCCCCTGAACACGTCAAATGAAGTTGTGTAACGTGAGACAAGGAAAGACGTTGGACGTGTTTGGCTTGACAATTTGACTAAAACGGAGTTTAAGAAAGAAAGAACGAACTACTAGGCGTTGTTCTTTTGTGACTAGCTATAAAGTTACTCTATTGTCAAATGAGAAGTGATGAGAAAGAAGTGTTAATATACCCATTTGAATGTGTTGATGTTGGCTGTTTCGTGCTTTCCAGTGAGACGACGCTCGTTGCCTTCACCATATGCAGCTATGTGTTCTTTGTGCTTCAAGCCAAGCTTCTCAATAGCCTTCAAGATTATTTCATAGCCTCCGTCTTCCCTCATCGACTTGGTGCTGGAAAAGATAAAACCAAAGTTTTAGACGTAAAGGACTAGTGAATTTAAAGATAAAACGTTTGCAAAAACGGAGTGTTATTCCTCTACCTGTAATTTGTGTGAGCACCTGCACCGTTCCAGTCGCCCTGACAAGAAAGGAAATATTCATTGTTAATACACCAACATTATGCTAAATGATACATCGGTTTTCCTAGAAAGGAAGACCAGTTTGTATCCTACATGTTTCGATAATAAAATCAAATAAACGCCTGAATTACATAGTAGAAAGCTCACCGGAATAGGCTTGGGGTCGAATGACACGACCACCCCAGCAATCTCTGCAATCCTCTGTTAAACCATCAAGTCAATAAGTAAATTGCATTCAAGCTCTCGACAAGATAGCAAGAGAATTGAATTGAAATGGACCAAAATAGTCGATTAAAGTGTCAACTGTTAAGCTGCAATACCTCTAGAATGTAACGAGCTACCCACACTTCATCACCAGCTGAGATGCCAACAGAAGGTCCAACTTGGAATTCCCACTACATAAGATTTAAAAAAACATATCAAATGTTTGTGAAACAATTCAATTCCAGCTAGATGAGCAAACAAGAACAACTCTATACCTGTCCCGGCATGACTTCACCATTGATCCCGCTGATGTTAACCCCAGCATAGAGACAAGCCTTGTAATGGGCGTCAACAATGTCACGTCCAAAGGCCTTGTCAGCTCCGGTTCCACAGTAGTATGGTCCCTAGACACAAAAATAATTACGATTAGATAGACAGTTAACTAACTCTTGATCAGTATGGTCCCTAATTGTTAAGTAAATGCAGCAGTCACCAAAACAAATAAAGTATTAGGACCACAGATAGAGATCAATGCATGAAGCAATGGATAGAGACCTCTTAGGAACACCAATAATCACCATGAACGCCAGCAATGCATGACATTTGTGACACAATGTAATGCGAGCAATATGAGAATAATCTGTGACTAAGGAGATGAGCTAAATGAAAGAACTAATGCCAAAAAGACACGGAAAACAAAAGAAAAATGCAACAAAATGTATAGCTGGTATTAACGATATACCTGGGGGCCAGGAAAACCGCCAATGGGCCATCCAAGAGGCCAGTTGACCTCCCTTTGCAGCAAGGTATATTCTTGTTCAATACCATACCTAATTCATACACACAATTTCTTCAATCAAACTGGAAATTTGCAAATCATCGTATCCCAGAAAAGAGTTTAAGCTATACATTAAAAGCTTAATAGAATATGTCAATACCAAGTTTCCTCAGCAGCCACATCAGGGTGGCTGAAGACCTTGGCGGCGGCGTGCCTCTTGTTTGTTGGGATGGGCTCACCAGCAGGAGTATAGGCATCACACATGACCTTCAGTACAAAAAAAGAAAAAGAATGAATCAAACAAATGATTCACAAAAATTAGTGCCATCATAATTCTCCTGTCTATGTTGCTGATACGTGTCTAGATCCTCGAAAAATCCACTACTTTTGGAGGATCCAACACGCAACTGTCAGACTTCAAGAAACGTAATCTAAAGTCACTGACGTATAGAAGTTAAACTCTTTTCAGATACTCAATAAAAGTCAACTAGAAAAACTTGGACACTGGAATTAATGATAGGTAACAAAATAAATCTTGAAACTGACCAAGATGTTGTTGCCTCTTCTGAATGGGTCCTTGAAGATTGCTTGTGGACTATATCAAATTTCAATTAAATAAACAATAGTAGTCAGAAAAAAGTTCATTTCACAAAAAAATTTAACAGATTATGCACATCGAAAGGCTAGCTTACTATAAGATCACTTCACTGTCTTCTCCGGGAGCTTGACCAGTGCTCGATCCATCGTAGTTCCATTTGGGTAGTTCTGCAGGACTAGTAACTGGACCAGGGAGAGTCTGTAAATCAAAATTAACACTCATATAAGCAAACTTCAACTTATTCGAAAAATCGCGAAAAATATATAAACTTAGAATCAATAAAAGAGATTATACCCTGGCTTTGCTCCTCATGTCCATGCCTGATCCACCAATCCTGGTAATAAACAGACAAAAAAATGTATATTTTAACATCAAAATGTACTCTTTATTTAATCACAAGTAGCTAAGAACTGAAATAAATTTCCAAATAGGAAAACTGATAAAAATCAGATCTTTCTCCAGAAAATATCACTTTCCACAAGAAACTAAAAAAAAATACTTACAAGTTTTAGTGAAAAACAAGTTATTTTTATATGTAGAAAGTTTCATTTGTTTACTCAAAGCAAATGAAAAAAGGATCTCAATTGAAGAGGAAAACTACAAAAGAAACAAAAAAACAAAGGGAAAATAGATAGATCTAATGAAATTGACAGATTAAACCACATAAACACTCTTAACATTTCAATCAAAAAAAAATTAGCACTTTCACTACATCACAACAGAGACATTATACTCAAAATCCAGAAATACAAACAGCAGACACCTTTTATGAAGAAAAAAAAACAAAAGAATCTTACTAGATTCAAGAATCTTTAGATCCATAAACAGGCTACCAAAAAGTTGTTAAGAATATCAAAGAAAAGAATCTTGCAAATGTTAGGTGTAAAACCAAAACTAACCCATTAATGAGGTGGCAAAGAACCAAACAAAATACAATTTTGAGTGAAAGATCACTCAACAAGTCATCATGCTCAAATTCCAAAACAAAACAAAAAACAGTAAAATAAAAATATTAGACACCCATTGAGGAAAAAACACAGAAAATCAATCCTTCAAACTTCAAGAATCATGAGATCCATACAACTAGCACCAAAAAATGATACAACCAAACAGAAAGAACAGAGCTTTTTCATATCTGGTGTGAAAATAGAGCAACCTCATTATGAATCTCCCAAAAAAACACCACTGGGTATACAATAAGACTATTCACTAGATCACAAAAACATATCGTTGAGTAAACTAAAATTTCCAAAACAAACAAAAACAACACCCTTTAAGAGAGAACCCCAGAAAACAATCTTAGACATCTTCAAGAATCAAAATTTATACCAAAAAACCATAAAAGATCCAATCTTTTTCATTCTAGTGCAAAAACAGAACAACTCCAGCACACCACCCAAAAAAAAAATAGCATATACAGAAACACTCCTACTTAATAGATCACAAAATAAACATATCACTTGGTACACCAAAATCCCAAAACAAACAAAAACACTGGAAAATGTCACCCTTTAAGTAAAACCCCAGAAAACAATCTTAAACACCTTCAAGAATCATAACATACACCAAAAAAATATAAAAACTAATTAAAAATCCAATCTTTTTTCATTCCAGTGTAAAAACAGAACAACCCCATTAAGAATCTCCCACCCCCACCACAAAAACACTCAAGACTACTCACTAGATCACAACAAACACATCACTTGGTGAACTCAAATCCCAAAACAAACAAAAACACTGAAAAAAACAACACACCCTTCAAGTGAAAACCCCAGCAAACAACCTTAAACATCTTCAAGAATCACAACATACACCAAAAAAACTTAAAAATCCAATCTTTATCATTCTAGAGTAAAAACGAGAACAACCCCATTAATGGGGTGGCAAAAAAAAACTCACCATATGTATTCAGCAATGATCTTCTGAGTATCACCTGAGAGATTGAGGTTGATAAGATCTGAAAGCAGAGACATGATGATGATAAACTTCTTAAATTAAAATTCTCTATAAGATGAATTTTCTTTGATGAGGCAAAGACTAAATTTTTATACACTTTATATAGGCGATTTTCAGGGTTGCTTGTATTAAACTATTACACTTACAACTTAATTATTCCAATTTTTTATTTATTTATTTTTTTGCTATTTTAATTTTTAATAATAATAATGGAAAAATGAAAATAAATTAGCATTGAAAAAAGAACAAGTTTTGGTTGTTCCAAAGAGTAGGTAACTGATGAATATGAATATAAGGAAAAAAGAGAATCCAATTTGAGGATTCTATTGCTTTTTTACAGGATACTTGAAGTGCCGGTTCCTTTTCTTTTTTTTGGTATTTTTTTAAAAAAATTAATCAATTTAATATTTTTAAAAAAAATAATCAATTTAATTTTTTTTGACCAAGTTGAAAACATTAAATTGTTTGGTGAGTTGGTGAAGGTTAAACTAGTCTTTTTATTAATTATTACTACAAGACAATAATCATCATTCATCAACATGCTTTTTCTTCGTGCGATAGAAATTATTATCGGAGTTCGAAGTACGATCACATAAATCAACTAAAAATAGAGGAAGAGGAGAGCACAAAGAGAAGTATGATTGCATACGATTTTTTCTTAGTACGTTGTTAATCAAGAGTCTTAACGATTGATTTTTTGAATTATAATATAAATTTTTATATCGACTCATGAGTAATGTGTATTAATTGCTTTGATGGTTTTGGTGAAAGTAATATTGTCTTTTTACCATGAGATAATAACTAACGTAATCTTATACGACAGAATGATAGGAGTTGTAAGTTGAGAAGAAATAAATAAATTAAAAGTGTAAAAAGTAGAGGAAGTAATTAGATTCAAAATACAAGTTTTAATAAAGGGTCTCATTGGTCAATCATCAATGAATTAAATTTTTAAGTTTGACTTATTGATATTTAGATTATTTTTTTAAGAACTTTTTATAATGAAATTTCTATATTAAACTTTATACATTTCAATTGTTTGGTGGGTTGGTGAAGGTTGAGATTGTCTTTTTACCATGAAGTAACGGTCAATGTAGTTTTTTTGTACTAGTAAAAAATGACAAAATTTAAAGTACAATTATAGAAATTTTGTATGTTAAAAGAGAGAAAACAAAATTGGAAAAAAAAATAGAGGAAGAAAATATAATAGGAATTCGTTGCTCATATTTAATAGGGATCTCAATAGTCAATATAATTTATTTTGTTTGAATTTAAGTTATTTTAAAAAAAAAAATTAAAAATCGTTGCCATGGTAGCTATTTGAATCTTTTTTTAAAAAAAATCACATTTTGCAAAATCGATGCAGTAGCAGCGATTTTGTTTTTTCCGGTGGAGTAAATCGCTGTTGTTGCAGGGATTTTACCGTTTTGATTAATATAAAATTTTATATACCGTTTTAAAATTTTTATTAATATTTTATACCGTTTAGGCTCCGAACTCTTCCTTAATTAGTAGTAGATCACCCTTTTCAATATTTCCATCATCCACTTTTATTTGTTAGGATACATTTTTTAAAAATTAAATTGACTTATTTTAAAGTTAAATTATATTACATTATTTTAATTTTTAAACAAAAAAATTCATATGTTCAAAAACTACACGAAAAAGTATTATACATTATAATTTTGTATATATCAATGTGATAAAAAAATTATCCTAAAATATTTATTAAAATTTATATAATTTAATTCTAAAAATAAAAAATATAACATGAACGGAGAGAATACGTAATATGCTTAAAAAGAAAATTATGGTCATATTGTTCCAATTTAAAGCTTTTTAAAGAGGAAAAAGATTAAACCAATCAATAACAAAAACATTTATTTGCTTAAAAATTAATTATCAATTTATTATAAATTCTAAGAATTGACTAATTTGTCATAAATAGTTTTGATGGTCAAACTGTATTTTGTTACCAAACTCCCAAGTCCCAACATTATACTAATTGTCCACTATTCTTTTATACGCTCCTAAAAATTCATATATTTATTACTATTATTTGATAAAGTCTAAAATTAAATTATATATTAGTATTTAAAAATTTAAACAATACATATATTATAATTTATTAAGCAAAGAAACAAAAAGATATGAAATTCAAAAACTATAAATTTTTACTCTGACATTGATCTCTTACTTGGAGAGGTAGAAATAGATCGAAAAAGTATTTGAGAGAGATGATTTTAAACAGGATATGTCATACTTGTAACTTATCGATGACACTATCTTAAGTACGTAGATATGTAGGTCGAAGTTTATAATAGAACTTAAGTTATTAGGTAGACTAAAGTACTTGTCTAGTAATACGTGTCGATATTATTATGAATACTCGTATACCATTTTGGTTTTTAATTATATTATTCCATGTTCATGTACCTTAATTATCGTATGATATGCTGTTAAATTCGCGACTGTATAATTCTTTTCAAACTTCATTTTATTATTCATTACTTGATATGAGAATCTATTATAAAATAAAGTACACACAATCTTATTCATATCTTATTTACGGATTACACTTAGATATTTTTGTTATGGAATTATGGTTATTATTGTTGCCTCTGACCTCATACAATTATTCTTTCACTTTATTTAGGTCAATTTTACCCTTATATATTCCATTTAATTTGGTGCAATTATTGATGTATATGTAAGAAAAAAAATAAAATAATTTCATCAAGTTGTACTCATGAATTATGATCACGGGTCACTAGCTATATTACAAAAGTAGTCTAATAATAATAATAATAATAAAATAATTTACAATATTATTCCATTATGTAAAACTTTTACTTTAAATATATTGTCATGTGCTTCTTGTGGTGTACATTTCTAAACAAAAAGTTATTTTTAAGAAAAGAAAAAGAAGACATTATTTAGGTTTAATAATGCATTTCTTTTTATTTTTTTAATCATAATTCTCCCACTTTTAATGGTTTATGGTGAACTATTAGTAATATATGGAGTGCTAAGTATTTTTTAAAACTCATTATTGGACAAATTACAAGTCAAAAAACTCATTATGGTCCTCAAAGTGTGGTCAAAACTTTTGTTACTTGAAGATCTCATTTTTTTAATCTTTTTATTATCGAGGTTAAAATTTAATAGTTATAAATTTTGAATTTATTATTAATTTATAATTTATTTAATTAATTAAGTTTAACAGAAAAAAAAATAGCAAATTAAAAAAAAATACACCAATATAGTTTCTCATAGAGGGTAAGGAACTGATGTGTATGCAGATCTTGTTTTTATTTTCATAGCAGAGAAGTTATTTTTAAAAGATTCTCCACTTTAAATATAAATATATTTATTAATTATTTTAGTACAAAATATTTTGGTGCACGTTTAATATTGCATTTCTTTTCTATTTTTTCACACCTAATGTTTCCACTTTTCATGGTTTATAGTAAACTAAGGTACATATTGGACATATTACAAGTATAAAACTCATTTATGTCCTCAAAGTGAGGAATAGTTATATTATTAAACTTAATTAAAAGTTATACTTTTGCTACTTTAATTTAAAGTCTCCTTTTCAACTTGTGACTTTATCGTCACAAGCAAAGCCAAAATAAATTTGAAGATTCTAATTTTACTTTTTGACTACCATTCTAATATTGAACACATTCATATCACTTTATTTATTACAATTAGCATCTCAAAGGTTATTTTCTATAACAATATTTTAATATATTTTAGTTAAATTTTTATTTTATTATTTTTAAGTACATATACGATATACTATATAACAAGATAGAAAAATATTTAAACAAACGATATTATCATAAAATTCAACCCCTATTTGTCAACAACTTTGAAATTTGGCACGTTTGAAAAGTAGTTATTCTACTTTTTTTTTAATTAAAGAAAGGCAAAAACAATGTACTCAAATGTATCTTTTTTAGAAGGCCAATTTGAATAAAAAATGAAACAATTAAATAAAAAGAAAAGTTTTTTTAAAATTTACCGTTTTAAGCCAGCATTTTTAACTAAATTAAAAGACGATAATAACGAAACTAGAAATTTTAATAAATAAAGTTTATCACGTCTATTATTTGAATTTGTATGTTAAGAGAATTCAATTAATCATTTCGTATGCCTTTTTTCTTTTCACTTGAAAAATGTGATTTGAAATAAGAAAAAGATGTGTATAGTACATTGTATCAGTTCAATAAAATTTACTCCATTAATTGTAGTATTTCTTAAGTAAAGTAGATTAAATTCAACATACATATTAACTTTTTTTATCATTTGAATAAGGAACTAATATCAAGTGCAAATAAATATTTTATAATATCAAATTACTATATATGATTGTTAGGTAAAAAATGAAAATTAAGTAGGTGAAGTAAAATCGTAAAGAAAAAGTAATATGATTAAAATTAAAGGTATAATTCACAAGTATCCCATCAATTTATGTTCGAAATCTCAGAGGCACACTTATATTATACTAAGATTCTATTATCCCTCTCAACTTATTTTATCTATAATTTTCTACATCTTTTCGGCCTACGTGACACTATCTTGTGAGTGCAAAGCTGGTTGGCTTTTTTTTCAAGTTAGTGTCACGTAAGCCGAAAAGGAGTAAAATGATTTTCAACCTCTTTTCGGCCTACTGATACTAACTTGAAAAAAAAGTCAACCAGCGTTGGACTCACAAGATAGTGTCACGTAGGCCGAAAAGAGGTAGAAAATTATTAATAAAATAAGTTGAGAGGGATAATAGAATCTTAGTATAATATAAGTATACATCTGATATTTCAAACATAAATTGAGGGTACTTGTGCATTTTCTCAAAATTAGATGAGATCTTATTGACGTACTACCTTTACAGCCGGTGTAGTTATTTGGCTAGTACGGTAAAGGACGAATACCAAAGAATTAGGAAAAGCATAGTTTTAACCGACACGTGCCGTTTAATTCGAGGGTTTATATCAGTGATAAGAAGGACTTGATAAGGAGACTTGTCAATTATGTGGGTCCTATTTTGCATTGAAAGTATAAATTTTTTTTGATTAATTGTTTCATTATATGTGTCGTGTTTGGATCAAACAGTAGAAAGGACACGTACTTTCTCCGTCTCATTTTATGTGATTCTTTTCGAATTTTGAAATTCAAAAATATTTAATTTTAATTGTTAATTTTTTAGACGATTTGAATTATTATTATTGTGACTTATAGTTCTTTTTATGTAGATTACAAATATATAAGTTTCATTTCTAAAAAATAAAAAATTTCATGCGAATTTTTTATCAAACTTAAACTATTTAACTCTAGAAAAACGAAAATTATTGCGTAAATTGAAATAAAATCGACATTTTTTTGTAGGAGGTCTAAATAAAATCTTTAACAATTGTGGTTGAAGGTGGGTCCAGAGATTAGACAGCGATACGCAGACTTTATTTATATCAGTGAAGATAGAGATTTTATTTGTGATAGTATTTTGAGAAAAATAAAATATATTAAAATTGATTTTTTTAAAATAATATTGATATAAGTAGACAACAACAAATAATATGATAACTTAAATCAAATAAAACAACATGTGTAATAATTGAAGAGTGAGATAATTAGATAGTGATAAAAAAATAAAAACAGTGACAAAAAAAATCAAATAAACACTCATCAAATTACGTACTAAATATTTTACCTTAATCCTCAACCTTTATAATTTTTTATATATAAGATCCTATCGTCAATTAATTTATAAATCTATAGTATATCTTATCTAATTGATCTCTAAATTCTCCTCAATAATTTAAAAAGCTTATCTTTATTAACTCCATTAGAGGTAACTTTCTATATTTTCTACTAATCTATGTTAGCATTTATTTTTAAATTTTCATAGATATAATCTCTTATTCTACTCCTCCTAAAGTTCACATTAATGTAAGTAATTTTAACAATTTTGATAATTAATTACTTTTATTAGATCTTTGAATAATTCAATTTAGCTGGCTTACGTGGCAGAATATTTACCACCATTCATGTCCCTAATTTTAAATCTTATAAAATTCAACGGTTCAGATTTATTCTTTTTGCCGAAAAAGTTGACTTTTCCATCAACAACAACGACAAAAGATATTGTGGTGCTGCAATCTGCTGCGTGCCGGTCCACAGTAGTTCCTTTCTTATGCTGCACTCTCCACCACTCAAATTACAATTAAAGTCAAATGATATTCGATATTTAATATTCACTTTAAAATTTAATTATTTAAATTTATAAAAGAAAATTTTTAAAAAACGTTTTATAGTAGGTGTGTATATTTTAAACTGAATAATTCATAATTTGTTATTTGAGTTGACAATTTATAGTTTGTTATATGAAACTATTCATAATTTGTTATTTGAGTTGACAATTCATAGTTTGTTATATGAAAAAAATTATGTGTGTGGTGATCACTACCAAGATAGACCATTCTCATTGATTTAAATAAGATTTCAAAAAATATCTGACTTTTATAGTGATTTTCAATAATTATTTTTGAAATATAGTGATTATTATGAACGTGGAGAGGTTAAATTTATAAATATATTTTATTATTGTTCCATTGTTTCTATGGAAAAATATTGATGCAAAAGTGTATTAGAAGAATAGACCAACTATAGATAGAGAGTGAATATTATCAAGTTTAGAACTCGGAATCTCTTAGATATATTGATTATTATGCGTTATTTATGTATGATGTTATAGTAAAAAATATTTTATTTTAAAATATGATGATACAAAGTTATGACGTTTTTAGTTCAATTTAAGCCGAAGAAATTGATTAGAATAACTTATTATTGAAAGAGTATTACTGATGAATTTGTAACTAATTCTTTTTATAATATTATGTTCTTATTATTTGATTATTTTCACCTACCTTGCAATATTAAAAAAAGCTTCTTTAGAATAAAAATGGAATTTTAAATGATAAGGAAATAGTCTTATTTTGTGTCACTTTCATATTTAGAAATTATTATAATTACAGTCAAATATAACTCTCAATTTTTCCATATTTATATAAATCAATTGAAACGGCACGTTATGTACTAAAGTCAATTAACGTGAGTTTAATCACTACTACTATTTAGCCGTTATTTATAATATAATTGACAGATAATCACTTTTTAAGGTAAAAATATTTAAGTATATGTCAAAATTATAAATAAATAAATAAATAAAAGAAACTTTAAGCACGTTACTCAAGTTCGAACTTCAGTATATCTTCATAAATTTTAATTGGATCAACTACCAAAATGTGATACCAACATTGTTGTGTAGCAAACGTAACTCATTATATTTACGCTATATATATACTATTTTAAAATTCATATTCAAACATAATTTTAACATCTGAAAAATATTTCATCTAACTTCAAGTTTACATACTTTCTTTATTTTTTTTTAATTTTAACTAAGTAATATTCAAATATACATTTTCATTAATAAGTTAAAAAAATTATAAAAGGGGACAAAGACTTGACCTTCACAATCCAATCAAGAATTCATTACATTTTTTTGACCTATTTGATAATGATATGTGAAGGAATTAAAGAAGCAAGCACGAGGAGGACCCTTCTTATTCAAGTAACTTCTAAAAAAATCATAACGATGTTCGATAATTATACATAATCAATTAAATTCGATTATGTATCAAATTAAATCTAAATTTATATCAAAAAAGAGTTCTGAAACATCAATTCATGATAAATAAGTATTTATTATTACTCCACCAAAACATTCATGATAGTGAACTCATATCTATTCATTACTTTTTTTCTATGAGAGATTTATGGGAAAAATAAAAATTAAGTCCTCTAAAAACAATAAATAAATAAACAACTTGCACAAAAAATTAAAAAAAACATAGTACTATTATGGGGTCATATTCTGTGTGGCTGTTGTGACAAATTAAATCAAGAGGCTGATGTAATGTAAACTTTCTTTATTTTGATTGAGAAAGACAATACAACTAATTTTTTTTAATCATTCGATATTCCATATTCATATATGGACCTCAAAAAGAATTAAATCCGAATTGTGTTCCTTAAGATCCATTTAAAAAGGTAATTTTAACCGTTTAATCAAGTTTCTTTTTAGTCAAATTTAAAAGTTGATAATAATACGTCAAATTAATCGATGAAACTTTAAACTGAACGATTCATTCCTTTGTGGATCATAACATATAATTACAATATACATGTGTTTTATATATCCTGTATTATGATTGAGGACAAATCAAGATTATCAATTTGTTGGGTGGTCTTGGGCCTTCTCAATCCAAAAGCTAGCTCAAAGGTTGAGGCTTTCCCTCACACTTATAAACTGACCACCAGCCCCTTCTACTTCCGATGTGGGATAACCCAACAATCTCCCCCTTCACACATCGGGCCTTGGGCTGGAGAGATCCACAACCCAGTTTCTCCCGGTGGGCTGAGACTTGTTGACAACCTGGGCTCTGATACCAATGTTGTGTGGTTTTGAGCCTTCTCAACCCAAAAGCTAGCTCAAAGGTTGAGGCTTTCCCTCACACTTATAAATTGACCACCAGCCCCTTCCACTTCCGATGTGGGATAACCCAACACAATTAAGATAAAATGTATATTTCAATTCGATAATTTTAAACTTTCTTCAAAGAGGATAAGATGTTTGTATTTCATGTCGTCTCGCGTATACACAAGGTTGGAAATATAACTGCATTTCAAGAAGTGTAATACAAACAATTACTGTATCCTAATACAAATATTAACAATTGTTTTCATAATTTAAACTCATGACCTATATATCATATGAAAACAAATTTTATCGTTACGTCGAGACTGGAGATTAATAATTTAGATATACTTAAATGGACATTAAATAACTATATGGTTTAGTAGTTGCTCATTAATAAATAAAAAATACTTTTTGCGTAATTATTGAATTTATCAATCATATAGTTGCAATTATAGTTTTCAGAACCAGAAAGGTCACTGAACCTTTAAAAGGGCAACAACTAGCAACCAACATCAGAAACCAATAATACCAGAAAATTACATTTTATTATATTCTTAGACAAATAATTAAAATTGGAAGTTGACTAAAAATATGTATATTTTATTATATTATATCAGTCCTAAGTCTTTTAATCTAATCATTTATAGATTGTAATTTTCTAGGAGTCCGACTGATTTAGATGACATATTGCAAGGCCTATTCAAGGGTGACGCTCTCAACAATATTATCTTTCATATCTAAGACTCGAATCTGAGACCTCTGGTTAAGGGTGAAACGCTCTCACTAATGTAGATGACCATATTGATTTGTAATATTTTATATAGCCAGAACAAATCAAATATTTTCGATTTTTGAATTAAATTAAATATGGATTGAACCTTCTTATAATGGATTGAACTGAGTTCAGTACTTTCGACATAGTAATATATTTACATGTTTCTTATATCTCTTCAAAATATGAAATAATGAGTCCATAATTTCAAATTATATTGAATTTAGTGTTAAAATTTTAAAACTGAACTCATAAAGTTTAATTTTAGAACGAATCTGAATCTAAATAATAATTTCTTTTTCTCAATATTAATGTAAATTTTTTGACAGTTTGCTTTGTCGAATCCTAGCATCACAATTCTTTCACTTTCAATGTGTGAAAATTATTTTTCATTATAACCATTAGATTTCAATAGTGAAGGTAGAGGATCGAATTTGAATTCGAATGAACCTAATAATTTTGACTTAGATCTTGTATATGTATTTTTTTATAAATATGAATAACTGATTTGAAATATATTTTTTTGAACTAAAACTCATTCATTTGAATTCTTAATTCATACGTAAAAAGATTTCCTCCATTTCATACTCATACCGTAGTACTTGAGATCACGAAACTTGTGATGAATGTTGAAAGTAGTTCATCCATCCACTACGATCCTTATTGAAAAAAACAATATATCCATCATTGTTATGAATACGATTGTAAAATTCTTTATAAGACTCAACTGAAAGAGACTTTAATGAAAGGGCTTAAAATAAATCTTAACTAGATGAAGGTCACTCCTGGCAATTAATAGAAACATTTGTTTTTGGCATTATTTTCTATCAAAAAATAGCTAAGAAAAAGTCAAGATCACCTACAAGTTGAAATTAGTAATCAATGAGTCTTCATCGAGGTACATGTCGAGATGGATAGAAATTAGATTTTTATTTATTTATTTATAATAATAAAATATTTTAAATTTGACGTATGAGAATAAGTTATGCACGATGTAAATATAAATAAGTTAGTCATGAATTTTTTTATATGATTTACAAAAGTTTATTTTTAATTTTTTCGATTGAGCTTGAGTTTATACTATAACTCAATTGAGAGACGATATAAATATGATTGTATTGTCATATCCACGTCATAGTGAATATAAGAGTGCCTAATACTATCACAATTTTATCATCGAGGAAGGTGGTGAGATGAATAGAAATTAAATTTTTTCTTCATTTATAATGAACTATTTTGAATTTGACGTATGAGAATAAATTATACACAATGTAAATTTAAATAGATTGTAAATTCTTTATATAATTAATAAAAAAAAAACTCATTTTAATTTATTCAATTAAATTTGAGTTTATACTATTAACATTAAAAAGACGATATAAACATGTTACCCCAGCTTAACTTCAAACACAATTGCTCTATTCCATAACTAATAACCAATTAAAGTATGTCTTAAGGCATATAGTTAAAAGATATGTTTGATCAAAACAAGAAAAATTAATTAATGAAAAGTATACAAAATAATTAATTAATTAAGCTTTGTTTGGTCCACAATTAACATAAGATATCGTATCTTACTATTATAATACCAATTATTTTTGTAATTATTTACTTGTCATTTCATGTGGTAAATTTGTCATGCACATGAAAGTCAATCAAACTGTTTGATAAGAATCACATAATCACATGGCCACTTGACAATGCAATAAAAACATAAAACATAAAATAAAAAGGAAATGGCTCAAATATGTCTATCAGTTAAAAGTTTCGCTTATTTATATCATTATTGTTAAATAAAAAATTTATTTATGCTATTATTTTTTAACTGTGTTTACGCAAAATCATTTTTGACTCATTATCAATTATAATTCGGTTACGTCATCTATTTTTTTAATAAAAAGTTAAATCATTTTTTTTTTTCAGAATTTTGATTCTTAAATTTAAAAATGATGATGTGGCCAACTATAATTCGGCTAAATCATTAATTTTTAAAATAAAAATAAAAAAGAATTAGTTCAATTATTTTTTTCAAAATTAATTTTTTTTTATTTAAAAAATTAATGACATGATCGAATTGCAATTTGCCATGTGTCAAAAATAATTTTGCAAAATTACTATTAAAAAATAATGGCAGACTAATCTTGTGAATGTGATTATAATTTTAGAGTAATGATAATTTGATGGTGATAATAACAATAAATAAATTTATTGTTTGTCTCGATTTGAGCAATATTCTCTTAGGTTTTGGTTACTTGTCGATGCATCACAAATTCTTTGTTTACGAGGGATATTATTTACGAATATTTAAATGCGACAAAATAAAAAAGGAAATTAATCACGGCTAAATATCTCTTTTATCATAGACAAATATAGTGTAATTTTATAAATCAAATTTTAAAAGAATATAATATACACATATTTTATTTCTAATAGTTTTGCTACTTGTTGTTTTTTAAAATTTTTAAAGTTATTCCTTCGAGGGACAAAACGAAAGAGAATAAATAAAATTTTCTTTAGCAAATTTGCATTCATGGATAGATGATTCACAAAAAATATTCTAGGAGAAATTATTTTGTAAAAGAGAATCAAGAATTTTCACATTGATTTGCCAAGTACAAACCATTAAAGCAACAATGCTTATCTAATAGATATTCTCATATGTATATATATATATAAAGTGTATATACATGGGTTACCATGTCTTTATCACCCCAAACTTTTTGGACAAAGTGGAATGTACTAAAAGAAACATTATATTATAATATAATGTAATAATAAATAACTTAAAGCAAAGAAATTATGTCACTTGTGATTGAGACCAAAATTAGTGGATGGTGATTGTGTTAAATTGGAAATACATGTACTAAGGCAAGTAATTGTACAATAGAAGTCTTGTGGAAATTCTTTTCTATCACCCCCATCAAGTTACATAATAGGTTCAATTCAAAGTATATGTATTCCCAAAAAATAAAAATAAAAAATTGCTTAAAAAATTCAAGATATAATAATATATATGTTATATATATTTTTAGTAGGTCGTGTGAAATAATTTTTTAAAAACAATTTTTACGTTTAGCAAATATAAAAATCGTATTTGTATGTTATAGTTATAGATTGTAAAATTGCGCTACATGACAAATTTTATGTCTGTTGTGTGATTTTTGATTTGTATAATTCGCTGGATACATCTAATTCCATACAGATTACTCAATTTTGTATAAAGTATATAAAGATATGTATATGTATAATTATAAGTGTATAGAACAAAAATATATGTCTTTGTATTGTATTTACACTTTTCTCTCGCTTTATACAAACACAGACATATTTTATACAATTATACATTTGTATACCAAATGGGTAATTGTACATAAAAAATGACTAATTATATACCGAATCAGATGACAAAAAAAATGAGATATTTATTGTAAGTTATAAATAAAATAAATTTTGGTTGTAACATGTAATTTGAATCAATAGTTTGTTTTTTTATACGATTTTTTTCTTTTTATATACGCGATACATTTTTCAACTAAGAATGCTCAACCGATCGGGTCCAACACAAAGATCATAATGATCATAGTTGAATTTCCACATTTATTTGGGATTCTAACTTGCATTTCTTGGTTCAGCCCATTAAAAAGCCCAATATAAAAAGAAACATAAATTGGTCCAACTCAACTATCTAATTTCAATTATATTAGGCCCATTTGGTTTATCCTATTTATTTGAAGTTACGTTTTAATTTTATATTTTGCCGGACTTTAGAGAGGCTATTCTTCTTTTTTTATTCGAAGTTACGTCTCAATTTTATATTTTGCCAGACTTTAGGGAGGCTATTCTTTTTTTTTTTTAATGGATTTAGTTACTTCACTTTCCCTAGCCGTCCATCAAAATAATAGTAAGTGAATACTATTTTCATATATATGTAACCGTAGAACTAATGTAAGAGGAGTCTGAAAAAAATTAAATAGTGAAATATGAAAGTGATTAATTATGTTTAAGTATTAACTATAAATTAACAAGTAATTTTGATAACTCTTAACATTGGGCTTATAGAAACTTTTGACTTATTATTATATAGGGCAACTTTCACATAGAGCAAATAAAAAATTCATATTTGTATGCTATAGCAAACTTTGCATAATTGCGCTCCATAACAAACATAAAACTGTATAATTTGCTATACATATACAATTGTATAATTCGCTGGCCTAAATTATATAATTCGCTGGCCTATTTCGCTGCAATTGTATAATTTGTTTTGCATACAGTTGAATCGAATTAAAATGTATGTATATTGCATAATTATAAGTGTATAGCAAGAAGATATATGTTTTTCTTGCTTTATACAAAAAGCGAAACACAATATATACACTTCTGTTGTATAAAGTTAGAAAAAATTGTATTTCACTGCAATTGTATAATTCGCAATTGTATAATTCGTTGGCCTTTTTCTCTGCAATATTTGAAGTAAAATGTTTGTAAATTGTATAATTAAGTGTATAACACGAAGATATACATTTTTGCATGTGTATATATAATTTTCTCTCGCTTTATACAAAACATAAACAGAATTATACACTTCTGTGTATAAAGCGAGAAAGGCGAGCGAGAATGGAGAGTGGCGAGCGAGATTTTTGGGAGAGAGACGCTGGCAAATTTTAGCTAATGTTTGCTATGGAGCACAATTAAATCAAACCCTAGCTATTCCGCTTAATTTAGGTTATTAATTTGCTATTATATACAATTTCCCTATTATATATGGAGTAAAATGATGAAGTGATAAGACTAGTGTTGAAAAATTTTAAACGATAGAATAATTTCTTGAGCTTAAGTCTCTTAATCACATAATTTTCGAGTTCTAAGTAAATTTTTTGTACTTAATTCTATTAATATTCTTGGGCTTATCTTGATGCGATAATAACTATGAAAATTTTTTGGCAAACATTTTTTCTCGTTATTGTTATAATTTGAGTTTTTAATTTTTGTTCCTCAAAATATGCCAAAATCGTGCTAAGTTTTACAATTTATTTGAATCTAATTGTGATGGGTATGTTTTGTCACCTTGTTTAGTTCTAACAACATTGACAAATTATAGTGTTTATTTGCTTATCATTCTTCCGTGCCTAATACTTGATTGGCTTATCTAGCCGATAACAAGGTAGTTGTATTTTTTTTGTTGCGATAGTTTTTTTTTTACAACTACCTATTTTAACTATATTTTGATAGTCATATTCAATTTTTCTTTGAGTTTTCTGGACCTTGTTTTCCATGTTGGGTGATTAAGCTTAATGTTAGATGTTTTGTTTATCCCTTCAATACTTTTTTTGAAAACGAAAGAATACAATGAGAAAGATTTTAAATTAAACTACACGTATTTTGTCGTTGTTGCGGCACAAAAACAATACAAAACTCTATGCTGAAGAAGGAATATGGATTAGGCCACCTCTCCGTCCGCCTCTCCCTTTTCCTTGTTGTTAATTGTCACCACCTCGTCATCTTTGATCTCTGCCACGTCCTCCAACAAAGTCATTTTTACCTTACCCTCGACCTCCACTAAAGTTTCCATGACCCTAAAGTTGTCATTTCGCCCTACTCATCTTTCTGGAGGAAACGACCTATCCCGCTACCAACTTTACTTGTAATTCTTTTATCTCAATATCACCTTGAATACCTCCAATTATAACAGGTAACGCTTGTATCACACCATTCATAGATCCAATTATAACAGGTGACACTTGTATCACACTATTTATAGAGTTCAAATCTTCAAATTCGACAAATCCAAAACATAATCCTTGTCACCTATTACTTCTAACTTGTATGCCTCCTTGCTTAGTGGGTCCAAGTATCTCACCCATCAGATATACTTTTTGACCAACAAAAATAGTCCAAGTTTAAAATTCTATCCTGTCATATGAAGGAAATACATATATCAATAGTACGATAAATAAGAAAGAAGGAAATACATATATCAATAGTAGAATAAATAAGAAAGAAGGAAGATATGTTTTGGGTAAAGAAAATATTTTCTTATAAATTATATACAATTATACACACTCTAGTCTTTTTGCATCCATTATCCACATAAAATAACACTCTATAGTAAATCTTTATTTATTAAAGAGACTTTGGACTTCGAAAGGAATCAAGTTGCCACTGTTGTTTTATTTGATTTACTAAGATCTAATTTTGCAAAATTTTGTAAGAGAAATTAAAATTTAAAGTATATTTCAGAATGTTAAAATTATTAAAGAAAATATAATTTATAGCAAAACATAATAAATATTGAAAAGAACAAAATCGAACCAATGAATACAGAGTGTACTTTAAGAAAATTAATCTCCTCAAGTATTCGAGATTAATGAAATATATCCTTCAGGGGAATGAACTTACTCACAAATATATTATATTGGTACAAAAAATCACGACGTTAGCGAATCACTCGAAATAGTTAAGTACACTAGAATTTGTTTGTGCTGAATAAAAAACGTTGTTAAAAAATGAAAGGAGCCCCCCCCCCCCCCAATCCCCAATTTGCAGGCAACAAAGATTAGTGTGAACATGTTATTATTGTATCTTATCATAAAGGTCATAATACTTGGAATCACAACCTTTCCGAAAAATAACACAACTTTTCAAAAAAAGTCATACATGTGGACATTTCATTTCACACCCTCGTGACATCTTCTTCAATATCAATATGAGCAAGGAACTCCTCCAAAGGAATAAATGAGACATCTTCTCCATCAGCATATGCTTTATCACGGCTCGATATAAATCATAACCTAGGGTATAGTCTCTAGAGTCTAAATAGAAGGATTGCTTAAGTTCATATATATCAAATTTATTCGCATGAGAATAATTTATATATATTCGCTTATGCAAGATAGAGAATAAAATAAGAATATACGGTGTCATTTGGTAGAGGTATTAGGAGAAATAGTCTATGTATTATGTATGATATGATTTAATACTATGTTTGGTAAAATTTCTGGGCCTAGGTATAGGTATTTTAATTAAGGAGATATTATTAATACCTTTCATGTCGTGGTATTAGTAATACATTGAATTTAATAACAGAGATTATCTATGTAAAGACAAAAATATCCTTGAAATAATTTTATTTATTTTCTTGATTTTATATTTTATATTTGTACTAGTAAATTTATTTAAATAAATGAAAAATGGTTTGGTAAATACTTCAACTTTAGTTGAAATTGTTGTTACGATACCAAACTTTATGGAGGACATTTATCCATGAACTATTTAATAGTGTATTTTTTACCCCTGAACTATTTAATAGTGTATAAAGGTATATATGTGTCCAGGTGGACACATCACTATTATAATTACACAATTTTTTTATGTCCATGTGGACACATATATATCTTTAAAATACACTATTAAATAGTGCAGGGGGTAAAATGTCTTTTCCAAAGTTTGGTATCGTAACAACAATTTTTGGTCTAAGTTCGAATATATTTCAGACTCTTTTCCCTTAAATAAATTAGCTTACGAATTTTATTATTTGAATAGACTTGTTTGTTAATAAATAAATGCAATAAATATCAATACAATATTTAAAATATGAGTTGTTTAATATTTACTAATTGAAAAGGCAAATATATCACCACATGACATTTATGATCTTAATTAAATATATTATTTGTTGGTTTATATGTGTTTCTAATTGTTGTATTTTAAACAATTTATAAATTGCGTACATATTGTCACGCCCCGGACTAGGGGAGGCGTGATTGGCATTCTACACCTTATGCAATCGAGTTAGCCACTGAAACCTACCAACTAGCTTAACTGTGGGCCTACAAGGTCAGGTAACATAAAATCTAAAATATTAAGTCTGGACTATTTGAGTCATAACCTGAATAACAACTTATATAGACAAAGGTAGACAAGCCAAAAATAAAATAAAATAAAATACTAGCTAGTTGACAAGGCAATAATTGAGGACATATACACATACAAACATATTTATACATGCCTAGCTTATGTGCTGGAAACTGAAAGCGACAGAAAGAACTCCAGAATACTGAGTCCATAATAGCCTGAATATATATATATAGATGCAAATGAATGTCATATCCAACCAAGTGCTAGCAATTGTGGTGTCTTCCGATGCAAACCGACATCATTTTTGCCAACTTATAGCCATCAATGTCTCATACGTATAATTATAGGCAATAGGCCCCATACCTTGCGATTATAGCTCGGAAGGAGAACATATAACATGTAATGTTATGAATTCGTAATGCATTTTTGTTACCTGAGTCATGTTGCCAATCTTGGGTCGCTCATACTCTTGTCCTCATAATCTCGTAATCACTTTTGTATCACATGCAAATATCTTATATAACCATATGCTTGTAGATTAAGCTAGAACACTAAATCAAATTAAGAACGGTAACTTGAACCTGAGCATGTTCATAAAGATCTTAAAGTGTTTCACCTAGTTTTTATATATGTTTCCTTGGTATTTTCTAAAAGAAAGTATTTCCACAAAAAACATGTCCTTACACATACGAGTTACATTTAAGAATTTCAGAAATGGACATATTAATTTTATGCTTTTCAAAAAAGAAAAAAGTAGCGAGAAAGGAGGATTGATTTCAAACTCTTAATATCGCTCCCTAATATTTCTAAGTTCCAACACCTAAAGAAGAACAATAATATATACACACGGACTTACAATCAAGGGAATCGACAAAATGGCACATAGACGCCTAGTAACCTATATAACCAAACGAGTGGAATATCAACATAATTGAGTCACAAAAATACGTTAGCTACAATCCCAATGCTTTTTACCAAAGGTCTTACTAACTATAAAATAGTAAAACAATCTTTCACGATTTAGGATTCTAAAATTTATACTCAAGGGAAGTAACGCTTAGCCTTAATATACCTCAGTTCTGGGTCTTGTAGTATTAATGCGGACTGCACTCGTTCCTTATAGTATGTAATCTATATGTAATCATGTCAAACAACTATTAGAGGCAGAATATATGCGTCAGTGTCAAAGTTAGAGCTTACTAACACAGTAATTAGCTCACCAGACCCATTTTAAATGTATGTTTTTTTACTTTTTCTTCTCTACATTAAAATCATAATTTATTGACGCAATATACATTTTTGCAATAGCTTTTAATAAGTGGAGACCTATACAATAGTCAACAACAACCAATTAGAGTATGCCTGTACAATAATAAAAATTCTGCGTACCGCTATACCTCTCCTTTACCAAAAAATAATCACAACCAAATTCAAATCACGAGTCTTCAAACCATTAAAACCAAAAAAATATATGTAATGCAATCCTATAATTATTTAATATAAGTTATATAACCATAATAACTCAAACTTACGATTTTCAATCACCATCTTATAAATTCGTCCAATAATTACGTTTGGAACCATGTGTTTTTGTTAATAAGTAAGAAGAAAATAAAAGGGAAGAACCTTAACTTAAAATTGATGGAGCTTATAGTATTGTAGCATGCCTCCTAAATTACAAAGAATCTCCTCAAATACAAGATGTTGAACCATGAATAAGTCATTTGAAAATTGCAATGCAATAATAAAACTAATGTTACACTTATTTATCTTACAATTGATTACCCATATATAACCATTCTTCTATTCGAAACTCATATCAATAACAACCACAATTAAACAAATAATTTTAAAAAATTTCAGCAAAAAAAACATTAGAAAGTACATCAAAATCAGCCCAACATTACATAACTATAAGAACACGATAGTTGTCTATTTGTTTTCTTGCTTATATAGCATAACTATAACTTGGACTCACTCAATAAAATGAAGTATGAGAATTATAACCTCCAAACAACAACACCGCATAAAAACGAGATCCCTTTACCACGAAGAATCCTTAAAATCACAACCAAAGAGGAGGAAAGAGTGACATAATCTCTATAAACATTTCGAGAATGAAATCACGTTGAAATCTCGTAGATATTTGCTTGGATAATAGGGGAACCTTTAGATAGGATTTATAATCGTTTTTCTTATTATTTGATCGAAAATTGAGTTTAAACAAAGTGAAACCAAATCATATAAAGCTAAACCAACAAAGGGGCGAGGGACCCATGCTTGCTTGTGCAGTCTCACTAAAACGGAATATCTCTCAATTCTAAAGTCGTATGAACAAATGGTTTAGTGTGTTGGAAAGTAGACTTGTAGACCTTTGATTTAGTATATTGGGGTTCTTCTAAAACCTTATAGACTTAGAGAAATTTTTTGAGACATTTAACCCAAATTTCAAAAAATTTATCAAAGAAGCTTACTCTAACTTTGCCGACTTTTTATTTTTCAACTTGCTTGACATCAGAACTTAACTTACGATCATTGGACGACTATATCACCTTATAAAACATCCTTATTATCATATAAGACTCCTTGTCTTACCCCAAAAGTACTAGATAACTTTCCGAATTAATAACTTGAACTTTTCGAAGAGACGGAATGTTAGAAGAGACATTTTTTAACTCGAACTTTTTTAAGGGTATCCTTGATCCATAACGTTAGTCTAATTCTTTGATTTCTTTTCTTGTCCTTTGCAACCTTATTCTCACGAAATGATACGCCAAGTCATATAAGCCTCGTACACTTATGTAATGATACACATATTATGTGAAAAAATCACTGGGTCTCAGACATTAAAATTACTACTTGCAATGTTTATATGTAAATGTAGATAATTTATTCGATTATAGCGTCTTTTTAGTTTTAAAGTAGGCGGTCTATCTATTCTAAATTGAAAATTAACGTTTTTAAGCGATTAAATTATTATTAAGATAATAATTATTAACCCTCAAATAATTCAAGTGACAAAATAACAAACATGACCACAAAATATTCTTCTCATATCTAGTTAGAAGACCATAAAGTATAATATTGTCCGGCAATTTCTACCTTGACCGATTACATAAAACAAAAAATCTCATAATAACTATTATAATTTATTATTTTATAGTATGTAGAGAGAAGTATTGAAATATCCTTAAACTTTTGACATATATTATTACCTTTGAACTATTGATCGCCTTAAAAACACCTATTTATTCTCTCAATTTTTTATTAAGAATTTCATGCTCTTATATGGATTTGAGACTACTTGCTACGTGATGTGTCAGTCAAATCAGAGGGAGTTAGGGCGTATCTAATTTTAGTTAGTCAAGTAGATGGGTGTTTTTAAGACTGTCAATAGTTTGATGGTAAAACTAATAATTTACGTCAAGTTTAGAGTATTCTCAATACTTATCTCACAATATTTATTTGCAACAACGGTCTAACCTATACCTACTAACATTCTACTCTAATCCGCTAAAATTATTTCCTCGATAATATGTTATATAAAAATATTTGAATTAAAAATTGAAATCCAAGAGAAAAAACACAAAACAGTAAAACTTTTGCAAATTTGAAAGGAATATCGTCTTCTTCTTCCATAAATATTAAACTAAAATGAAACCGTAACAATATGAATTTGATAAAAAATACTTATATCTTCTAATACTGTATACATTTATGCAGATTTTTTTTTAAAAAAATTCAAATGCTTAAATCACAAGTAGTAATAAATTTTTGGAATTTATTTTTTCGTTCTCACTCAATGTCTGGAATAAAGTTCAATTTATCTATGCATATATTGAAAAATTCACATTAAATTTAATTTCACGATCAATTTATTAATACTAGCAATGATCTTATAGCCGATATCTACATCTAGACATGATTAAATTTAAATTCATCTGACTATAATTTTTTTATTTAGTTTATATAAAACACATGGACTATAATGAAAAAGTTCCCGCTCCAAAAATTCAAAATCATTTCATTGAAAGCCATCAGTTCTACAAAAATTCTACCGAAAAATATACTCTCAAGCAGATCCAGAGAGAAGAAATCGAAGAATTTTCTGCGAAAATTGTTCGAAAATGCCAGTTCCAGTAGTAGACGAAGAAGAATTGCAGCGAAAATTGACTGAAAAAGTTGCTAGGGTTTTAGACGATGCTCGATCATCCCAGGCAACGCATCTACGGAAGCTGAAGGAGCTTTTAGCTCTTCGTTCTGCTACGAAGTCCTCGGAGAAGTTTTTCGATGCATTTTCGAGAGCGTTAACGCCTATATTTGACTTTCAGCGTCGTACTGCTTCCGCTGAGCGAATCATTAGATTCGTTACTGTTTTCGCTACTGCTCGTGATGCTAAAAGTGCTTCGGATTGTGATGAGTTTTTGGAGAGATTTCTGAAGTTTTTGCTTGTGGCAGCTGTAGCAGCCAATAAGACTGCTAGGATTAGGGCTTGCCAGATAATTTCTGAGGTATGTATGGTTAAAAGTTCTAAAATAAGTGAAAAATGTCTACTTTATGCATTTTTGTGCGACTATTTTGCATACATATTTGAACTAAGCACTGGATATGAAAGTCTTCAAACTCTAGGTTTCAAATACTTCACAATTGTCAATTTGCTGAGCAGAGAGCGCTAGAGCAGGAAGGTCCTATTTTGTTTTGAATTCTGATAAGTAAAGCGTGTTTTGATGCAAGGTAGTTCCTTAAAGCACATTAATATGAACTAAGAAGAGATCATCTTGAGCACATTGCTTCTTTTGGCTACTGTTTTACACTCTTCCTTTAGTGTACAACAGCAATTACCCATTGAATCCCAGAAGTGGGGTCCGAGAGGGTAGGATGTACCTGGACCTTAACCCTGTCATGGGGTAGGTAGGATAATTAGAAGCCTGATTATAAGAAAGTAAGACCGCCAAAAAAGAAGATTATAAGAGTACAAAGCAAATACGTCCTATATTGTATCTGACGGAAGTGATGAATGTATTAAAAAGTGCAGCTGCACATTTTGAATCTGAAAATCTGAAATTTTACCTGCTATAGATATTAGGAAACTTCTTTTTAGCGTTTATGACATTGCACTTGCACTTGAAGCCAACTTTCGTATTTCACTATATTGTTGTCATCAATTTGAGTTTTGGTGTGTACTTGTCTATATGACATTGCACTTGCACTTGAAGCCAACTTTCGTATTTCACTATATTGTTGTCATCAATTTGAGTTTTGGGGTGTACTTGTCTATCTAGTTGCTTGGGAGACATTCATGTTAAAAAGAGTGGAATAACGTGCTCTAAAGCTTATTTATTATCATGTAGAGGAAGAACCTCAAACTAACTTGACTCTGTTGTTATTAGTTTATAATTAGAAACAATCACATCTCAGAGAGGATGTAAGTAGCAAACATAGTGATAAAATGAGAGACACCATGATGGTTAGCTTAAAAGGGACAAGGTAGACTTAAAATCAGTAGTAAAGAAATAGTTGAAAAGGATTTATGTTCTCTTGAATTAGTTTAAATTAATATAAGATTAGGTGAAAATGTTAACGATGCATATTGATAATGCGGGTTAATTGAGATTTTGATTTAGTTGTACTACACTTACATTAAAGTTTGATATTTGGTAGGATTTCTTTTACTTGGTCAGAAATTGTATTTGTTAGGTCATGTATGAGAGATAGAATCTCTAGCTATAAATAACTCTTAATTTGTTTTTTAAATATAATTAATACTATTGTAATGAAAAGCCCGAAAAGAGTGAATTCCTTTTAAATATAGCTGACCCCAACAAGTTTGTTACTGGGTATAGTTGTATGAAATCAATTTTTCTTATACTAAATGATCTATGTAAAATCACAATATGTTTTCTCTTGTTTCGAGTTTCATCCAAAAAGTAAGGTAATTATCCTTCTTTCTTTCAAAATTTGGCTACTTTTGATCTTAGGAGTTTCTCTTTCTTATGAAAGCATACGAGCTTGTACTTTCTTCTGTTTTTGTTCAACATTTAACTTGATCAGTTGTAGAATAATTGATACCTTCTTGTAAGTAGTAATCTCCTTAACAATTTTCTTTTCTTTTAGATCATAATACGATTGCCAGATGACACAGAAGTCAGCTCTGATCTTTGGGATGAAGTTTTAGAGTGCATGAAGTTGCGTGTTGGTGATAAGGTTGCTGCCGTCCGTACTTTTTCCGTGAGGGCGCTTTCACGGTTCGTGAATGACACAGATAATGTTGACATTTTAGAACTATTTTTGGAGACACTTCCTCTTGAACAAAATGCGGTGAGTCTTCTTACCTCTCTGTGTAAGCAGTTTATTCTCCTTAGATGAAAATGACGCATCATACTTCAATAAGTATTACTCAAAACAATCATTATGCACATTGCAACTCATTTCATCTATATACTAATTAATACTAGTGAAGGATCTACAGTATCTAGCCATCCATGCATATTTTACTTTGTCAAATAAAACTTCCTGAAAGGTCTTAATGTAACTATATCCAAATGAATTGATGAATTCCTCTAAATTGCATTTTCTGCAGGATGTCCGTAGAACAATCGTCTTATGCCTTCCTCCATCTCATGCATCTTCTGCAGCAATAATTGAGTGTACACTGGATGTGAGTGAATCAGTACGCAAAGCAGCTTATTGCGTCATTGCTAGTAAATTTCCTCTGCAGAGCCTCAGGTAACTTTAAGCCATTGCCTATATGCATCATCTCTGACTCCCTCTTTCTTCGTCTTGGTATGATATCCATTCTTTTCTTGGGGATCACTGAGAAGTGTGTATTCTCCATTACTTTGTGCAGCTCTCATCTATCATCAAAATTCCTGCAGAGAATATACTTCGTGTCTGTGGTTATGTGTGCACTTAGAACTTCTATTGGTGTCAGTCAAACTGATTTCTCTCCCTGATATTCTCCTGTTGCTGACTACTATTAACTCCTCGCATTTTGTCCTAAAATAAACAAGAAGCCTCAACAATATCCAAGTATCTCATGCCCTTGTTAGCTTCTTGGTTAATATCAAGAGAATTCTATAACATCTCTCTCTCTCTTTTTTGTTTTTTTAGAGTAGTCTGTTGTTCCAGATTAGGCTCCTACTTTAACATCAGTAGAAACTGCTGCTAGGACATTATTATATGAGTGGGTTTCCGACAAGCATACGAGTACAGCTCCAAACACAGAATTCGTGATGGCCTCTTGGTTTTACCTGGACTAGTGTTCTGCTGAGGATCTTTTGTAATCCTGATATCTTGTTAAATTCATTTCACATGTTAGTGCATTAACTCTGACAGTATTGTAGCTTCGATTTGCATAACTTAATTCAGAACCAGAAGGCACACATGCCTCTTTTATTTTTTCTGTGCTCTGAGCATAAGCCAGACATGTTATCAGTCAGTGAAGCCTTGTTATCAGAATACATAGTTAGTTGGAAAATGGTACCATATACACGTTGATTCAAATTTGTACCCCTCAAATCTGGTATACTTTTAGAGAATCTAACTTCATACACATGCTTGAGAGTCGTGATTTCTGATTTATAACCATTAGGCTGTCTAAAGTTTTGGATCTTTGGTCCTTTGAATCTCTCTCTCTCCCTCTCCCTCTCCTTCTCTCTATCTCTGTGTGTGTGGTTATATACATACATATACACATGTGGGCGCACACACAATGTCTTCCGTCTTTTTCTTCTTTCTGCTTGACAGTGTATTTTTGAAATCACATGCATAGTGTTGTGAAGATATTTACAGTTGCCTTTTACGGATGGAAGAGTTAGGACCTTTCACTATTTTATTTTTATGTTAAGAACTATTACTATTCAACTACGTATAACGTGCAGCACAATTTGTTTTAAATTATAAATACATACGTGCATATGCATTTATTTGTAAATAGATGCTTTCAACTTCATTTAGATTCATATGTTGGGTTCATTGTGTAAGGTTGATCATACAATTGGCTAGATGTATGCAGCTGTGTTAAAAAGATGCTTTAATTATTTCTACTCATTTAAGTAGGTTCCAATTCATAGGGTATCTTATGACATGTTAGTGTTTTCTACGTATTGCAGCATTAAGCTCAGAACACTTATTTTGGAGAGGGGACTTGCTGATCGTGCTTCATCTGTTGTAAGGGAGTGCTTTAATATGCTGAAAGATGAGTGGCTCACCAAGTGTTGCAATGGGGACCCACTAGAACTACTTAAATATCTTGATGTGGAAACATATGAATCAGTTGGCGAGTCTGCAATGGACAGTCTATTAAAAGCAGGATTGATTAAGTTACAAGATGGTCAAAGTATGAGGCAGTTTCTTAGATCAAATAATGACACTGTCGAAGGTTGATATTAGAAATTTAAACTATTTGATGGCTACTTCTTTTGCTTTCTCTGAATGGCTTGGTATGCATATTGGTTCATAATTCAAGTTATTGGTTTCGGTTTTTAATAAGAAACTATGTTTAAATGTAATTCTTGATCTAAGTTCTCTGAAAATGAAGAATAGAATGAAAAATTGCTTGCTTAGTTTGACTTCAGGTTATGTATATTGCTAGAGATATTCTATTTTTTTGTTTTTTTTGTTTTATTCTTCATAAAATTGACTGTTTCATCAATCCTGGAGCAATTTATGCACGCAGTTCTAAGATTTAACTGCATATTCTTTCTGCGTACCAGGGCAATGCAATCTTAGCATCCAACTCATGGAAGCGGAAGTTGCTTTCTTCTGGAGAGCTGTCTGTAGGCACTTGCAAATGGAGGCACAAGTGGGTATTTATTTTTTGTTTATTAGGTCTCATGTTACGTCTTCAATTGTCTTGGTGTAACATCTTGCAGCTCAAAACTCCTTAAAACATAGGAAGTTATTTGTTCTGTAGTTCCATCATTTACCTTCTCTATAATGTTTCAAGAGCCTAACTGGAAGATTAAAACCATAAATAAATTCTTATGTGTTTTGTGCTTGCCAAAGTGGTTTGCTTGGATTGCATGATATGGATAAGGAATGAAGCTATGTATATATATCTTGGTTGGAGTAGAACATATTGTGATATGTGCAAACTTCAATTTCAAAATTCATAGATCCAGCATATAGAGCCTTGGTCTGCTCTGCTAAATTTTGGAATTTAATCAGTTCAACTCTATGTTGATTACCTGCATGATAGCAGGCTAGTGATAGAGCTGTTGTGTAATATTTGTGAAGCATATGCATTATGCTAAAAAATGTACTGCATGCTGTCCTGATTAGTTCATTTCTTATAAATAACTCAAATTATCAGTTCTGTATTTGACTTCTATATTTGTGAAAGAACATGTATTGGTACTCTGAATGAGTACGAATTGGTCGTTCTCGCTCTGATAAGTTATTTTGCTACTATCTAAGTCTATTGAGGTCATTTATATCCTCAACTTGAATTGTGTGAATGTTAATGATGAAGGTCCAAAGTAAAGATGCAGTTTACTTCTGAATTTTTCTGTAGAAGTATGTAGCAACATATTTGAGCATAGGCTTGAGTATTCTGTTTAACTGAAGTGGCAAACCTAGTTATTGTTTACTGCTATTGGTGTCATAAAGTTTCTTGGTAATTAGGGTCACAGATAGCTGTTCTAATTCTGGGTTTGTTGCTATTAACCTATCTTACACACACAAAAGATATGTTTCTGTATATGAACTTTTTATTTGGATGATGCATAGTGCCAATATTTTCTTATTACCATCTTGTTAATATTCAATATGATTACTAAACAGGCAAAGGGCTCTGAAGCTGCTACAACAATGGGCACAGAATCTGCTGTATATGCAGCAGAAGCATCAGACAAAAATGATCTTCTTGACAGAGTTCTTCCTGCTTCAATTGGTGATTATGTTGAATTGATTAAAGCTCACACAGTTGCTGGTGAGGAACTTCTTTGTAGTTCTTAAGTTTTAGATCTCTGTCCTCTGTTTTTTTTCCTTCCATTTTGTGCTATCAATGATAGTTTTGATTATTGCAGGAATCAATTACCGATTTGCCTCTCGCCAGCTGCTATTGCTTGGTGCGATGCTTGATTTTTCTGACATTACCAACAGAAGGGTTGCGAATGGATTTCTGCAGGAGTTACTTCACATACCTCTTGATCATGAATTAGATGAGCATGACAATGAGGTTGTTATAGGAGATGGTATCAATCTTGGTGGTGATAAAGATTGGGCTGCTGCTGTGGCAGAGTTGACAAGAAAAGTCCATTCAGCTCCTGGAGAATTCGAAGAAGTAGTTTTACGGGTAGTGGAGGAACTTGCTAGACCTTGCAGAGAGAGGACTGCGGATTTCATGCAATGGCTGCACTGTCTTGCTGTGATTAGTCTTCTCTTAGAACATGCTCAGTCTTTTCGCTGGATGCATGGGAAAGCAATCGAACCAACTGAAGTTTTGCATTCTGTATTGCTTCCTGGGGTCTGTATCTTGGAAAAGTTACCTTTTTTGATCTTTATTTTCGCCTTAGCTATTTTGTCTGCTATCTCCTCATTTTCTTCCATCTCACTTGCATTCAGGTTATGAGATGGATGAATTGTCATAACCTTGCAGTTTCATGTTGCTTTTTCCTCCGTTATCTACTTAAAAGAATTCTGAGATATTTTGTATTGTTGTGAAATGCAGGCAAAACATGTCCACATAGATGTTCAGAGGGCTGCTATTAGGTGCCTTGGCCTCTTTGGATTGTTAGAAAGGAGACCTAGTGAAGATTTAGTAAAGCAACTAAGATCTTCTTTTGTTAAGGGTCCTTCTTCAATTACTGTTATGGCTTCTAAGGCATTGATTGACCTTGGATTGTGGCATGCTCCTAGTATAGTTGATAAAGCAATGAACCAGGATCTCTCATCACAACTCCGAGATCATAAAATAAATTTATCTGATATCAAGTTCAGTATTGGAAGTGAGGATTTGGAGATAGAATTACTTGACCTGTTATATGCTGGACTGGAGAAGCACAATTCAGGTGATTCTGATGACGATGATGAACACGAGACAGTTCAAACAGTTCTTGGTGAGGGATTTGCTAAGATTCTTCTGCTAAGTAAGAAGTATCCAAGCATACCTACATTGTCAAATCCTCTGCTATTAGCTAAGCTCATAAACTTGTATTTCTGTAGTGAGAATAAGGAACTTGAGAGGTAAATATCTTTGCTGTTCACTTTATTTTGTATTTATCTTCTGAAAATACATCTGATAATAGCTTACCTCACAGGTTGAAGCAGTGCCTTTCTGTATTCTTTGAGCATTATCCATCCCTCTCGTTAAATCACAAGGTTTGTAGAATTTCAAATTTGTGCATGCAAAATATACGAGAATTGGATAGATCTGTATTTTTTGGTTATTAAATAAAACATCTGGTTTGCAATGCAGAAATGTTTATCCAAGGCTTTCATGCCGGTTATGCGCTCTTTGTGGCCAGGCATCAATGGCAATGCCACAGGATCTTCATTCATGGTCTCTAACATGCGGAAGCGTGCTACCCAAGCATCACGATTTATGGTGCAGATGATGCAGGCTCCCTTGTATTATGAGGAAACTGCACCAGCCAATGAAAATGATAATGAAAATCACGATGCTTCTGCTGAACCTTCTTCTGTGCATGAGAGTGGGGAAGAAGGGCTTGCAATCCGTATAGCGGCCGAGGTATTTATTCACAGCTTCCTCTTCAGCACCTTCATCGTACTTAGTTTAACGAACATATCCGTGTACGATACTTTTACCAGTGTTCTTGTTCTATTCAATGCAATGAATATTTCTTTGGGTTTTCCGTCAAGGTGGCCAGCTTCCATGCAAAGAAGACAGCTTCAGAAAAGGCATACGTTTCTGCACTGTGCAAGACACTATTCTTGCTTCACTTTAGACCAACAGAACAAGAGGCTGTTAAGTTAATGAGGCAGCTGTTGAATCGTGTTGCCTTACTGGCTGAAAAAGAGCTTCTTAAGGAGTTGAAACAGATGGCTGAGAGACTAAAGGGTTTAGACAAATCTCCGGATGTGAAGCTATCATCTGATGAAGTTCAACTTATTTTAGGTAACTACTTTTGGTTTAGTGGCTTTAATACATCATTTACTATGTCATTTTTCTTCATCAGCTTTTGACGATGCTTCCATCGAGTCATCCTCATTATTATTGCAAGTTTTACTCTGAGCTCATACAAGCTAAATCCTTTTTGTTAAGTGGATTTGTTCCCTTGTATTCTTTTCATAGTCAGTTGAATGTCTTAGATATATACATTTGCTTAAGTTAATTTTGTTAACGTGTTTTTATCACGTCTCAGGAAAGTTGGATCTTGATATTACACTTGACGAGGATGAGTCTATGGAAGTACTGCCAACTCCAGCACCAAAATCAACTAGAGCTACTCGTACAAGGAGACGAGCTAAGGAAGCAGAAGAATCTTCATCAGATGAAGAACTCTTGCAATCTGTTGTTCCAACTCACCCTATTGTAACGAGTACTCGGTCACAGAGGGCTAGCAAGACTGCAGCATTGTCAAAGATGACTGTCAAAAGCACTATAAAAATCGACGAATATGATGATGAGGAAGATGAAGAAGAGGATGCAGATTCTCAGTCTGAAGTTACATCTGACGATGATTCTGATGTATAGGTATGTTAGCATCCTTCACTTACATATTTGATTGATTACTCTTTGTATTATGAGATTTATTGGCGCTTCTGCTTGTGTGCATCTCGTACAATAAGCAGAAAATTGAAATAGTTGGAGCTAAACAATTTGTCTATCTGGTTTTAAAGTTACTACAATAGATAAGTTTGTAATTTGTGCTATGTTTAACGGTACGAGAGTCAAACAGTTTAATTTTAAATGTTAAATGAAAAATCAAGCCCTTCATCTCCTTTTGATAAAATGTTGTAGAAAAATGATTCCACTATAATAGAATACTTTAATTTGAATATGAATTCGAATTGGCATTATTGATAAATTGTTTTACTTCTCCTATTCTATATATAGATAAGGTAATTACATTAGTTGGGCATTATAATATAAATGCATAGAAATTAGGAGATTACTATTATAAATTTTATTTATTACTGTAATCTCTCAATTTCTACTATTATAAAATAAACGTGAAATGACTACTTTATTCACTCTATTATTCAATGGAACACTTTGGTGTAAGTTCTATTTTCCTTATTGCTTATATTTGTGGTACAATTGCTATATGTTTTTCAAAACTGATATTTCTTCTTTTGTTTCTAGATTTTTATAAAATTTAAAGTAGATAAAATGGTATCTTAGTAGTAGATGATAATAATAGAATCACCAAAAGAAAAGGGAAACTTATGATTGCCACGACTCAATTTTATAGCTAAGAGAACTTGAATTGATCAAAATTATAAAACTCATAAGCAACGAGAAATAAAATAACATAGGTCTAACTAACTTTACTTTGGTTGGTATGTCATTTTAGAAAGGGAAAAGGGACGGATTTACGCCTGAAGTTTAATAAATGGTACATATATATCATTCGTTATATTTTGCGTCCATATAAGTCCCTGCCGTCCAATTATAGGTACGTATATACCCCTCTCCCTAACGGACTTCTAATTTTTTACACGTGTCTTAATCCTATTGAATTACCGGTTTGACTCTTTTTTTTAACCCATAACCCAATTATCTGGGTAGTTCAAATAACCCAAACGGGTAGTTCAATAGGTTTAAGAAACGTGTAAAAAATTAGGAGTTCGTTAGTGAGAGGGATATATATGTATCTATAATTGGACGGAAGGAGCTTATATGAACACAAATTATAACGGAGGGCATATACGTATCATTTATTAAAGTTCGGGGATAAATTCGTCTCTTTTTCCTTTAATTTATGTGAAGGTGTTAAGTCGGAGATGAAGCTTAAGATGAAACTTTGATCTAAAAAAAAGTTATAGGGATTTTTGTGAATATCAAATATTTTATTAAATTAAAAAAGGAAAATGCACAAGTATTCCCTCAATCAATGTCCGAAATTTCAAAGACACACTTACACTATACTAATGTTTTATCATTTTCTGAACTTATTTTATAAATAATTTTTTACTCCTCTTCGATTTACGTGGCATTATCAGTGAGTCCAGCACGTACTGACATCGGATATAAATTAAGAGGATAACATAAATTTTTTATCTTTTCTAACTTATGTACTTAAATATCTTTTGTAAGGGATCTGTCACATCCTAATAATATATTGAACTAGAGAGAGTATGTCACGACCCAAATCGAGCCGCGAGTGACACCCACACTTATCCTACTATGTGAGCGAACCAACCAATCTAAAACCCCATCATTTCAAATATAATGAACAAAATACAATGCGGAAGACTTAAAACTCAATAACAGAATCAATACATCTATTCCCAAAATCTGGAAGTCATCATCACAAGAATATCTATCCTCAAATTACTAAATCTAAAAGTATCTAAGAAGCTAAGATAAATGAAAAGCTATGTCCATGCCGGAACTTCAAGGCATCAAGACACGAAGAAGAAGACCCAGTCCAAGCTAGGAGCATTAGCTCACCCTGAAATCCGATGTAATGTAGACTGGCTAGAGTTGCGGTTGAGTTGAAGACGACGGTCCGTTTGCTGCACTCCACAAATAACAAAGAAAGAAACATACAAGTAGGGGGTCAGTACAAACACAAGTACTGAGTAGGTATCATCGGCCAACTCAAATATAAAACAGTATATATCAGATAATACCATAAAATCAACCATATTATTTTTAGCATGCGGCATTTACAATTACCATAACCCTTGGTCACAACACCAAGCACATCAATGAGGACTCACGCCTCCCCATCATACTCATTTGGGAATTAGTTCATTAAATTGAGTACATTAACATCTTTCAAGATTCATTATCTTTATTCCTCTTGTGTCGGTACGTGACACTCCGCTCCCCTACTACTATGTGTCGGAACGTGACACTCCGATCCCCTAATTCTACGTGTCGGTTCGTGACACCCGATCCCCTAATTCTATGTGTCGGAACGTGACACTCCGATCCCCTAATTCTACGTGTCGGTTCGTGACACCCGATCCCCTAATTCTATGTGTCGGAACGTGACACTCCGATCCCCTAATTCTACGTGTCGGTTCGTGACACCCGATCCCCTAATTCTACGTGTCGGTTCGTGACACCCGATCCCCTAATTCTACGTGTCGGTTCGTGACACCCGCTCCGCTAATCTCATTCTGTTAATTCATCAATCCTTCTTTTATACCAAGGAATCATCAATCTCATTACTTTAGTTCATCAAGCCTTCTTTTATACCAAGGCATCATCATTAACAAGGTAAATTTAGGATTAGAGATTCAATAGCTTCATCATGCTTATTCATCACAATTATATAATCACATCATGTAAGCACACAATTAAGCATTTAGAAGGTTTTATAATACTACCCACACATATCATTCGCTATTAAGAGTTTACTACGAATAGCATAAAAACCATAACCTACCTCCACCGAAGATTCGTGATCAAGCAAGCAAATTCCCCAAAGCTTTACTATCCTTTTCGTTCCTCTCTCTCTTGATCGATTCTCCCTCTCTGTTCTTTCTATTTTTCTTATTCAAACCCTCTTCTTTATCCTAATTAGCATATAATTAAGTATAAAAGATGAGGAATTAACCCACTAATTAACTCAAGGTTATCTCTTTTAACCCCCAAGTAATTAAACTATTAACATTAACCCACTAACTTTATAATTAAAGCAGGAATAGTCCAAAACGCCCCTTAAATTACTTAACAGAATTCCGACCCAGCCTGGGATTACGCAGCCTGTGATGGCCCGTCGTGCCTGCGACGGTCCGTCCTGCTGCTTCCGTCACAGAGTTCAGAGACTAATTTCTGTGGAAAATGTGTGACGGTCCGTCGTGCCCACGACGGTCCGTCCTGCCATTCCGTCACGAAGTTCAGAGAGTCGATTTCAGTACCCAAATTTCAGAATTCTAAGTGTTTTGGAACGAGACCCCCTCGACGGTCCGTCGTGCCCATGACGGTCCGTCGTGGGGTCCGTCGTCTCAGCCAGTTTTTCCAGAGATAAAATCTGCTGCTCAAAACGACTAAACAGGTCGTTACAGAGTATATGTTTTTACATCCAAAAGTAGTTATTACTAAGGACAAAATAAATAAATAAAAATACACTCAAACTGTATCTTAATTTCTAGGATAAAGGATATGATTTATTTCTGAACTTTGTCATTTAACGTTAATGTATCACTTGTTATTAAAGTGGCTCATATGTGCCCCTACTTATAAACAAATGATTCACATATATCTTTTTCCTCTTACTGATATGAAAAAATAATAATTTTAGTCTAATCTTTTTTCTAAAAAATATAATCCCATATGAATAAATTAATCCTCGTCAAACATATTTATTTTGACTCTTTTTTTTTCAAAGACTAATTTAGAATTATTATTTTGATAATCATAAATTTATTTATGTTTCACTAATATTCTTGTAAAACTTATTGTAGATGACCAAATTTTTTTCTTCGAATATAAAAATTAAATTACGATATAGACATAAAAAATAGTATTAAATATTTTTTCTTTACGCTAAGGAATGAAAGAAAAAAATAAGAATAAAAACTCAAATAATTATGATAAAAGAAGTCAAAAAATAATTTATGTATAAAAAAAAATAAAATATAGCTTAAACTTTGATAGAAGAATCATATATAATTCATAAATAATTTTTTAAAAAAATTAAAAGTAAAATATATAAATTTAAAACTAATTTTAATTTCCGTTAAATGAAGGATATATGTGAACTCATTTGTAAAGGCTGAAATATATTTGAGCCGTTTGTATAACAATAAAGGTATATATGAGTCAATTTTATAACAAAAAATATATCAAATTTAAATAATATATTTAAGAGATGATAAAATTAAAAGGTATATCAGACCTTTTTTCTCTAAATTAAAACACATACAACCGCCTCTCTATGAACCTAAAAACAAGGCTTTAACTAAAGCACGTATCCCGATGTGAACCCTGTGGGAAACCAAACTTCCCATATAGTAGATATAATTAATTAATTCATTTTTATTTATTACTTTTTTCGTTTCAAATTAATTAAATTATTAAGGTATTTCATATTCTTTAAAATTAAAAAATAAATTAGATATAATTTTTAATTTCTATCCTTATTAGTTATTATCAAGTTTATGATTAAAATAACTAAACATTAATTAATAACTAAATTTCAATACTAACTAATGAAGAGTAAAATTAAAAAAAATAATCCTAAAACTAGTCTTAAAAATTAAACAATTAAATTATTTTAAAAAATAAAAAAAATCTCAACAATTCAACTAGTTTGAAATGGACGGAGTATATTATATCGACACACTTATTTTTAAAACTAATATAATTATTTTACCACATTATATCTATGAATTGAGATTTTGCAGAATAATTTTTTAAATAAGTAATTAATATCAACGATAAAACATTTTTTTTTTATGTAAAAGATAAAATTTAAAATAATAAATAAATAAAGATAAATGGACTAAGTATATAATATATGGTAATGCTAAATGACTTGTAAAATTTAGTTAGAATTTGGTTGGAAATTTAAAAAGTCTATTAATGACTTTTTATTTTAAAATTTAAATGACCATTTTTCATTTCAGAAAAAGTAAAATTATATAACATGAAATATGTTATTTTACCTTCTGGCTAACTTACGATCATTTTGACTAAATTCTGATTAAATTTTCTGTTAAAAATTTTCCAATAATTTATCCCATTATTTTCTTCAAGAAAAAGAGAAAAACCATTACAAGTAGTCCATGTGCAATTAATTGAGTAGATTGTTGGGAAGATCAAATTTCAATGTAAAATTGACCAAATTTAATATAAAAAAAAAAAGTCTCAGTATAATTTTTTTTTTCCTTCATAAAAATCAAACCTAGGTAACCGACATTGCACCTTGATTCTCTAAAATCTATATATAATATAAATAAATTAATTTAATTAGTAAGAGACAAGATTTCTATTTTAACACCGACCAAGCATATTTCATGATCGACCTATAAAAATAAAATAATTTAATTTTTTTTTCGTATTTGATATTTATATTAATATATATCAATTGTATTAGTTTATTAAATTTAAGCATAATCGTATCGAATTCAGAATTTGAACTCAAAATTTTTGATTAAGAAATAAACAATGCTATTTACATCACATTTTTTGATAATATAATATTTTAAAGTGCTTTATATGTAATTTCAAATCTCCATCCTAACTTTAAATACATATTATATTTTTTTAGCAATTCATACATTTTATGTAACTACCAAATTAAAAAATTCTCTAAAAAAGTCAATGGTGGTTTGAGTTTGAAAAGATATAAAATTTTGTGACCTTGCAATTTTAATATTTATACCTAATTTTTTGTTATATTAAAATAGAAATTTTCTGAAATTGTGGGCGGAAATTAAATGCGTTCATTGGGATGATTTCAATTTCTAAAAAAAAAAGGTACAAATTCAATGATATGAAAGACACAACTACTTTCCTCGTCTGTAATTTATTTTTATCGTAATTTTAAAATTAGTTATTTTAAATTATATATTATTTTAATATTTTTTGAAAATTACAAACATTTAAATAATATTGACCATTGGGAAATAGACACCTAAATAAAGTAAATATTTAATGAGAATAATTATATCACTTTACAATAATAACAACAATATAATCTTTGAAAATGAGATTTGAAAAAAAATCGAGTGTATACAAATATTATCCTATTTAAAAAATATAGCAAATTTTTTTCTCATAAATTCTCGATTAAAAAAGAGTCCAAAATAATCCAAAAAGAAAATAAACAAAAATTAAAGCATCACAAACACATAGATCACTAACTACAACAAAATATACAATAATTTGTAGAAAAAACATCAAAGAGATTATACACTATAACAAAAATAAGGATAAGATAACTTAAAAAATTCTAATTAATATACTGTTTAAAAATATAATAAATAAATAAGGATAAGATAGATTAAAAAATTCTAATTAATATACTAAAAATTTGATAAATAATTTAATATACTATTTAAAAATATGATGAATAATTTAATATACCGTTTGAAAATATGATAAATAATTTAAGACGAATTAAATGTGGTTCTCAAAGGCAGGCTAATTTTGTCCAAACATGGAAGACTTGGTATCTTTAGTAAGTCAACGACGGTCCATATTTTAATCGAACAAAAAATTATTTTGTCTTTTATTGATATATTTTATTATTATTATTGATAATAATGTTATATATTTTAATTTATATATCGAGTTTGATTTGATTTTTCGTTAGATAAATTATATTTTAAAGAATCTCTTATTTAAGATTTTTTTTTTGTCATCCGAGTCTAAAAATTTTAATTATAAATCTCACAATTTAAACGCTTGATTAATAAAAAAATCAAAATTCTCGTCTTATTAATAGACGATATACGTTTATACTTTTACTTAATTATATATTCTTCAAATTGTCTTATTTTTTATTTGTTTAGTACTTGCATATTTTAATATCTATTAAACATTGAAAGCTTAGGTGGATTTGAAAAATAAAATAAAAAGAACATTTTATTTACTAATATTATTCATTTAGTCATTTTTCATCAAAGTTTTGGAATTTTCCTAGGAGACACTTTAACTAGAAGTGGACCAATCCTTCCATGACTTCACATGTATTTAATTAACACTAATAATTCAACAATTTTCTATACTATATGGCTTTAAATAATTTTTTAAATATTTTATTTACACTTATTTTGAAGCTTGATTAATTTTGAGTGACATATAACAAAATATTTCATTAATGAAGTGTCTTTTACTGATAGATATTTCATTTTCACGATTCATATATATATATAAATATTAATTGATAATGATAGAATACTTATTATTTTATTACAATCATCTATTATAACCTTGAAATAATTAATCTATTTTTGTTCTATAATGCTTTGTTGTGTAGTCAAATAATTACAACATTATAGTTCTCAAAAAATAATAATAATATGAGTAGATAAGTATTAGTTTAAAGCGTTAATTTTTAAAGATTGCATCAAGGACAATTTGGTTTGTAGTAATTTTATTTTTTCTTTATCATTTTGTGAAGATATTTTGTTTTTTTAAAATATGATATTTAATATTTGTGTGTTAAAATTATATTATTTTGAATTTGAGTCACGTAAAGTTTTCATTCGAAAAAAAACGCTTTTTATTAAGAATTTTTCTTTATATAAAATTCAAACTCGAGATATTTAATTAAAGAAGAAGTAGCATCATCCGCTGCACTAATTCCATCGGTTGATGGTATGATTTATGAAGACTTGGTCACACTTCATCTAGAAATATTTTTCTTGTAATAGTAAGTCTCTTTTAATTTGGTTTTGTCAATATTATTCAACATAATTGTGCATGCATATATTTTCATCATGACTTTACACACTTTTATCATTTTATTTACGTCAATAAATCAATTGTCCTTTTCACTTGAGAATTATTTATTTATTTATTTATTTATTAGGCTAATGCACTTGAAGTTCCATTTTTAATTTCTTAATCGAAAGTATTAACCAAATGCTTTTGGATGTATAGTAAAATAGGAAGATACCTCTTTTATATTCGTTAAATAATTGATTAAAGTAATTATGTGCACCTTAATAATATTTTAATCTTATAAACTCGTGAATTGAGATTCAAACATAACATCAACTCGATATTTTATCTTTTATCATAAAATGATGTGTTGCGTTATAATATAATATAATAAACAAAGGGTTAAAAATATTATTGAACTATCAGAAATAGCTTAAATATACCTTGAAGTATATTTCGGCTCAAATATACCCTTACCGTCAAACTATTGGGTCAAAAAATACTCTTCTCATTAACAGTATCGTTTAAACGTCACTTAGATGTCATGTGGATGTCACATAGCATGCCACATGAGGCAATAGAGTTCCACTCATGCCACGTAGACTAATAAATTTATCCCTAATTTTTCCCAATTTTTTTCGTTTTACGTAGAATTTAAAAACGATTTCACTGAAAAATATAGAACTCTTTTTCCTCATTTCTCCATTTCCTTAAAACGATTTCACAAAATACTTAGACATAATTAATTAAACAGATTATTGAAAATACGTTTTCACATGCACCATTACTATTTCTAGATTTTAAAAAAAATAAAATACATCGTTGAAATTCCTAAAGCAAAGAATCTAGATAATCATAGTCTCACGCATAAATATATATAAAGTGATTAAAAGGAACATGGTTCACATTATTGAAAATTCAAACCAAATCTAATTATTGTTTAAGAATATTCAACTTCACATTTATTTTTTATTATTTGTTGTTTAATGGATTTGTAATATTATTAATTTAATAAGTAATAACATGGTTAATTATGTTAGATTCGGCTTCGTGTCTTTATTAAGGCTTCTATGAAATATTCAAACAAAATCTGATTATTATTATTAAGAATATTCTATTAATCATTAAAACCTTTAAATTTATTTTTTTTTTTAAAAAAGAAAGAGTTAGGTTAATGATTGTTGTCCATCTTAAATTAATTCAAATAAGTGTTAAACTAAAACCTAGCTTTCATACCTTTTTTTTTTTAATTTTCTTTTCAAATTTCTCATTTTATTATTTCCTTTAAAAAAACGGTTAGTCAAACAACAACAATAACATATTCTTTTGCTGGTTCGAAATATTTTTTCTGGTTCGAATCCCATTGTAAATATTATTTTAATTGTAAAAAAAAAGTAATAACGTCGGATGAAAATACAATACACAAAGTAAGGAAATTAATTTTGATAAAAAACAATTAATCTTATTTAAATTTTAATTTATTGATATTAATTTGACTCTATTATTTTCTAGAGAGTGAGATAAGTATGATACATCTAGAAAATTTTCTTAACCTTCTTAATTAATTAGATAAGGATACCAAAAAAAATGATCTCATACAATTGACATTAGTAATTTAATATGTTTATATATATATTTTTAAATTTTCACTATGTTCCAATTTTCTAACATGCATGTTAATTTTTCTTCTTATTATATATTTTTTCTAATTGTCTAACAAGTCTAGAGGATACAACCTTACTAATTTGACATGGAAGCTTCTATATAGATAACTTTTTCGAAATTTTAATTTAATTATTCAGTGATTTAAAATAAAAATTTAATTAATCTAAATTCATGTTAAATAAAATTCGTTGAATAAGTAAATAGTTGCTTATCAAAACATTTTTATTTAAAAAGAAATTTGATGTCTCTTAGTAAAAGTGAAAGAGATTCTAATGATATATAAATAAAAATTTTTGTGTCATTTGTTTATAAGAAATTAATTACTAGACTTTCCGTGTGACCTTAGTTTATTTATATTATCCAAAAAAGCTATGGGAATTGTGAAAGAGGGGAAATTAAATAAATAATTTACCAAAAGGATAATCTTATTTATCTTTTGAGGTAAATACATGAATTAAAGTAAAATTTTTATATTACCTTAATAACACTATTATAGAAGTTTTCTTATGTTAAAATTTTGGATTGAAAATAATTTAAAATCATAAAGCCAAGGAATTATTGAATCTTCTTTACTCAAAATATTTAAACGCATAAAATTCATCTATTTCACAATACAATTTTATTCATGGTAAGAAAAAACATAAAGATATTTGATATGTCGTAACTCATAATTATGAACAAAAAACGAAAAGCTTTTGAGGTCCTCTCCAACATAATCAAATATTGGTGAAATTTTCTTACTTTAATATATAAGATTCGTATAACAATTACTACTTCATTAACACATATTCCGTAATCAAAGTTGTTAGACTCACCCTAACCACTAGGGATAGATTGTGGGTCTGACCAAATAGTTAACAAAGTACATGCTAAGATCACGAGATTCTCATATTCAAAATCCAACATAAATGATATACTAAATAGTTACTTTCTATCTGATCAATTTTTAACAACCAAAGTTATATCGATACCTATTATAACATGTATTCAATAAAATTACTCGAAATACGACTTAAAATGACCCGAACTATCAAACATCAATAAAATTACAAAAGTCACGCTCCATGCCACGAGCGTGGGCCTTAGTTATATATTCAATCATATATCACAACTCAAACCGGTATACAATAACAAAAAAAACCGGATTTATTACCTGAACCGGTTCACACGTGCCGATCTAGTCCCACACGTGCCAACCCCCAAAAATGCACCATTTAAAATCCAGCATTTTGAAGAAAAATTCTATTCATATATCGTTAACCGTTTTTTTTCCCTTTAATAACACACAACCAATCATTTCAACAGAAAAAAATAAATCTCAACTTTTATTTTTCTCTGTTCTTGATATTTTTTTTTCAAGCCTAGTTTTGTTTGATTTCAAATAAAGTGTTTAATTTTTCAGTTATTATTTTCTTTTTTTTTTTTGGTTCAAAAAAAAACCAAAAAAGACCATTTTTAAGCAAGACAAGAAGAATTCATGGAATTGAAGGATATGGTGGTTCTTGTGTCACGTTCCGGACGGCATTTGCAACGTTACAACAAGGGTCGTCGTCAAGTTGTAGGGTACGTACCCTCGTGTAACTTCTAAGAGACGGATTCAGAATTTAAATTGAACTTGTCGTTATTTTTGAAATTATAAGTTAAGAGTTTGATGTTTGTTGTATTTATTTTGTTAGGTTGAGGTGTCTATTTATGTTTCGTGTCGAAAATGTTGGTTAGTTTGTGAAATTCTTGTTCAAAACTTTCATTTAGGTTGAGTCGGGATTTGAAACTTATTAATGATTTAGAGATAAATTCAGAATTTAAACTAAATTCGTTGTGAAATTAAAAGTTAAGAATTTGATGTTTATTGTATGTTTTTGTCTTGGTTAAGGTGTATATCTATGTTTCGTGTCGAAAATATTGGCTACTTTGTGAACCCGTTGTTCAAAAGCTTCATCCTTCGTTCTGAGTTGGAGTTAGGATTTAAAACTTATAAATGACTTTTACTTATTTAATGGATTTTTTTAGGAGAATAACATGGTTTGAATTAAAATTACTAGGTTCGATCGAACATGAAAGTCATACCTCCCCCTTTTGCATTTCATGTTAATTTGTAATATAAATGTTTATGTTTTGTTTTCATGATTTAATTAATGGGTTAGAACAATATTGTTTAAACAATAATGTTAACCATGATATTTTTTTTTAAAAAAATGATTTTGTTTTGGAGAGTTGACTTCAAGGAAAAACTAAAAGAGATGGTCAATTGGTCATCTTCCTCTATGATTCCAAATTGCAATTGACTAATTCAACATTTACCCCCTTGTCTTTTTGAGTTGATTTTTTCTACACATTTTTATTTGTAGAAATGTGTTGATTTTTTAGAACTTATTTTTGGCATCAAAGTTTTGATATTTTGGATGTAATTTGTCCTTTGGTTTTACAAAGTTTTTTGTATTGATACTTAAAGGGTAATATAACGTCGATAGAACTGAGTAACTTTGACTCAAACAAATAATTTTTATGTAAAACCCAATAAGTAAAACATAATTAATGATTCAAAATCTATAAACTAAAAATTCCGATTCGGTCTTTGCTCGTTGTCTCTTTTTCTTTTTTTGATTTCTTGAAAAAAAAATTAGAAATTCATGTGGTGTTTGGCTAACTTTATTCAACTCATCACATGTCTTGTTTTTTCCCCTGGGAAAAAGGACATTCTTTTATGTTTAATTATAGTTATGGCATAATTTTGATACCATTTTCTAGATTTTAATAGTGAAAGACTATTACTGAACATGGATGTACAAGTTTTTTAAAATGTTATCACATGGATTTGACTTTGTTATATGATTTTCATGTGGAAAGATATATCTTTTGATGTATTATTAACTATATATCGACTTCTTTGATTATGTATTTTCCGCAGATGTATACCTTATAGATATAAAGACTTTACCGAGTTATCATTGATAGATGAAGATGCATTTGAAGTTCTTCTAATAAGTCCACAAAGAAAAGGCAAAGGATTGTTATTCCCAAAGGTAGCTACTACACTCCCAAGTTTACTTTATGTGAAAGACGTTTGACTGAACATGATGTTTGATAGAAGAAACAGATCATATAACTCGTTAATCAAGAGAGAAATGAAAAATGTCATTCTTTTAAGACTCGATTTTGAATGCAAGTGTCTCTTTCTTGTTATGATAGGGAGGTTGGGAAGAAGATGAAACGATTGAGGATGCAGCACAACGTGAGACAATAGAGGAAGCTGGAGTACGAGGTGAAGTTGAGGTTCGTGATTCATATGAAAAATAAGAAACAAAATCTTCGCGTTTAACTTTGTTTATTACATCAAACAAATAGTTGTAAAACAAGTCTCAAATCTTTTGATTTTTTCGATTACTTTTGCAGTGTAAACTTGGAACATGGTACTTTGAGAACAAAACCGGTGACACCGCCTATGAAGGGCACATGTTTCCTCTGTTCGTAACAGAAGAACTAGACTACTGGCCTGAGAAAGAGATTCGCGAAAGAACTTGGGTATGCAATAATATTATACTCGTGTGACATAAATAGTATCATATCTTCGTCTTAGCTGACAAGTATTTTTTAACCATTTTGTAGATGAATGTGCGCGAAGCAAGAAAACTATGTCAAAATGGATGGATGAAAGAAGCATTGGAAGTATTAGTAAGTCGTCTCACATCACAAATAAGCATAATTGAACGTAGTTCAAGTGGTAGAACAACTATACTTCCATGGGGATGTAGAGCTCAAATACTTTCTCCACCACTATCAACTTCTACTGAAGAAGCATAAATCGATCCACTACTAAAACCAACATGGTTGAAGTAGTTTGTGAATAGGAATATTAATCGTTGATAATGGGTAAACCTAGCACGCGGATTAAGTAGTTCATGAGAGTAACAACTCCGATTTTAAAATGAACAAATAAGAAAAAAATAGTAGTAGTAGAGGTTAGTTATAGGAGTATGTTGTTTGTTATTTTAGAATTGGAGTTGGTACATTGGCTTTAGGGTTAGAAATGAAGTCTAATGTGATTCTTATATTAGAAAAAAAATCTAGTAACTTACTGAAATTTAGTAGTTATTATTTAAGTTTAATTTATTTGAACATTTTATAATATAAAGCTTGATGAAGTAATGATTATTTGTAAGTAGCTCCTGGAAACAGTGATGTTGAATGTATTGAGTTGAATTATTGGATGTTCTCTTTGTTTTACTGAGCAATTTTGCTGCTAAGTTACAAGAAAACTATTCGCATTGTGTTTACGTCAAATCAGAAATTCTGTTTCAAACTTTAGATTATTCTATAATGTATTAATAATAATTAATCTTTTTATCATGATATAATCTATCAACTCGTGTGTAGTGGCGTAGCCACAACCACCACAGGGGGTCCAATTGAACACCATTCGTCAGACAATTACGTTATATATATACGTCAAATTCTACATTTAAAGGATATATATTTAAAGTTAGACACCCTCGACAAAAGCCATGCCTTTGGCGTTGTGGTAAATGAGTGTCCATTTGAATGAAGAAATTTCGGGTTTGAACCCCAAATATCACAATATTTTTTTGAAAGCCACACACAGCTCATGTTCATTGTTCATTTAGCTTGTCACCACGTTAGATGTTGTTATTGAGTTATTTTCAAAGATTTTTAAAATCTTAAAGTTTAAATTGATATCCAAACTGATAAATCGATATCTCAATCTGTAATGATTTTAATATATCTACAAATCGATAACCGATAAGTCAAATTAATTAACTTTAAAATTGATCAAAAAAATCAATATTGTGGTGGATAGTGATAGTTTAGGTAGTGATAGTTGGTCTAATCTATTTCGAAGATAAATTTTAACACAGACAATGATAGTTCATGTTAAAAAAAAAGAAGGAACAACTAATAGTTAACTAATCCGCAAAAGAAGAAGAAAACGCAAAAAATAATTGATAAGGTAATGTTTTGATCAATCATAAATTTTATATTTTACGTAATGAAAACACAAATAGCATCGAAGTATCTTAAATAACTCATTCAATTTATTCGTAAATTGATAAATTGAACTCATATATATCCCTACTATTATAGTCCAAAGTGCCACTACGTAAATAGACAACGTTCACATATAGCAAACACAAAATTTATATTTGTATGCTATAACAAAATTTGCGTAATTGTACTCCATAACAAACATATATATGTATAATTCGCTATACATATACAATTGAAGCGAATTGTATAAAACGAGAAAGAGAGAAAGATAAAAGAGACTTGGGCAGGAAAATATTTGTATTATATAATTATAAGTGTATAGAACGATTATATACAATTTGAATTTGTATAAAATAAAAAGAGAGAAAAGCAAAAGAGATTTGGATAGGGAATATACAATTGAATCGAATTGTATAACAAGAGAAAGAGAGAAATTATATACAATTTGAACTTGTATAAATCGAGAAAGAGTGAAAGGCCAAAGAAACTAGACAAGGGAGTATTTTTATTATATAATAATTATAAGTGTATAAGATGAAAATATATATGTTTGCATGTGTATATACAATTTTCTCTCACTTTATACAAACAGAAACACAATATATACATTTCATTTCTGTTTGTATAAGCGAGAGAGGCGATGGTGGCGAGCGAGATAAGGGAGAGTGGCGAGCGAGATCTGGGAGAGAGGAGAGAGGGGAACGAAAATATATGTATTTATATTATTTTCTCTTGTTTTATACAAACACAAACACATTTTATACATTTGCGTTTGTATAAAAAGCGAAAGAGACGAGCAAGACTGCCACCAAACGAGAGCGCAAACGAGATTTCACCAAGGAGAGTGGCAAAAATAGCTATAAATTAAAGCATATTTATAACATTTAATTTAAATTAATAATTTACTATTATATACAATTTTTCCTAAATATAACCAATTTTCAAATATCAGATTAGAGGTCACGTCACTTACCACACCAGTCCCTCCAAATTACAACCCAACCCAACTAAATTAACCCGCCCCAAAATTGACCCGACCCACTTCCCTTTTAACCCAAAACCAGTCAGTCCCTCTGTCTTCTGCACTGTTCCGGCGAAGAGCTTCTAGCTCCGGTGAACCGGAGCAACTAGCAACGTGGATCTTGTTCTTTTCAGGCTGGTGCTTACTTTTTTCTACTTGATTTTGTGTATAATCTCTTCTTCTTTGTGTATATAAATTTGTTTGATAAGTGCTATAGTTCAGTAAAATACCGCAATTTAAACTTGTTTTTGCTGTTAACTTATGATATCAAGTTTGAAGATGAGTATTTTATGGAGTGTAAATTCCACTATGTCAAGTTGGAAATGTTTATGAAAATTACATGAAATTGAGGAATAGTACTCTTACCTCTGTTTTAATTTATACGACTTACTTTCCTTTTTTTTTTTAATTAATTACAGTTGTTGATGATACTTCTTTGCCCAAAAAAATTGATTCTTTTGTTTTTTGAAGTCAGCTTGTCTGTTTCCTTATTTTAATTAATAATTACAGTTGTTGATGATACTTCTTTGCCCAAAAAAATTAATTCTTTTGTTTTTTGAAGTCAACTTGTCTGCTTTTGTTGACAAAAAAAGCTATTAACATAATTTAAGATTTAAAAAAGCAAACTTTTTCATCCATAATTTGCAGTTTCTTTCTATTATCAGAACTACAATCTGTAAACACAATTTGTGTTTTGTTTTCAGACAGTACAATTGAATCCATGGCATCTTCTTCCTCTTTTGCGAGTAATTCACAATACTCTCCTCGATGGAAGTACGATGTCTTTTTAAGTTTTAGAGGTGAAGATACTCGAAAAACATTTACGGGTCATTTGTACGAAGGTTTGAAAAATAGGGGAATATTCACCTTTCAAGATGATAAAAGGCTAGAGCAAGGAGATTCCATCCCAAAAGAACTCTTGAAAGCTATCAAAGATTCTCAAGTTGCACTCGTCGTTTTCTCAAGGAATTATGCTACATCGAGGTGGTGCTTGAATGAACTAGTGAAGATCATGGAATGCAAGGAGGAAAAAAATGGACAAATAGTCGTACCAATCTTCTATGATGTGGATCCATCACATGTTCGATACCAAAGTGAGAGCTTTGCAGAAGCATTTGCCAAACATGAAGTAACGTATAAGGGTGACGGTGATGAGGGGATGCAGAAGGTGCAAGGATGGAGGAATGCCCTAAGTGCTGCCGCAGATCTAAAAGGATATGATATCCGTGACGGGTAAGTTAGAAACACATATTTGCTTTTTAATGAAATGGGAATTGGAATAATTTCCATTCAAATATGGATGCTTCTGTGAAACCTAGACATATTCTACTATAGAACAAGAATTTATACAAAGAGAATACATAATAATCCTTCTAATGTATACAAGTTTTACAAGTTTCATACTTCAACTATAGAGTGTTGCTATTAGCCTATTACCATGTACTACATTGTTTCCTATTTGATTAAGATATGAAATAGTCACTAATTATTGACTTTCTCACTTTCTCCAAAATCAATCCTCTTATTTATGCAGGATCGAAGCAGAGTATATTCAACAGATCGTTGATCACATCTCTTCCAAATTATGCAAGAGTGCTTATTCTTTATCTTCGTTGCAAGATGTTGTGGGAATAAATGCTCATTTAGAGAAACTAGAATCCCTACTTCAGATAGAAGTCAATGATGTTCGGATCGTAGGGATTTGGGGAATAGGTGGAGTTGGTAAGACGACTATAGCAAAAGCCATCTTTGATACTCTATCTTGTCAATTTAAAGCTTCTTGTTTTCTAGCAGATGTTAAAGAAAATGCAAATTATAATCAACTGCATTCTTTACAAAATTCCCTTCTCTCTGAACTGTTAAGAAAGAAAGATGATTATGTCAATAATAAGTATGATGGAAAGTACATGATCCAGAGTAGACTTTGTTCTATGAAGGTGCTAATTGTGCTTGATGACATAGATCATGGTGATCATTTGGAGTATTTAGCAGGTGATGTTGGTTGGTTTGGTAATGGCAGCAGAATTGTTGTAACAACTAGAAATAAACATTTGATAGAGAAGGATGATCCAATATACGAAGTGTCTACACTATCTGATCAAGAAGCTATTCAATTGTTCAATCGACATGCTTTCAGAAAAGAAATTCCAGATGAACGTTTTATGAAGTTCTCATTGGAGGTAGTAAATCATGCTAAAGGCCTTCCTTTAGCCCTCAAGGTGTGGGGTTCTTTGTTGCATAATAAAGGCCTAACTCAATGGACTAGCACTGTTGACCAAATAAAGAAAAACTCCAGTTTAGAAATTGTTAAAAAGCTCAAAGTAAGTTATGATGGTTTAGAGCTTGAAGAGCAAAAGATATTTCTAGATATAGCATGTCTCTTACGAGGAAAAAGAAAAAAACTAGTCATGCAAATCCTTGAGAGCTGTGGTTTTGGAGCTGAACATGGATTGGATGTCTTAATTGACAAATCTCTTGTGTTCATCTCCAAAAATAATGAGATTGAGATGCATGATTTGATTCAAGATATGGGTAGATATGTGGTAAAAATGCAAAAAGATTCGGGAGAACAAAGCAGACTCTGGGACGTTGAAGATTTCGAAGAAGTGATGGTCAACAATACTGTAAGTAGGCTAAACAATGCAATAATATTCAAATTTTTAGTCTTCATCTTCTACTTTTTATTTAAAAGATGAAAATTGGTACTGTCTTAACTTCAACTTCGTTCTATCACTACATGAAAAACTTTTCGATTTGACTCTAAGAACTTGTCAAAAATTGTATTACAAGAAATTTGGATTATAGAATTAATTGCATAAAGTATTTCTCTTCAGCGATAGTTTTCTTAAGAAAGACCTAACTAATATGTACACTTAAGTTTTTGTTAATGGTGCTAGCTTTTACGTGCAATAATAAGTAATGCAAACTGATGATATTTGTCATCACAGGGAGTTAGAAAGTAGTCATATTGGCATGCAGATTTTATACTTTGTAGACTAATGAACCTTTTTCCAGGGGACCAAGGCAATGGAAGCAATCTGGACATATCATGTTAAAAAGCTATGCTTTACTAAAAAAGCCATGAAAAACATGAAAAGGCTTAGATTATTATCCATCTTCGGTTTTCAGGCCTGTGATGACTCCATTGAATACCTGCCCAACAACTTGCGCTGGTTTGTCTGTCCTAGTTATCCTTGGGAGTCATTATTAGAAAACTTTGAACCTAAAAAGCTTGTTTGTCTTGATCTCCAGAGCAGTTCGCTGCGTCAATTATGGACTGGAGCAAAGGTACTATTATTGAATTCATTTTTAATTATTTTTCTTTTTCTCAGATACATAAATAGACTCTCAAAGTTGACAACAACTTCTAGATGGACATCTTAACTATTCTCATGACTATACGTACACTTTTTATTATTGACATAAGTGTGTCTTTTGATACCCCAACCGGACATGGAAACACATGTAACATACAATTGCTTCAAATTGGGTGATTTATTAACCAACTCTAACTGTTAAAAACATATATAGGGATGTTATTTTTCCTTTTTTGTGTGTTTAATTTATTTGCATGTGTTGCTTTCAAATGGGCCGGTTTTTAATTTTTGCTCCTAGAAAATGGGCCGGATATTCTAATGCGTTAAGGAGCAACAAATAAGGGTTACTTGTTAAATGCCGTATAATTGTGGACCAACAAATAAAGGTTACTTGTTCAACTAAATGTAATGGGGGAAATATCAAGCCTGAAAATAAGGTTAGGAGCAAATTTGATTCAATGAGAGTAAGATTTTTTTTTATTTCTTTCTAATGTCTTGAGGATATTTTTGACCTTTTTTCATTTCTATACACACTTTTATTTAGCTTCTCAAACATGTAATTTCGATATAAAAATAAAGTAAAATGATTTCTAATTTCACACAGAATGTTGTGTTGATTCTCATGTCTGAATGTCCTTGCTCATTTGATTCTTTCTGTATTCTGAATAGTTCTCTAATATTTCTGTGTTCTGAATAGCAGCCCAATTCTCATTCTTTCTGTGCTTTGAATAGCAGCATTTGCCGTCTTTGCGAAAGCTAGATCTCAGCAACTCTAAAAGCCTGATGCGAACACCAGATTTCACGGGGATGCCAAATTTGGAGTATTTGTATCTGTATAAATGTAAGAATCTTGAAGAGGTTCACCATTCCGTGGGAAGTTGCAGAAAACTCATTCATTTATATTTGACTTGTTGTAAACGCCTTAAGAGGTTCCCGTGTGTTAATGTGGAATCTATTGAACTTCTTTACCTAGATGAGTGCTATAGTTTAGAGAAATTTCCAGAAATCCTCGGAAGAATGAAGTCAGAGTTAGAGATCAAGATATACTGGTCTGGGCTAAGGGAAATACCATCATCTGTTATTCAGCAATACGCATGCCGTCTTACAGAGTTAACTTTGAGTTCTATGAAAAACCTTGTAGCTCTTCCAAGCAGCATTTGTAAGTTGAAAGGCTTGGTGAAGCTAATTGTGTCCTGCTCAAAGCTTGAAAGCTTGCCAGAAGAGATTGGTGATTTAGAAAACTTGGAGGAGCTTGATGCCAGCTATACCCTAATCTCACGACCTCCGTCTTCCATCATCTGCTTGAACAAGCTTAAATTATTGACTTTTTCCAAACAAAATTTACGATACGGAGTGTCCTTTGTGTTCCCTGAGGTGAATGAAGGGTTACGCTCATTGGAAGATCTGGATCTTAGGTACTGCAATTTTATAGATGGAGGACTTCCGGAAGACATTGGATGCTTATCCTCGTTGAAAAAATTGTATCTCAACGGAAATAACTTTGAGTATTTGCCTCAAAGCATAGCCCAACTTAGTGCTCTTCAATCGTTGGACTTGTCAGATTGCTACAGGCTGAAAGAATTTCCCGGTTTCATGGGGATGCTAAACTTGAATACTTTGAAACTCAATGGCTGCAATTTAATAGATGGAGGACTTCCAGAAGACATTGGATGCTTATCCTCTTTGAAAGAGTTGAATCTCAGTGGAAATAGTTTTGAGTATTTGCCTCGAAGCATAGCCCAGCTTGGTGCTCTTCGATCCCTGAACTTATCAGATTGCAAGAGGCTTACACAGCTGCCAGAATTTCCACAGCAGCTACATACAGTCGATGCAGATTGGAGTAATGATTGGATCTGTAATTCGTTGTTTCAGAATATTTCATTATTGCAGCATGACATCTCTGCTTCAGATTCCTTGTCACTAAGAGTGTTTATGAGTTGTGCGAAGAATATCCCAAGATGGTTCCACCATCAGGAAAATGGTTTTAGTATATCACTCAAATTGCCTGAAGATTGGTATGTAAGTGATAACTTCTTGGGATTTGCTGTTTGTTACTCTGGCATATTAGTTAATGCCGAAGCTCACTTGATTTGTTACGATGGGAGGTTGGTGACGCGTATCATCCAAAAATTGCCTTATTCAACCATTCAGAATGTCCTGAAGGTTTTGCTATTCATTTTTTCTTGGTACCTCTTGCTGGCTTATGGGATACATCTAAGGCAAATGGAAGAACACCGAATGACTATGGGCGCATTAGGTTATATTCCCCTGGAGAAAGGAAGGTGTTTGGACTTCGTTTGTTGTATAAAGATGAACCTAAGATTGAGGCCAGTTGCTCCTCTTCTCAGAAAAATGGTGAACCGACACCAAGATGAAGCCAGTCTATTCAGAAACTTTGCAGCTCTTTCCCACAAGCCCAGAATATTAGCTTAAATATAGGTATATACTAGTTTACTCACCCATCTCAATGTGAATGAAGGACTAGCTAGGCTTTCTCCTAGATAATTAATTATCATTTTTGTTTTGAACTATCATGGTTTTTGAGCAGACGAATACTTCAATTGCGATTCTCTTTGTTTAAATTGGTTAAACTGGAGTCTTTTATAAGGACATATTTCTAAAATTCTCTGTCTTTGCTGTGTAATATTTGATCATGAATCCCCTATAGTCGGCAAAAAATGGCATAGTTCTCAACTAAATTTGTAGATGCTTCTATATCAATATTAACTCCTCGAGCATGGGAAACATTCTCTGAGTTCTTTGTCTTTGCTTATGTGCTGCATTTGTTACTTTTGATGGGTTTTTCAGGCTTGTGTAGCTGCTGAGGAGTTAATGCGGCAGTTGCCATAATTAACTAAGCAGGAGCAAGAGACTGAAGATGTTGACAAAGTGAGTACTCCAGATTTAATTTATAAAACTAAACTTGAATAGCCATCTCATCCAAAAGAACTTACTCTCTTATGCTATCCATCAGAAACTGATGTTCATCATTTTACTTGCAAAACAACATTTTATGAGATAAACAAGTTGGAAAGAAAAGAAATAGATGTATTTTTTTAAATTAAAGTGACAGCTTGTGGAGTACTCTGAGTCATTTTTTTGAGGAAAAAGTATACTGTGTCATCTTGCAACTTGCATCATATCTTGGTGTTCCGTCATAATTCATTTAGTGCAAGCCAATATACTGTCTTCTTGAGTACTAAGTTCAGAATTTGACTTTGTTGTATGATTTTCATGTGAAAAGATGTATCAGAGATATACGGATTTCACTTAGTTAATAGAGTAAAGGAAAAGGGTTGTTATTCTGTAAGGTATTCACTGATCCACGGGTTGAATATTTATTAATGTCATCTTAATGCATCAGTGAGACAATTGAGTACATACATGGTGAATTGCCTCACATCTTGCGAGTTGCATCATCTCTTGGTGCTCCATCTGTATTCATTTTCTCTACAAGCCATTATTCGCCTTTTTAGTACCAAGTTTCAGAGTTTGAGTTTTCTTTATGATATCTTTTTTATCGTACCGTCTGTTGTTTCTTGTCGAAATAGAACTTGATAAAGTAATACTAACATCTATATCTCAATTACTCTTTAGGTTTTCTTTTAGCAAGTTCTAGTGTTTCTGAATTGGATTATTTTTGCTGTTCACAATGGGAACATGGTATTTGAGAGCAAAAGTGCATACGAACGGCACATATTTCCTTTGTTTGTACATAACTAGATTCTTGTGGTGAGAGATATTCTCAAAGAACTTTGGAATCTCTGAGTGACAGCTCTTTTGGATCAGAATACCTAGTTTCACAATGAAATAAATTCACAGCTTTGCGTTTGCTGACGAATACCTTTCAAAAACCATTTGCAGATGAATGTGCGCGAAGCAAGAAAGTTGTGCCAAAACAGGTGAAGGAAGAAGTCATGGAACCATCAGTAAGTCGCCTAACATCAGAAAGCAGCAGCGGTCCAAAGGGGAACTATTTCCAGGAATATTCGAATGTTGCTCTAGTGGTAAGCAACTGTTCTTGCATTGGGATGTAGACTCTCATATACTTTCTCTACCACTACCAAGTTCTACTGAAGAAGTATAGTTATCTACTGCAAATCTACATGGTAGAAGTAGTTTGTATGAATACACGGATGATCAAATCTAGCACGCCAATTAAGTAGTTGAGAGCACCTACATCTTTTACTTCCATCCAGTGTCCGGTACCCATCATAGGGTTTCCAGTTAATGTAGTTTGAATGCCAGCTTGTTGGAAGCGATTGACTTAAGCCAGTTAAAAGTATCTTTGACAACCCCTTGTTATCCATTAGATGTTGTGCTTTAGGAAGTTGTGAAAAGGGAAAATGAACAAATGATCCCTAATGTTTGATGGTAAGTTTTCAAATTTTAATTCATAAAATATTTTTCGAACATTATTTGTTAGATATAAACGAAAACAATGGGGAAAAATTTAACTATATTTTCAAGAAAGTCCCATCAGAAAAGATATGCAACACAACAGAGTAAACTTGACACTAAAAAGAAATATGGTAAATAACAAAATTATACTAAAAAAGCTACAGTATACTCCAGATATAAATTAAAATTAGGAAAACGATATAAATTATACCTTTAAATGTGAGTTTCTGTTAAATTTCTTTGTTAGTGTTTTTGAAAGTCAAGTCGTCTGCTTTTGGTGACAAAGACAACCATTATTAACATATTTTAGAATTTGAAGCTCACCTTTTCCACCCATAAATTAGTTTAATTAAAGAAAAGACCACTTCTTTCACTTTTTTCTTTCTCACTAACTTTCCCACTTCCTTTTATTAAAGTTGGGGTGGGTGTGGCTCAACATAGATTTAATAATTCATTGTGCATAGATTCAGAGAGATGGATAAAATTATATTCTTTTTATTATCAGTGTAGAATAACACTTATGAAACCCGGTTCTTTTTATAATCAGTGTAGAATTACATTTATAGTTGTTGGTTCTTTTTTTTTTTTTTCCATTCAAGTAGGGCCATGTAATTCTTTTTTTTTCTCTCACCAACTTTCCTCTTGTTTTTAATGGAATTTTTTAGTAATTCTAATGACAAGTGGAGTAGAGAGCATTGAGAAGCTGCTTATTTCACCTAAAAAATTCATTTTTGTTTTTGCTTTATAGTTTCTTCATCTTATAATTATCACATCTACACATAGTTTGTGTTTTCTTCTCAGACATCCATGGCATCTTCTTCTTTTGCGAGTGATTCACAATACTGTCTGCGATGGAAGTATGATGTCTTTCTAAGTTTTAGAGGTGCCGACACTAGGAGGACATTTACGGGTCATTTGTACGAAGGTTTGAAAAATAGGGGAATATTCACCTTTCAAGATGATAAAAGGCTAGAGAATGGCGATTCCATCCCAGAAGAACTCTTGAAAGCTATTGAAGAGTCTCAAGTTGCCCTTGTCATTTCTCAAAGAATTATGCTACATCGAGGTGGTGCTTGAATGAATTAGTGAAGATCATGGAATGCAAGGAAGTAAATGGACAAATAGTCATACCAGTCTTCTATGATGTGGATCCATCACATGTTCGACACCAAACAGAGAGCTTTGCAGAAGCCTTTTCCAAACACGAATCAAAGTATACGAACGATATTGAAGGAATTAAGAAGGTGAAAGGATGGAGGACTGCTCTAAGTGATGCCGCGGATCTAAAAGGTTGTAATATTCATGGAAGGTGAGTCAAAAATACATGAATTGAATCATAAATTTATTTATCATGAAGACTAGCTACACATACTAGCTAATTTATGGTCTTCCAAGTATACAAAATTACTTGCTAAAGTCACTTGTGTTGATTTTGTATATTTATATCAGTTTATTTACTCAATGACATTGTTACATAGATAATATTTTGAGGAGTCAATTTATGTGTCTTGTATCATGATTATGCACTTACCTTTTGTAGGATTGAATCAGAATGTATCCGAGAACTTGTAGACGATGTTTCTTCCAAATTATGCAAGACTTCTTCATCTTATTTGCAAGATATTGTGGGAATAGATACTCATTTGGAGAAAGTAAAATCCCTGCTAGAGATGGAAACTAATGATGTTCGGATTTTGGGGATCTGGGGAATGGGGGGAGTCGGTAAAACAACTCTAGCAAGAGCTGTTTTTGATACACTCTCACCTCAATTTCAGGGTGCAAGTTTCCTTGCAGATGTAAAAGAAACTAACACAAATGAAATGCATTCTTTACAAAATATCCTTCTCTCTGAGCTGTTAAAGGAAGACAAAAAACATGTGTATAATAAGGAGGAAGGGAAGCGTGTGATGGCTCATAGGCTTCGTTTTATGAAGGTATTAGTTGTGCTTGATGACGTTAATCATCATGATCATTGGGAGTATTTCGCAGGGGATCTTCGCTGGTTTGGCCCTGGGAGCAGAATTATTGCAACAACTAGAAACAAGCAAATTATAGGAAAGAATAATGTAGTATATGAAGTGACTACACTACTCGGACATGATGCTATTCAGTTGTTCAATCATTATGCTTTCAAGGGCGAAGCTCCAGATGAGCATATTAAGGAGCTGGCGTTGGAGGTAGTAAGTCATGCTAAAGGCCTTCCTTTAGCGTTGAGATTGTGGGGGATTTGGTTGCATAATCAAGATACAACTATGTGGAGAGAAGTTGTAGATATGATAAAGAGAGAATCTAGTCCAGACATTGTTAAAACCCTCAAAATAAGTTTTGAAGGTTTGCAGGATAAAGAGAAAACGATATTTCTAGATATCGCATGCTTCTTTAGAGGGATGAGGAAAGATGAGGCCATTGAAATTCTTGAGAGCTATGATTCGGGGGCCCATATCAGATTGCGCGGTCTAATTGAGAAATCTCTTGTATTCATCACTATATATGATACAATTCAAATGCATGACTTAATTCAAGACATGGGTAGATATGTAGTGAAAATGCAAAAAGATTCCGGAAAATGTAGCAGAATATGGAATCTTGAAGATTTAGAAGATGTGATGGTCAACAGTACTGTAAGTAGGCTAAATACTGCAATAATATTCGTATTTCAAAGATATATATATATATATATAATATATATATAATATATATATATATATATATATTATTATTATTATTATTATTATTATAAGAGGAAACAAAAAAGTTAAAAGTTGAATTATAATTTTACCCCTACTATAAATTAAAATATTATAAAAGCATTTAATTGTTTAATTAAATGTTAAATTGTATCATTTTAATAAAAATGTGATGACTTTTGCATTTCCTTAGATTAATTTCTAATTAAAAATCTAATTTAATAATATTATCATCTATAATATTTGTATATTTAATTTAATTATTATCATCATATCATCATATTTTATTTTATATCATATCATCATATATATTATTATAAGTATGAAGCTCTAAAGTGTAAAGTTGGATTACTATTTTGCTCCTATACTAAATTAAAAAGTAATAAAATACTTAATCCAAATATAAAGTAAATATCTAATTAAATAGTAGTATTTGAATTACATAATAGAGGACCAAAATGAGAAGTTCAGCAGTCTACTCAATTACTATGTGTGAAACAATGAAATAGGATGAACACTAATAAAGTTTCAATTAATATAGAAGTTGAAACATTTTTTGCTAATTATGACAAGTTGAAAGGAATCAAATTAAGTAATTGAGGAACATCAAAGAGTTTTTATCGACAAACCTTCAAGACTACACTATAAACATACTCAATATTAGTCATTCAGCATAAGCTTCAATTCTTAAGTGGGTACAAAGTGTCTTCTAATTTTCAGGTACAATCTTATTAAATCTAGATTTTTCCGTTTGATTTGCTAACTTCATTTGAATGATAACTTTTAAATTTTTTTAATAGATACAATAAATAGCTTGAAAGGTATAATAATCACACATATAAAAAATTGAGTGTTGTACACATATGGTTTGATGCTGAATGATGATCAACTCTCTTTGAAACTCTCTAAGCATAGTTTCCCGCAAAAAAAGAGACCATGTTATAAAATTTTAAACTATTAATAATAAATTGAAATTGCAGTTGTTTGCTAGCAAAATATATCACATTTTCTTCAACAAATGTAGCAACTCCAAGTCTTTTCTAGCAGTGATAATAGTAGTTGTAAGCCTATATATGTAAGTCTGGGTATATCTGAATGTTTTTAAGGAAGTAGTTACATTTGTAACGACACACATTAAGGATACAAGAAGACTTTCAGTAACGTCACATTTTCCCTTTTTAATTCTTTAACTTGATGTGTTTTTCTTGGAATATTTTACAAATATTGATATCTAATCACCTTTTGATTGATCAATTTCATGTATTTTTTAGTTGTTGATGACTTTCTGTACATTTAATTGCTCATAGATGGGTAAGCTTTTGATACTTATCTAATGTGCAGTAGATCGAAAATATCGAGAGAACACTCGAAAAAAACATGATGTTCTCCTAATAGTTTATTATATACTTTTTGATATATATATATATATATATATATATATATATATATATATATTATATATATATATATATATATATATATAGTTCTCTTCTCCGTCTCCTTTTATTTGTTTAGTTTAATATTTATATTTCTTGTTTGTTGATATTGTACAAATTTGCTAATGTTGTGTTATTATTATTGAGAATTTACCATGGTTTGTTGTTTTGTATACATTAGCCTAACATGTGGTATTTTAATATCCTCATTTGAATATTGAATTTGTGCAATAGTTAGTTATTTTACTTTATAAACTTTTAGTCAATTTAATAATCAACTATATATCCTCTTTTTAGAAAGATAATGTAGTTCCTATCTGAAAAGTGATTGATTTTTTTTTTTAGTAAATACCATAGATTTAAAGTAGATAAATACATGACAAAAATTAGCATTCTGGGGTAGAGTAAGAAAGCAATGATATTGATAAGTTGATTGTACATGATCTTTTTATAGGGCACCATGTCACTGGAAGCAATATGGTTTAGTGATTTTAGAAAACTAAGCTTTAGCAAAGAGGCAATGAAAAATATGCAAAGGCTTAGGATATTATGCATGTCATATCATCCATGGGATTTCCAAAGTGATTCAGAAGAAGATGGCTCTATTGAGTACCTACCCAACAACTTGCGTTGGTTTGTCTGGAATATATATCCTTGGAAGTTATTGCCAGAAAATTTTAATCCGAGAAGGCTTGTTAAACTTGATCTCCGACGGAGTTCATTGCATCATTTATGGAATGAAACAAAGGTACCATTCTATTTCAGATATATACTTTCTATTTTTAATTGTATATGATTCTTGTTTTTAAATATTATAAGTTATTAATTCGATAAACTCAAATTAGTGTATTTTACATTATTCTGGGTTGTAGTTTCTCATATTATAATTACTATTGATAATATATAGCAGAGGTTGTTGGATTTTATTTGCCCTAAATTTCTTACTATAAATAGATTTTCCTTTTAGGAATAGGTTTTGTATTAACTAATCATTTTCCTGGTTGGAAAAGGTTTAGGACTCTATAAACAGAGGCATGTTCCTTCTAACTTAATCAGCATTCACAATGTAGTTTTAAGGACTTGAGAATTTTGGTTAGGAGGAGAATTTGTGGGTCACAAGCTTAATACGTTATCACTTGTGTGAACCTCATGTATTCCGAGTGAATTGGTTGACGTTGTTTCTCTATGTATTTTGTACTCTCATATTTCTAGTGGGACGTAGGTCGATTGACTGAACCACGTTAAATCTTTGTGTCTTTTGGTATATTTCTCGTTTGTCTTTCTTACTCGTGATCTTTCAAGTTTGTTTAGCTAGCTTCTGCATTTACACCTGCTTATTACGGTCCTAACAGAGGTTATTTTAACCTCTATGAATAGTATTGCATTTCCAACCTCTGCATCTAATTAAAGAAGAAACAAAAAAAAAAAAGTTGGCACAACTTTTCTACATCAACATCCAGATAATCAAGTATAGCGGAAATTTAAATAAAACATGATTTTTATCTAGATTCTGAGCATGTAATTTCCATATAAAGTAAAATAAACAATTTCTCGTTTCACATGTTGAGTTATCATATAAACATGTCGTTTACTATCATTCTTTGTGTGTTTTGAATAGCTGCAGCAATTTGTGTGTCTACGAAGGATAGATCTAAGTGGCTGTAAAAGCCTAAAGAGAACACCAGATTTCAAGGGGATGCCAAATTTGGAGTATTTGCATCTAGAGGAATGTACGAGTCTTGAAGAAGTTCATCCTTCCCTCAAGTATTGCAGAAAACTCATTGAGTTAAATTTGTATCGATGTGAAAGCCTTGAGAGGTTTCCATATGTTAATGTGGAATCTCTTGAATCTCTGGTTCTAAAATACTGCTCTCGTTTACAGAAATGTCCAGAAATCGTTGGAATAATGAAACAGGGAAATGCCAGAAAGATTACGATAAGGGAACTGCCATCATCTTTCTTTGATCACCAACCTCATCTTACAGAGCTAGATTTGAATGGCATGAAAAACCTTGTATCTCTTCCAAGCAGCATTTGTAAGATGAAAGGTTTGGTGAAGCTAGATGTGTCGTGGTGCTCAAAACTTGAAAGATTGCCAGAAGAGATAGGTGATTTAGAAAACTTGGAGTATCTTGATGCCAGCTATACTCTAATCTCACGTCCTCCGTCTTCCATCGTCCGGTTGAACAAACTTAAAAGATTGAGTTTTCGAAAAACAGAATCAGTAGATACAGTGTTCTTTGTGTTCCCTCAGGTGAATGAAGGGTTACCCTCATTGAAATTTCTGGATCTCAGTGACTGCAATTTAATTGATGGAGGACTTCCAGAAGACATTGGATCCTTATCCTCTTTGGAAGAGTTGCATCTCCAGGGAAATAATTTTGATGATTTGCCTCAAAGCATATCTGAACTTGGTGCTCTTCAATTTTTGGACTTATCAGATTGCAAGAGGCTTAAACAGCTGCCAGAATTTCCACAGCAATTAGACACAATAGGTGCAGATTGGAACAATGCTTCGATCTGTAATTCCCTGTTTCAGAATATCTCACCATTGCAGCATGACATCTGTTCTTCAGGTTCCTTGTCACTTAGAATGTTTAGGAGTTGGGCGGAGGATATCCCAAGTTGGTTCAACTATCAGGGAATGGGCACAAGTATATCAGTCGCATTGCCTATGAATTGGTATGTAACTGATAACTTCTTGGGATTTGCTGTATCTTATTCTGGCGAACTAATTATTTATTGCATCACAGCTCATTTGATTCCCTTATCATGTGATGATGGGATGTCATCATCGATGACCCAGACATTTGCCTTGTCCAACGATTCACAATGGAATATTAATTTTTTGTTGGTACCTCTAATTGGTGGCTTATGGGATGCATCTAATGCAAATGAAAAAACACCAAATGACTATGGGTGCATCAAGTTTGATTTTATTGGTGATTTTGGAGAAATTAATAAATTTGGAGTTCGTTTGTGGTATAAAGATGAATCTGAGCTTTGCATTGGGATAAGGAAGAGAAGATATGAAGAAGAGGCCACTTGCTCCTCTTCTAAAAAACTGTTGCAGCTCGGGATTATAGATTAATTATTGTTAAAATGTCACATTCTTTTGATTTTATTAATCATCTCTGAAAATAATGTAATCTAAGCAAAGAAAGAAACACTGCTAGCTACATAATTGATCCCCTCCCTGTTCTCATTTCTTGTTCAATGTATTACCAATGTCTAGCACAAAACGATACTTCACGTCCGATTTCAAAAGACGTTCCAACGCGGTGTTGACGTACTCCATTGGCACCACTTCAACATCTGGTGTTATGTTATGCTTTGCCGCAAAGTCCAACATCTCTTGAGTCTCTTTCATCCCTCCTATGCAACTTCCAGCCACTAGCTTCCTTCCTGTTTTCCACATTATTGTATATACAAACTTTAGGAAAGACCGTATGATGCACTAAGCTTGAAAGACCATATTACATTATGTATACTTTATTATTCGAAATCTTGAATTTGCTTACCCATAAGTAGAGGAAACACAGGCAACTCCACTGGTTTTTCTGGTGCACCAACCATAACAAGCTTACCATGAGATTTCATCAACATAAGCAATGGAAGAATAGGGTGCACCGCAGATACAGTGTCGATAATCCCATCCAATGTGTTCATTGCAGCCTGTTCGTCAACAAAAGGTTAGCCCCTATTCTCGTGTTTAAATTGTCATAACAACTTAAGCTTTCAGATAAAACTGTCACACACTTCAACACAGAACCAGACAAGGGGGAGATTGTGAGTGAGTTCAAAAATCTCAATACCAAGAATCAGGTGAAGACACTACTAACTAAATAAAAGTGCTCTTTCAAATAGATTAAACATTCAGATAAGATGATCACCAATGATAACGAGTAGTTATATTCACCTTCATCTGCTCAGGATCGCGACTGATCAAGAAAGAGTCTGCACCCAAACGCTCAATTGCTTCTTTCTTCTTATTAGCAGATGTACTGATGACAGTCACTTTGGTTCCAAATGCCTTAGCAAACTTAACAGCCATATGTCCAAGCCCTCCAAGACCAACAACACCAATGTGCATTCCAGGCTTATCGAGTCCAAAATATTTCAAAGGACTATAAGTCGTAATTCCAGCACATAACAGGGGAGCAGCGTCCATCGACAAGTCTTCAGGCCAACGCACTACAAAATGCTCATCGGATACCATCACATCGGAGTAACCTCCAAACGTGAGGGTTCCGTCTAAGCTATAGCCGTTGTATGTAGGAATCTGACGAGGACAGTAATTCTCGAGATCAACGCTACAATTCTCACATTTTCGACATGATCCTACCATACATCCAACACCTACTTTGTCTCCAACCTTAAACTTCTCCACCTTGCTTCCAACCTCAGTTACAACACCAACAACCTCATGCCTGCAATTATATTTACAGTTAGTTACACTTTACACTCACGAGTAGATCGAATCGACACAAATTCCGCTAATTTTTACTCACTCGATGTCTCAGTTAATATGACTTATTTTCCTTTTTAGTCCGTTTCAAATAAAGTGACACATGTGTTAAAGAATGACAAAAGTCCAACATCGGTGATTAATGAGATGGGTGGACTCCTTATAAGGCTTGGGCAATCCTCCTCCATTTAAGCTAGCTTTTGAGGTGTGAGTTAGGTGTAAGACCTAATTTCACAGCATGCAACTTTAAAATATCCATTTTAACTTTACTGAAATGAATTATAGCCACAATAACTTCTATCATTCATTTTAGACTACAAGTTTTAGGAGTCTTTGTTCTTTCTTAAACTCCGTACCGAGTAAAACTAACTCTTATAAAAAATGGGACGGAGGGAGTAACATGTCCCAACAACTCAGGATTTACTGAGGTATCAAGAGCTCAATATGGCCAAATATATAGACTAAGAACCAAATCAGGATTGCTATCAAATATAATGTGAAGATTGAAAAAATATAGAGAAAAGGGAAATTAGATAGTAAATAATGTTCTTCGCCGAAAAATTACGTATGTGTATATAGCGGATGTTGAATTAGTTTCTTCGTGCCTTAATATTTCTGAATCTCGTTAGTGAAAATTCCAGTTAATATTTTTGGATTCTAACAATTAAAAAATAACCTGAATTTTTTTAAACCAAAAGTAAAAGAACAAATTAATTTACCCAGGCACCATGGGGTACTTGCTATTTCCCCATTCATTCTTGAGTTGATGAAGATCAGAATGACAAATTCCACAATACATAACTTTAAATTGCACATCTTTTTCACCTGTCACTCTGCACCCATTTAACACAAAATGATCATCGTCAAATTTACAATAAAACGACAATAATAAATTCAGTATAATTATATAGGTAGGGTCCGAGAAACGTAGTGTCACTAGCATATGAGAGGCGGTTGTTAGTGTTAGGTTATGAAGCCTGATTAATATTTGTTGTACTGTCATATATTAAATACTCTAAAAAATTAATATATATACCCCACCGTCGTGAAAGTTTACTCACGGGTGTTACCATGAAATATTGATTTCTCTCTAAATTTCTCATCTCTTTCTCTCTTAAGTTTTTGTGCTCTTTATTCATCAAGTATGTGTGTGTGGATTCGATCCTAACAGCTAGTGACAATTACATTTTGGCACTTTTTTTAAATGTCGTCAGAGCCTATAATGACATTGAATTCAATAACAAATAACCAATACTGATAAAAAACTCAACACTCTTTATTAATAGATATATTTATTATCGCTAAAAACTATTTTTATTATAACATATGTATGCAGATGTTACCCTAGCTTAGCTTATAGAGAATTTGTCTTTCGATAGAAATGAAAAACACATCGTCAAAATTAATTAAAAATAATAATTTATACCTTCTTGAAAAATTGAAAGGAGAAAGAACTCCAGAAGTGTCTCTAGTTGCCCATCCAAATGCTTTAATTGGATGTTCATTTTCAAATGATTTTGCCATTTTTTTCGTTTGAAAATAAAAATATTTTTGTAGTGTATATATAGTAATAAATTATTATATATAGAAGAATGTAGAAAATATGGATGATACAGAAGTTGCTTATGTTATGATCCATATTTATAGGATTTTGAGTGAAAAATATGTGACGTTATCGATGAGGTGTAATAACAACTAATGACTTACTTAAACAAATTGGATTTCGACTTCTTTTTTGTGGTCGATAGGTATAGAATGTTCTTTAGTCCTAATTTGCAGGACTTTTTGAAATAGTTTCATTGTGTTTTTATTTCGAAGCGAATTTAGGGTTTGAAGTTTATCCGTTTTAAAAATATTTTTAACTTTTTAATATTATAACACATTTAGTGAGGTTCACGAAAGTCGAAAAATAAAGTGTATGGAAATCACCTTATTCTTAATTTCCATGTACGTAGATGTACATAGACTACTTTCAAAGGACCCGAAAGATATATGACATGAAAAAAGGACAACAACAAGTTTTCCGTCAAGGTGAAAGTTCTCTTCCCATGACAAGCACTCCTCACCCCTTATTTTGCAATCGGCATCTTTTAGCTGAGTGTTCAAAATAAAACGTATATATACCACATAAAGAAAGTTGTCAAGCATTAAATAAAGGAAGTTGAGAGAGTTGGGAAAGGTTGTTAAGAAAGCAACTCATATGAAAATGACGATAATTACAAAATAGCGTGATAACTTAAACACAATATATTCGATTAATTATTTTTTTCCTTAAATTGCCACCAAAAAGAGGTTCTTGAAAAGCTTTCCAAACGTGAAAAACTTAAAGTTAAGATTAGTGGCTAAAGAAGATCCACGTAGATAATGTGAAAGTAAAATTAAAAGAAAATAAAAACATAGTATGAAATTTGGACCAATTAATAATTGCACTTTTCTGACAATTCCCACTATTTTTATCGAGTTATTTTCTCCTTTTTTCCTAGTACTTTTAATTTGGACGGTATAATTTTAAATATTAAATTCAAATAAGTTTTTATTGTTGCGGCACAATCACTCTCAGGTTTGGTATTTAAACTGTGCAGTATTTATGAAATTTCTATTTATATAAAAAAATCTTTGTCTGCATTATTATTTACATGAAATCGAATTAATAAACTTAAACAATTAAAAATTGAAGTGAGAAAACATATTAAATAGGGCGACTTTTACATATAGCAAATAAAAAATTTATATTTGTATGTTATAGCAAACTTTGCATAATTGCGCTTCATATCAAACATAGAAACTGTATAATTCATTATACATATACAGTTGAAGTAAATTGTATAAAACGAAGTGTATAAAACAAGAAAGAGAAAGACGCATGGGCAGAGAACTGTATAAAAACGAAGTGTATAAAACGAATTGTATTATTATAAGTGTATAGAACGATTATATACAATTTGAATTTGTATAAAATGAAAAAGAGAGAAAGACAAAATAAACTTGACAAGGAATATACAATTGAATCAAATTGTATAAAACGAGATAGAGAGAAATTAGATACAATTTAAAAATTGTCTAAAACGATAAAGACAGAAAGACAAAAGAAACTGGGCAGGGAAGTATTTTTTATTGTATATTTATAAATGTATAGGACGAAAATATATGTACTTGCATGTGTATATATAATTTTCTCACGCTTTATACAAACAGAAACACAATTTATACATTTCGCTTCTGTTTGTATTAGTGAGAAAGGCGAGGGTGGCGAGCGAGATTTGGGAGAGTGGCAAGCGAGATTTGGGAAAGTGGCGAGCGAGATCTGGAAGAGGGGAGAGAGGGGAACAAAAATATATGTATTTTTTATACAATTTTCTCTGCTTTATACAATTAGAATAATTTTTATACACTTGTGTTTGTATAAAAAGTGAGGAAGCGAGCGAGAGGTTGGAGGAGAGTGGCGAGCGAGATATTTGGAAGAGAGGCGCCTGACAATTTTTTGCAAACGTTTGCTAGGAGCACAATTAAGTCAAACCCTAGCTACTCCATTTATTTTAGATTATTAGTTTACTATTATATATAATTTTCCCTATTAAATGGCCATGATTAAAGATTAATTTGGTATAAAAAAATATATATAGTTATACTTTGCATAATTGTTCTCCATAGCTAACATAAATATGTATATTTTGCTATACATATATAAAAAAATAGTTGTATGATTCGTTATACATATACAAAGAAATCAATTGTATAATACATTATACATATACAAAAGAAAGCATTTGAATACAAAAGATCAATTGTATAATTTGTGTATGTATAAAACAAGAAAGATAGAAAGATAAAAAAAAATTAGACAGGAGAATATTTGTATTCTATAATTATAAGTGTATAGGACGAAGATATATTTATGTATTTGCATGTGTATATATAATTTTCTCTTGTTTTGTGTAAACAAAAACACAATTTATACATTTCGTTCTGTTTTTATTAGCGAGAGTGGCGAGGGTGGCGAGTGAGATCTGGAAGAGGGGAGAGAGGGGAATGAAAATATATGTATCTGTACAATTTTCTCTCGCTTTATACAAACAATAACGCATTTTATACATTTGTCTTTGTATAAAAGCGAGAGGGAGCGAGCGAGAGAGAAAGAGTAGCGAGTGAGAGTTTGAAGGAGATAGACGACTGACAAACAGTTTGTTATGGGACACAATTAAATCAAAGTGTAGTTATACAATTTAATTTGATTTATTAATTTGCTATTATATAAATTTTTTCCTATAATAAACGTTTTAACTTCGATTCATTGATTTGTCAGGCACTACACAAATTTACCACATAATTATCTAAGTAACATGTATTTTTATCTTGTTGTTTAATATATTAAAGTTAAAATAATTTATTGGTTTGCTATAAACACCTAGTGCGGCTAAATATTTACCATAATTTAGCTAAACTTAACAATTTGATATTTCTTATTCCTATTAAAAAAAATTCCATTGGCATTATAGACAGTGTTATTGCATTTTGCTCTACTCACTAAAGGATAGGTATATGCATGCATACATTAAGAAAATCAAAATGTACTACGACAATACTACTTTTACTTTAGAGACAAAAATTTAGTTGTACTCGTGCTATGAAGTAACCATTAATAAATCTCCTATAGCTTGATGTAAACGCCAGATGCAAAAAATTTTCTAATGAGCTTTGATATTAGAAAATACAATATCGTATTTATTCTCTTTAACTCCTTATTCCTTTTCATACACAAAACATAAGAAATTTAAAGAACAAAATTACAAGCTTAAAGACTATAACACACTCATTTTTTTACCAAGATGTCTCCTTCATCTCAATTCTTCTTCAATGTGTTGCCAATGTCAAGCACAAAACGATACTTCACGTCCGATTTCACAAGGCGTTCCAACGCTGTATTCACGTAGTCCATTGACACTACTTCAATATCTGGTGTTATGTTATGCTTCCCCGCGAAATCAACCATCTCTTGTGTCTCCTTCATCCCTCCTATCGCGCTCCCCGCCACTAGCTTCCTTCCTATTACACACATACATTAATATTACATATCAACATATATATATATATAAAAAAAAAAATACACAAAATCGTCGATTTAAGACCAAATGTACCTAAAAGCAGGGGAAATACAGGCAACTCTAATGGTTTTTCAGGGGCACCAACCATCACAAGCTTTCCATGAGTTTTCAACAAATTAATCAATGGAAGAAGAGGATGAATCGCGGATACAGTATCGATGATGCCATCTAGTGACCCTGCTGCACTCTGCTCGTATAAAACGAAAAAATTAGTATCATTCGTATGTCACACTAAATGTTATAAATTTGAAATTTTGAAACATAGTTGATTGATTGATTGATCGACCTGCATTTGGTCAGGGTCACGACTGACCAAAAACGAGTCTGCCCCTAAACGATCCATTGCTTCATCTCTCTTACTAGCAGATGTACTTATCACAGTTACTTTTGTTCCAAACGCCTTAGCGAATTTCACAGCCATATGTCCCAAACCACCGAGACCAACAACACCAACATGCATTCCAGGTTTATCTAGTCCGTAATGTCTCAAAGGACTATAAGTTGTGATCCCTGCACACAACAGGGGAGCTGCTTCCATTGGTAAATTTTCGGGCCAATGGACCACGTAGTGCTCGTTCGTTACCATTATATCGGAGTAACCACCATACGTGGGGGTTCCATCGGTGTAAACACCATTGTATGTCATGATCTGATCGGGACAATAATTTTCAAGATCGTTGTCACAATTTTCACATTTTCTACATGATCCTACTAAACATCCAACTCCAACTTTATCACCAGTTTTGAACCTCTCAACTTTGCTGCCAACTTCAGTTACTACACCAACAACTTCATGCCTGTAAGCGTACAACAACATATTCAGTATAATCTCATAAGTCCAGTCAGACGAGGACGAAATGTAAGCAGAACTAAATCCGATTTACCTATGGATTTTAGTTGTTTACCAACATATTTCATCATCGCGAAGTTTTTTAGTAAACTTCTTGATGATCAAACCAAACTAACTACATATATATTGCAATTATTATATATTGTTCAAATACTGGCTCTGCCTCTCTGATCAGTAATCACATACATATATTGCAATTATAAGAATACTATTTTTGAAACTTGGTGAATGTTAAGTGAAGTATTGACCAAACTAAGTCATTATATAAAGTAATTTATCAAAATATATGTTTTTTTTTAAATTTTACAAAACTAGTATAAACGTATTTCACAGTAATGTTTTAGGGTATATTTTATTTTTTAAAAGTTGACGGCGTCAGATTAATATACGTTACTCACAGTAACGTTTTACTCCTAAAACGTTACTGTGAGTAACGTCTTACTCTTAAACGTTACGCAGTAAGGTTTTAGGAGTAAAACTTTACTAAAAAAAAAAACGTTTTAGAAGTAAACGTTACTCACATTAACGTATATCAACCTAACGTTGTTAATTTTTAAAAATTGAAATATATCCTAAAACAATACTGTGAAATACGTTTATACTAGTTTTGTAAAATTTTAAAAAAAATGTATTATTTTGATAAATTATTTTATATAATGACTTAGTTTGATAAAAAATTCATGTTAAGTCCGCTCATTTACCATTTTCCACTTAAATTAAATTAAATAATAACGGTTTTTTTGTCTACAAAAGAGTTATAATTAAAGAACATAGTAAAATATATGGATCAAAATGAAACTTACCCTGGTACCATTGGATATATACTATTGCTCCATTCATTCTTGATTTGATGAAGATCAGAATGACAAATTCCACAATACATAACTTTGAATTGCACATCTTTTTCACCAGTCACCCTTCACCATTCAACAAGAAAAGTTACAGATATATACTGTTCGGTCAACTAGTTTGTCAATATATTCAAAATTAATATACTCTATCAGTGTAAATATGTTATGTATGTAGATCTTATTCATATAACATATAAACTATATGTACTGTCAGTTTATATAACGTAAATTCGAAAAGATGGTACCTTCTCGAGAAATTGAAAGGAGAAAGTACCCCAGAAGTATCTCTAGCTGCCCATCCAAATGCCTCAACATTTTCATTTGATTTTTCCATTTTGGTTATTTTTGGAGATATTATTATTACTGTTATTTGAACAATTAATTTGAGTAAAGTTATAGTCCAAATATTGATTTTTCATTTGAATAAATAGGCATTTGAGTTGATGGCTAGTGACGTAGCCAGTGAGGTAAAAAAAATGTTATCGTCATGGCTTGTCTGTACAAGTTGCCTTTTTATGAATTAATATAACATAATATTATATCTTATATTATATGATGTTTCTAGGAAAATGGTTCAATATTACGTGACCAAGGTCTAGCCGCTAATTTTAATTTTAAAAAATTAGTCTTTGTATTATTTTAAACTATGTGTAGTAGTGAGTGACATACTTAATTAGTAGAAATTAGTTTCAAATCAAATGTTTTAATATGATTGTATGGAATCATAAAAGATTTTGAAAAAAAAAAATACAGAAAAAGATCGGCTTTATTGATTTGGTTAGATTTAGGAATATATAAAATAAATGCAATTGGTTTGATTTAGTAAATACTGATCCGAATCAATCAATCTAGGTATATCTCCTCGACAGAATTCAGTAATTTTGATATTGAATCAGATCATATATGCATGTTCGAAAATAAATACTATATATAGATCATATTTGGTTTTTCGTTTGTATTAGTTTATGAATCAGGCTAAATTGGGGCATTTGAATTTTTTTTTTTTGGAAAAACTATATGAAGACTTCGGTAATGAGTTGAAAAGTATTACGTATAGCCTCATCATTTTTTACACGCATATTTTTATATTATGAGCTAATTTTTAGGAATCACGTGATTTTAATTTTTCTTGTGTATTAGCTCATGGATATGGCGCCTTTAGGGCACCCGGATTTTTTTCTCTAAAAAAACTGTAAGGAGACCTCTATAATGAGTTGGAGAAGCATTACATGTAGTACCGCTATTTAATTTACGCATATTTTCGTATTTATGAGCCAACGTTTAGGAATTAGCAGACTTTCTTGGTTTTCGAATGTATTTAGTCCATGGATCTGGCGCTTTTGGAGCACCTAATTTTTTTTCTGAAAAATATATGAGGGCCTCCGTAATGAGTTGGGAAAATATTATGTACAGTCCCGTCATTTTCTCACACATACTTTTAGATTTAGAAGCCAATTTTTAGGAATTATTCGAACTTTCTTGATTTTTCGTGTGTATTAACTTATGGATCTGTCGCCTTTTGGGATCTCAAAAATATTTTCTGAAAAAAGAAATTATATGAAGACCATCGTAATGAGTTTTGGAAGCATTGCGTATAATCCCGCCAATTTTTTCACGCATATTTTTGCATCTACGAGCGAACTTTTAGAAATTACGGGACATTCTTGATTTTTATGTGTACTAACCCGTGGATCGGCGCCTTTAGGCACCACTAAATTTTTTCTTAAAACTATATGAAGACCTCCGTAATGAGTTGGGAAAGCATTATGTATAGTCCCATCATTTTTTCACGCACATTTCTTGATTTTTTGTATGTATTAGCCCATGGATCACTTTTGGGGCACCCGAAATTCTTTTCAGAAAAATTTATATGTGGACCTTTATAATTAGTTGAGGAAGCATTGCGAATAGGCCTGCCATTTTTTCATCCATATTTTCAGATTTATGAGCGAAATTTTAGGAATTACCCGACTCTCTCGTTTTTCTTATATATTAGCCCATGGATTTGGTGTCTTTGGGCACCCAAAAGTTTTTCTAAAAATACTATATGATGACCTCTGTAATGAGTTGGGGAAACACTACATGTAGTCTCACCATTTTTACACGCATATTTTTACATTTACGAGCCAATTTCTAAGATTTCCCGATTTTTACCATTTTTTATGTGTAACAGCTCATGGATATGACGTCTTTGGAACCCCTAAAAAAATTGTTAAAAAGACTAGTGAGGACCTCCATTAATGAGTTGGGAAGTATTACTTATGGTCTCGCCATTTTTTCACGCATATTTTAACTTTACGAGCAAATTTTAGAAATTACCTGACTTTTATCGTTTTTGTGTGTATTAGCCCATGGATCTGGCGGCTTTGAGGCACTTGAAATTATTTTCTTAAAAATCTATATAAGGACCTCCGTAATGAGTTGGGAAACATTACGTATAGTCCTGCCATTTTTTACACTTATATTTTTGCATTTATGAGTCAACTTTACAAAATTTTCCAATTTTAATCATTTTTCGTGTGTATAAGCTTGTAATTCTGACGTCTTTAATTTGGGCACTCAAAAAACAAATCGAAAAAATTATATGTAGACCTCCATAATATGTTAGAGAAGCATTACGTATAGTCCCACTATTTTTCGCACATATTTTTGCATTTAAGACTCAACTTATAGGATTTTCTCTACTTTCTAGGTTCTTGTGTATGCACATGGATCTAGCGCTTTTGGCGCACCCAATTTTATTTTGATATGAGTTGGTGAAACACTACATAGAGTCCCGCCATTTCTTTCACACATATTTTTGTATTTACAAGTCAACTTTTAGGAATTACTCAACTTTTTAATTTTTTGTGTGTACCTACGGATCTGGTGCTTTTTTGACACTCGAATTTTTTTTAAAAAAAAAACTATATGAGTATTTCCGTAATGATTTGGGAAAGTATTTATATAATCCCGATGTTTATTACACATATTTTTATATTTGCGAGCAAATTTTTAAGAATTACCTGAATTTCTTGGGAAAAAAATTCAATCTCGTAACTTCAAATTAAAGTTACATTAAATATCACGTCGACTGCTATAATTTAATAAGTGAAAAACACAATAATTTGAAAAAGATTTTGTAGTTAAGAATTTAGCTCTCGAAAATAATAATTGCATCACTTTAGTTTCGTTCCACAATAATTAATTGGGATATATGGTTGGTGATTACCTTTCCAGTGTAGCCATCAGAAAAGATGGTGAACAATAATTTGGAAATAATAATAATAATTTTTGTGTATTTGGCGTGAGAGAATAATAATTTCTAATTTTTTTTATGTTTGATTGATCAAATATTTTTTTGCACAATCATCAATAATTAGGAGAACAAATTTCTAACACAATATTATAAATAAATACAAATTTCATAAATAACATTTTATCTAGATTATATTTTTCTCACCCAACTCAACCCGAACATCTCACCCTCTATCGTAATATTTTGTTTGCTTTTGAATATTCACAAATTTCAAAAATAATAAGAATTTGATATTTTGATCAAATTAAAGTCCTATCATAATACTAAGAAAAAATGCACAAGTATTCTCCCAACTTATGCTCGAAATTTCAGAAACACACCATTTGGAAGATACACTTGAATAAAAAAAAAATTCTCTCCTCTATGTTATACTTCTTGTCTTTTTCTTCTTATATTCTGAGCTTTCTTTACAACATTCTAATAGTTTTAGTCTGATTTAAAAAGAACGAGTCTTTTTCTTTATAGAAAATAATTTAACTTCAATTTTTCACGTGATATACTTAAAGCTATAAAATTAAATAACATTTACTATTATAATTTTAATTTAGGACCACAAAATGAAAAAAAAATATTTTATTTTCTTAAACTTCATGTCAAGTCATATTAAATCATTGGTTTATAAACGAAAAAATATATATTATGTGAGGTACAAAATTATTTATTTATTATTTTTTAAAAAAGAGAATTTTTCGAAAATAGTACATTTGTATTTTGTAATATTACTGTAAATGTTAGTGCTCTTCTCTTTCTAATATCAGTTGGTTATATTTCATTTTTAATATATAGTATTTTTATATCAAATTGACATGTAAAAAATTGTAACTTGTAATATTTATAGTTTAAAAAAATACTTGCAACTCGCGTAGTAATTTATTGACTTCAACATATATCCAAATATAAATATATATTATATATATATATATATATATATATATATATATATATATATATGGAAAATGACTCGGTCACTATTTTAAAGAGCTAAAATATTCTCGTTTTCAGATTTTATATATATATATATATATATATATATATATATATATATATATATATATATATAAAATCTGAAAACGAGAATATTTTAGCTCTTTAAAATAGTGACTGAGTCATTTTCCATACAACTATAAATAGTATGGTTGACAATAAATGGATCATCGACCCTACCAATTAAACATAATATCTTTATTAATTATATAATACATATAAATATAATTTTTTTTTACAAAATTAGGTATATGTGATCTGATTATTCAGATTTTTGTTGTATTAAATGTATTAACAGATCCAATAAATTCATTAATTATTTTATTTGATATTCTTATTCTTGAAGGTAATCCCACACGTCATTCGACGGAATCAATTTTGTCAAATATTTTAGAATATAACAATATTGCTTAAAATAATCACGTTAAACAATAAAAAGAACATCAAATCACTAACATAAAAATTATGATCACAGCCATTTTTTTTTTAGAATTTAAATTCTTTTTATTAATTATAAATTACTTAAAGTGAACATACGTACATGAGAACAAAATTAGAGATGAGCAAAGATTTGAAATTTGTGACAATTGAATAGAGAAGAGAACAATAGAAATAATAAATAATATGATAATTGCAGTAAAGAGGATGCTTAAATAGAAGAATAAAATAGTAAAAAAGTAATAAAAATGATACTAAAAAGAAAAATATTTAACCATTCGACAATCTTCTATTATAATTTTCAATCTCTAAATCTTTCTATTTAAGATCATGTCCTCAATAACCGAGCAAGCTAGTATAAGGTAATGGCTAGCTATTAATAATAGAGATAATAAATTAAATGGACAAAAAAAAAACGAAACCAAAACACCAATATGAAAGAAAAGAAAATGTTATTAGAATATATGATATTGATAATAAACACATTATTCTCAAGAAAAGTATTCATTCTATTAAAAAAATGACTATGAAAACTAAAAAAAATGACTACCTACAAAATTAAATATAATTCATTTTTTTTATTTTGTTGAAGGTCCTTCGAGACGGATATAATCATACATGAGTCCAGTAAAAGGGCCATAAATTGATGCTTGCTTCAAATATATTATATTTTCACCAATATGAAGTTGTGTCCCTGGAAATTCGATATCGAAAGTCATATATAATCCATGAATTCCATGTCTTGCTATTGCATTACTCATCCCAATTGGTGAACTATCAAACCATGGTCTTGGTTTTGATGGAGTATTTATCCACACCTATAAAAAAAAATTCAACAAAAAGTTAAAACGATAATTAAAATAAGATTTTTGACGATATATATTATTTTTCAAATACGTGTAACATAAAGCTATATGTAAGGGTAAATAAAATTTTTGTCCCTTCTATTGTTAGTAAATTTGAATTATATTTTTGGTAATACATGATTAATTACTTGAAATGTGCATTTTTGACCTTTTCCTTAATATTCACAAATTTTCAGAATTATTAACTTTTACACCATTTATGAGGGGGTAATATGTACATGTAATATAATATACTTCCTATATAAAAATAAACCAAATATAACAAACATTTTAACTAATTAAAAGTTAAATATGTTGAGTCATATATCGTAAGAATCAAAATCAGATTTAAGTCATTAACTAACTAGCAACTAGAAGTACTATCAATTTTTGATCGCTAGTCAGTTATTGATACTTAAAACACGATCGATATTTGATTTTCTTTAATTTTTGAATTATTTTTTCTTCGTGAATTTTATAAACTAAAATATGTTCGAGTATTGAGAGTAGAGATGAAGATTCCATACTAGTAAATGAGCATAAGATGCAGAAGCCAAAGCTATATGAAGATGATAAGTTCCACTAGAATCCACATTTTTAACATCAAACACAATTTGCCATGTTGTTGCTGAAAAACTCCTGTCCTTATTTCTCCTGCAAATAATATTTTAAAAAAAAATTAAAATATAAAAAATATTATAAGTAATTATTGAAAAAATAAATAAATAGACGAATAAAATAATTAAAAAGAATATTATAAATAATTACCTATTTACATGGGCAAAAAACCAATCTTTTCTAAAATCACTAACACCAACTTTGTACACTAAATCTCCATTAGGGTATAAATCAGTGTAACGATTCCATAAACCATATTGTCTAAACCTGTAATTAGCAACATATCATAACAATCAAGTCAGAAAAAAAGACAGTTCGATACACAAAATATGTCTCAATTCACTTTAGAGATATAAACAGACAGTTTACGTAATGAAAATATTAATGACTGATCAAACTCGTAATACTTACTTATGTATAGTAGTGTTAGTGTACAAATAATTTTGAAGACTAGGCAATGGATCAGGTATAAAAAATTCATTAGCAGTTCTATCTGGAAATCCAATTTCCCATAATGGTGGACCATTTCTTGGAACTTCAAATATAATTTGACCTAAGTTTGTGACCTTTCCTGCAAAAAATAAATTATATAAGTTAGAAATTTTATCATACTATAGTAAAAAAAATATATATACGTGTCACGTAAAGTGAAACAGACAAAATACCTTGTGTAACGGTTATATAAGAAGAGAATTTGTAATCTCCCATAACTCCAGGGACCCAAGAATATACACCATAAATTCCAGGTCTAACATTTTTAATTTTGAAATTACCAGAATCATCAGTTTGAGTCCAAAATTGATAACCCTGTCAATAATAATAAATAAATAAAAAAACATAATTAATTAAAAATGTAACAATATATTCAAGTCACTATAAATAAAATGAATTATAGACAAAAAATAAATAAATAAATTACATTATATTACCTTGGTATCACTTTGCCAAGATCCAACAAGTCCAGGTTCAGCAAGTCCAATATATGCATTTAATGCAGGAAAAACATCTACATTTATATACCTAAAAAGAAATTTTTTATTATTAGTGATGAATAATCTAATTAACTTATATACACTGATAATATAACAAAACGTACGTATAAATACAATAATTTGAAACATGCAAATCCAAATATACTCTTCCGCGACCTCAACAGTTAGTACAAAGGGCATATTTTGAATTTTAAATTTGAGTTCAAAGGTAACGATAGGAGATTCTATGAGCTAGACGCCAGACAAATGAGTAACAATATAAGTCAAAATCTAATAAGTTAAAGGGTATTTTCTCAACTCGTTCTTTATATTGTTAGTATATACACGTTAAACTTTATTTTAGTTCACTAATTATATGATAACTAAGAATTTTAAGAAAAATAATTACCAGTCATGAACCATTAATTGACCACTAACTGAGCCACGTTGATTTGCATGAAGATAATATTTTGATGCAGGAAAATCATAAGGCCATTTATTTGTTTCTTCATTCATCTGCAAATATTAACGAAATATTAGTTATCATACATAGAATTTAATTACTTTTAAAAAAAGATTAATTAAGTAAACTTGAAAATTATTAATTAATTAGGGGAAAATTACGCGGATAAGCAAACTTATACTATTTAATTACTCATCATAGCTACAGTTTGCTATAATTACCACTCGCGGCTAACATTATACATTAATTACGTGGGCTGACTTCGAGTTTGTATAATTAGTCACGTTTGTACATGTATAATTCGCCAGGATATACAAATAAATATGTATAATATACAGTTTTTTAGCCTATATACATATACAATTCACCTCTCTCCCACTCTCTCCCAGTATCGCTCGACTCTCTCCTCCCTCTTCCAATCTCTCTTGCCATATATACTATTATATATGTATAGTATACAATTATCTAACCAATATACATATACAATTCACCTTTCTCCCACTCTTTCCCCCCTCTCTCTCGCCTCTCTCCTCTCTCTCCCAGACTCGCGCACCTCTCTCCTCCAAATAACATGTAGCTACAAATTTTAATTATCAAACTATAGCAATATAGAGTAGTTAATTATTTTTAAGTGACTGTACGTGAAAGTTTCCTTTTAAAATTAATTAATTACCTGTCTTTTAGCCTCCTCCAAATAACATGTAGCTACAAATTGTAATTATCAAACTATAACTATATAGAGTAGTTAATTATTTTTAAGTGTTAATTAATTACCTGTCTTTTAGCATCTTCCCAAAGTATGGTATGATCATTGGAAGAATCTGAATTAACATAGAAAAATACAGGCCCAAAAACTTTAGTCCATGCTTCTCCATTTGTTAATGAAACTCCTAATTGTGGCCCAGCATAATGCCCACTGAAAAATATCTGTAGAAAAAAAAAATTTATCAAATATTTCTAAATATTTATAATTTAATTTACAAAATGTTTTTTTAACAGATCTTTCATCGAAAATCTCATATTTCTGAGAGAACTATTGATCGAAACTTGAAAACTCACTCCTTTTAAGTAATAGTACATATGTGTATCGCTTTTCATAGAGTTTAACTTCTATTCATTAATTATTATAATAACTATAGCATCTCACAAAGCAAAGTTTCATATTTCTATAATAAGGATGTTGACAAAGTAAAAAATTGTTATATTGTCATTGTATATAAGTTTCATATTTCTGACAAGAATGTTCACTCCTTTTTAGTGGAACTAGTATTAAATATTTACAATATAAAAACTTGATATACTATCGACGTATACAATTTATACACATTTTTATCATTATATATATAAGATAATTATAGCTAAAAAGATATATATATACTTACAGCCATAGATGTTGGACCAACATGAGAGGTAAGATCTTGCTTCATAGGTCCACCATTACAATATTCATAACTTGGTGAAATTACCCAAAACCCCATGTGTGGAGTATCACTTATCCACCCATGAACTTTAATATTTCTAATCTCATCTGTATATTGGTACTTGTCATCAACCTAAAAGATTTTTTTTAAAAAAAAAAACTTAAAAATTAGCGAAACATTTAACTTATATACATTGACAGTTTAAAAATAACGCTATTCATATAAACATTATCATATCAGACTTGACGCAAAGTAAAGACTATATTTCAAAATTTTTGTTAATTTGTATACATTGATAGTGAAAAAAATGCTATTTTGAATATTTTATTAACTTGTGTTACATTGATTATATAAAAAACTGTTCATAAAAAACTTTATCATATCAGACTTGACAAAGAAAATGACTCCTCCGAACATTTTATATTATAAGTGTACAAAACTTAAACTCGATAAAATATTGTCACCTCATTTTTGAGTCTAGGGTTGGATGGATTTGTAATTTTAACAGCTTCTCTATAATCTAGTGTTTGACCACTTGCACGATCCTCTTCTGTTGGCATTATCCTTTGTCTATCGTCTGATATTGCCATAAAATGAAACCTAATAATAAAAATTAGAAGAAAAAAAATATTATACACAAAGTTAATATCCAAGATAGTAATTGCCTTTTTAAATTATATTCAAATTTTCAGAAAAATAAAATAAAACTTGTTTGTAAAAACATTTATGATAATCTAACGTTTTTAAAAACGTTAATCGTTATAATGAAATTGTTACAAAGGGACAATCCTCAATATTTCAAAGTATAGTCAAACCTCTTCATATAGCAACAACGTTTATTTGAATATTTTTTAATTGATATAATAAATATTGTTATATAAATTAATATAACATAACATGAAAACTAGATTTCAAAAATTTGAATAAACTTACAATGATTTTCTAAGCTTAATAGCAATTCTAGCTTCATCCAAATTTACAGCTGGCCATCCTTTTAAATGTTGAAATATTCCGTACGAATAAAATCCAGAACTCCCACGTAGCAATACATACCTATATATTTATTCTTATTAAAAATTTATATAATTCAAGACAGTTCGATGCACAAAACATTCAGCGTTATAACGCAGAATTCAAGAAAAGGTCACACTCCATGGGGTATGATGTCTGGTCACACGAAGACAACTTTACAGTTGCTCCGAGGCTCCTGACCCTTCTTTTTCCATATAATTTCAATACATATTATATTATAAAATCTCACCTTTTGTCAATATTTAGAGGAGGATTGTTACCATTCAAAGGATTATATAATTTTTGGAAAGAAACTTCAACTTTGTTAGCATCTTGTGCTATCACACTAAATTTTGATGCTAAAAGCCTGCCAAAAAAAAATCAAGAAAAAATGTACATAATTAATTGTAAAAATGTAATTAAACAGAAGAAAAAAAATTAAATTAATTTAAAAAATAATTTAAAATCTTACGTGTCAAATTTACCATTCCACATAGTATCCCAATATCTGCATGAGTTGTAATTAATAAATCAATTAATTAATTACCACATAATATATTTATTAATCTAAAATTATTTAAAAAAAAAATTAACTTACCCTCTTTGTGTTTCTGGTAAAGGTTCAAGGAGATTATCAATACCATTATATTTAACTCCAAAAATAGAACCAGTAGGATTAGTTAAAGAAAGTTGAACAATGCCATTATCAATTACCACCTGATAAAAATAAATTCACAAAAAAAATTAACTCATAAGGTAAAAAAAAATCGTTTAACTATCGAAATAATATATAAAATAGTGAAATAATCGAACAGAAAGAACAAATAAAGAGATTTTTTTTACGTATCGACTTGTGACCGTTAGTGTCACGGGAGGAGAAACTTGTTGCAATTTGGAATTCTCTTTGGCTGAAGTATTGCTGTAATTTAATTACAAGTGGAAATTAAAAAAAATAAATTTATGTGTAATACAACATAATAAATAGAAAAATATTTTTTATCGTTAATTATATTATTTTTTATAGTACGTACCGATTGTCATGATGGTGCACACTTGAACCATTGACAAGCAAGAAAAATTGGAAAATAATAGCAAAGCAATACAAAACTATTTTGTTTTGCATTTTGAAACCCATTTTTCAACACTGCAATTAATAGAAGAAGAAAAACACATCAATGTTAGAGAATATTCAAAAAATATTATCGTATATCATTCATGCATGCATGCAAAACAACAACAATAGTTTTAAAATATGAATTTCGGCTCTGTATTGAATATGAAATCATCTTTATTGAATATCGTTTTACCCTCAACAAAACCTCAACGAAGTCCGATTACGAGTGGCAAAAAAAACCAAATAAAGGACAATATAGAGAATTATTCACTTTAACCATCTATATAAACATAATTATTTTTTTCAGGTGACATTATAAAGAATTATCTATTATTTTAAATTAACTTAATCAAGGGTATGAAGTATGACTAGAATAATCCAAGAATAACTATATTATGTATATAAATTGAAAACAACTTTTTGAAAGATGTATACTAAAGTTTTGAATATTTTATTTTCACTATTGATTATTTAATTCATATGATATACGAAATTTATACATTGTAGTTTAAAGTTAAACAAAACCCATAATGTTGAGGAAAAAAAAAGAGAGTGAAAAGTTTGTGAACCTTGAGACAAAACAAGAAGTTATATTTTCTAAATTCTAAGGAGAAGAATTACAAAATAATTAGTAAAATAAGTACAATTTCTATGGGTATATATAGGAGCTTTTTTGTCCTTAATATATATAATTAACAAATTGTTTAGCCACACTACGGACATATTCCTTATTTAATTTCTCCTTATTTAATTTAAGGTAATATGGAAAGTTTAATAATTATTTTTTAAACTCAAATGGAAAGTTGAACTTTATGTTTACGAAAACCGCAGAAAATAGCTTACCATAAGTGTCAATTTTACCATTAAAATTCAAAAATTTAAACTATCAACTTAATATTTTACCATTAAAATTCAAAAATTTTAAAATTATATAAAAGTACTATGAAGATACAATTTTTTTAAAATATTAATTTGATAAAAAATATATTTTAAAATATTAATCAAAGTAAAAATAATTTAACTCTTCATAAGTAAAACATGACAATTAATTTGAGACGGCGAAAATATATATAAGGCAAGGAATTCGTAGAACAAAGAAAAACTCAGTTACTTCTTTGAATAATAATCATAAGAAAATAATTACACTAAACAAGGAAACATTTGTTCTATTAATATATCTTTCTTAATTTTTTCTCTTTTTTTTTCTTTACCCAACATATATAATACTTTATATAGTTCCCAAAAATACAATATAGACAAATTTAGTACCAAAATAGGAAAAGTTGATTTAATCAGAGATTTTAAATTTGAATAATGTGAATGAAAATTTCTCATTATCACATGTATGCTTTAAAATATTTAGTCGTCTTATTCTATGATAATTCAAATTAGTAAAACATGATAATCTAAATAGACGGAAAAACTTTCATAATCATTTTATTTGAGCGGTTCAAGAATAGTAAATTAAGAAATAAAAATTAACTTTTTTTTTTTGTATAATTCAAAATTTCGCCGTTCAATATCATCTAAAAGTTTGAGTCAATTTCAAAACTAATTGTTTTCATCCGAAGGACCTTCGAGACGAATATAATCATACATAAGTCCTCTAAAAGGCCTATCACCTCTACTTTGTGTGAGATACATAATATTTGTACCAAAACTAAGGAGAGAGCCAGGAACATTTATAGTATATAGTCTGTATATTCCATGTATACCATGTCTTGCTATCGCGTTATCCTTCCCTATCAACCCTGTCGAATAGTGAGGAGCATCGATTTCTGGATCATTGAATCGAACCTAAAACGTTGGAACAAACATGCAATTATAAGTCGATAAAAGCTATATAGAAATAACGTTCACTGACCATTTTTAGGCCTTGTCTTTGAAATATAGCCTGTGTCATGATGTTTCGAATTTCATGACAATGACTATTTTTCAATCACAAGACCAAAAAGTGGCTATTTGTTAGTCATAAATAAAATGATTGAGAAATATTATTTGTACATACTTGCAATTCAGCTTCATGTGCTGAGGCCAATGCTAGTTGAAGAGTATAGTTTGATGATTGATCAACATCTTCAAGATCAAATAGAACTTGCCATGTTGTTGGTGCATAAGTCTTGTTCCCATCATCACTATAAATATCACCAAAGTCATAATCAAGATTCTATAAAGTGAGTGTTTGATACGACAAAAGTTATTTTCTAGTGTTTGGTTATGAAAAATGATTTTTGAGACTCTTAAAAATATCGTAGGATACGTAATGGATCATACAAAAATATTCCTTTTTCGAGGATCTAATATACAGGTGCGACAACATCTTTGAAGGATCTGAACAACATAGGATAATAGATGCTAAAGCATGTAAAGATGTAAAATATATCTATGATAATAAAACTATGTTGTTCAGACTCCACAAAAATATCACCGGCTACATGTCAGATCGTACAAATTTGGAGGATCTAATATACAGGTGCGACAACATTTTTAGAGAGTCCGAACAACATAAACACGTTATATAAAAAGATGAAAATTAAAGGGTGTAAAGGAGTTGTGAACATACTTGTAAAAATATCTATTGAGGTGAGCAAAGAACCAATCTGTTTGATAGTTACTAAATCCAATAGTAAACACCAAATCATCATCAGGGTATATCTCTGTATACCTATCCCATAATCCATATTGCCTATACCTGAAAAAACCAACAGATTACATTTCTCAACAACAATAACATATTCAGTATAATAGTCTATGTAGACCTTACACATACATTGTGTTAGGTAGAGAGGATGTTTCCGACCTGCAGATTACATTTTCTCAATAACAATAACATATCTAGTATAGTAGAGTTTACGTAGACCTTACACATACCTTGTGTTAGGTAGAGGGGTCGTTTCTGACCCTCAAATTACATTTCTCAAGAACAATAACGTATTCAGTATAGTATGGTCTACGTAGACCTTACATGTACCTTGTGTGAGATTAGAGATATTGTTTCTGATCCTCAGCTCAAGAAACCAATAAGAAATTGACACAAAAGTTAGATATTTAAATGGGATTTTTCCAACCTTTCTTGATTATGTACAACATATAATTGGTTCAAGAGTTTTGGTTGTGCATCAGGGATGAAGAATTCAGCAGCTGTTCTATCAGGAATTCCAATTTCCCACAATGTTGGACCATTTCTTGGAGCATCATATATTAGAGTGTCTAACTTTTTTCTTGATCCTGTTTTATTAATTAAACATATTAGATATGTAAAAATATATAATTTAATATTACTTATAGCCAATAAATAAAAATTTCAATAGATACAAAGATCTCAGAAAGGGAACCATGGAGCAACAGTAAAGTCTACGACGTGGAATCAGCTAGTGATACTAGCATCAGACAAGCAATTTACATCATGACATCCTTTAGGCATGGCCCCACCATGACCTTACATGAATACGAGTTGCTTCGTGCACCAAGAAGACTTTTTTTAGGTACTAATTAGATTTGAACCCATCTTTTGAAAGCATTAAATTCAAATCATCACGAACTCTAATTTTCACCTATGTTGGTAGGAACTCTCCAAAAATGATGTCTCACCGTGTCAGATCCTCCAAAAAATGCACTACTTTTAATTTGGAGGATCAGGTATGCAATCAATCTAAATATACCGGACTTTAAGATATCACCTCACTATTTGATATAAATGGAAGAGTAGATATAACATTACTCCCTCCATTTTGATTTACCAACGTTGAGAAGCTTACGACATATTTAACTCCACAGGTTTTTTTAAAAATCATTTTTTTCTTAAACTCTGTATCAGTTCAAACATCGAATGAAAGACGTAGTTCCTGACCTGGGGTGACAATAATGTACGGATCGTACATGTAATCTCCAACAAATCCAGGCACCCAAGCATATAAACTATAGTTCCCTGGAATAACATTCTTGATCAAGAAATAACCCTCACTATCTGTTTGAGTCCAAAATTGATAAGCCTAAAGAACAAAGACACAAAATGGTTAATTTTACAAGTACCAATTCACAAAAATGACCTAAAATAGATAACAATTTGCAAAAATAGCCCAAAATAGAGATAGCAATTTGCAAAAAATAACCTTATTTTCTAATTGCCAAGATCCAACATTTCCTGGAGCAGCCAGTCCAACAAAAGCTGAGTTTGCAATCATAGGACTTTCGTTAACATATCTACAAAAAATGGCCAAATTTTTTGTTAACAAATCACTCCTTTTTTTTTTTAACATAAAAGGGCAAATTTATGGTAAATGTACCTATCTCGAACGAGCAATCTGCCACTTATAATACCACGTTGATCAGCTCGAGCATAATCCTCCGAGAGAGGGAAATTATATGGCCAATTTTCAGTCTCGACGAGCATTTGTTCTTTTGCATCGGTCCAAAGTGTGAGAGGGTCTGGCTCATCAGGTGAAAGTGAGTTCATGTAGACAAAAACAGGGCCAAAAACTTTTTTCCAGGGCTCTCCATTTCTAAATTTTAGTCCCAATACTTCTCCAGCATAATGTGTACTAAAGAACATCTGTTACATTGTCATTTTTTAATAACTATTGTAAGTACTCGATAATAATCCGGTCAATAAAATGATCATAAGTATTTGACCATTTATCAAAGAATGACTCTGATTGGCAAAGATTGATCTATTGATTGGTCAAGTCATATACATTGACCAAATAAGAAGATATGGCATTAAGAGAGTTAAGGTACATCATCATGGACTCACATTTAGGCCAACCACGAGCTAGTTGAACACAAGAGCCCATGACATCACAACATCCCATAAACTTGGGCCGGTATGAGTCTATTGATGTGATGTGAACATATTTTAACTTACGTATATAAGCTATTAGGTACTTACATTTAGATTTACTGGGCCGGTATGAGAAGTAAGGTCTTGTTTGACGGGCCCACCCGTTCTGAACTCATCGGACGGGGTAATCATCCAAAACCCGATTCGCGGTGTCTGGCTGATCCATCCATGGACCCGGTTATCCTTGTTTTCACAAGAATATTGATATTTGTCATCAACCTAAAACATATACATAAAATTTTAAGAGAACAAGAACTAAATAATCACGGTCTTGCACACTTCGGCAATCTAGTATACAAAATATACATGTAATATTCATTTATTATAGTGTATATATTGTGTATATTTCAATCATTAAACTAGTAGGTCGAATCGTATATATATATTTGTAACTTCATAATATATTGTGAAATTTACCTCTCCTTTTATGAAAGAATTGTTTGGGTTTGTAAGAAGAACAGCTTCTTTATAATCAAGTTTTTGGCCCACTTCACGATCATGGGCCGTTGGCATAATCCTTTGTCTTTCATCTGAAATTGCCATATATTGGAACCTGGCCCAACAATAAAAATTATCAACTTTAATCATTTTTTTTAAAAAAATATTATAAATCATAACCCCACATCCCTTTGGTGGGGTCCTCCCGTGTTAGCAGGGTTTCGCGAAGGCTCACCCTACTATGAGTGTGATGTAGACCGTCTATCGTAATAAAGAATTGGAGGTGTAGCTACATCGACTCCAGTTCAGGGTAGTCATTTGAACACATATCATCGAAAAATTTATATTGTGCTTACAAAAAATGATGATGTATATATAAGTCAAAAGAAACTTTTTATAAGAGATATATACTAAAGTTTTGAACATTCTTAATTCCTAACTTCGTAACTGATAACTACTTTCACGAATCGAACGTGACCAATAAAATAGAATTTTAACAATATGATAAGGAAATATATACATACAATGTTTCCTTGAGCTTGAAGACAATTCTTCCTTGGTAAACATCAATATCTGGCCATCCTTCTAAACGTTCCAAAATTCCATAAGAATAAAATCCAGAAATTCCTCTTAATATTATAAACCTATCAAAAATTAGGTGAAAATCAAATATTACATATTTTAAATAAATTATAAAAAGCTTAATTAAAACAATAATTAAATAAAAGATTAGGAAAATAATTAGCACCTTTTGTCAATATTCATGGAAAGTTGTTTGGAATCTAAAGAATCCCAACTCCTTGTGAATGAAAGCTCCACTTGATTTTCATCTTCCATAATAACCTTAAAATTTGTTGCATGAAGTCTGTATATATTTTATCGTTAACAAATCGTCTCGTATTTTTTCCTTTCACTAATTAAAGAAGTTGTAATGTGAAATAAATTGACAAAATGCATCAAATATAAAAAAATATGAACTTATCATAATTACATATAACTCAGCTTTTATGCAACTCGACTTATTTTATTTTATTCTTTCCTAATAAAATTTAAAATTCAAAATTCGTAAAAATAAAATTAAAATATATATATATATATAATATCGACAAAAAAGAAAACTTACTTGTCAAAAATCCCTTTTTCTTCTGGTTTGTTCCAAACAAGATCCCAATACCTAATTTTATTTTCAAGTATACAAAATTAATTGAATATTATGACTAAGAATTTTTTTTTTAAAATGAAATAAATAAAAGATTAAAAAATAAAAACTTACCCTCTGTTATCATCTTTATTTCCATTTTCCAATAAATTATCAATTTCATTATATTGTATTCCAGTTACCATTCCACCAGGAATAGTAAAAGTAATATTAAATATTCCATTATCCACCGCAACCTTCAAAAGAAAAAAATAAATAAGAATATCATATCAATCTTTTACATTTCGACTTATTTTGCTTGAATTTTTTAAAAATATCATTAACGTGTATAGAATCCTTTAAAAATATATTAATATATTTTTGAACAATCTACATAAATACGATAATATTTTTGAAAAATCTGTACGACGTAAAAAGGTTTAAAAAGAGGGAAAAAAAGATTTTACATAATCATCATCCAGTCTTAAAATTTGTACTGGTGGAAAATCTTGCTGGTCTTGTTGACTATTTTTCTTTGATACATTCCTGCAAAACAAACACCAAAAAGAAAAAAAGAAACACAAAAAAATTAAGAAATCAAGTAATAGAAAATCTTAAAATTGGTCGCGACACTATTAAAAAATGTGATACAGTAAATAAGAATTAAAAATTTTAAATTCAAGTCTCAGACTCTCAGCATACAAAATACTTTGGTAGAAAGTGGTTCCCCCAAATAGGATCCTACGCGGTGCAAATTCAAAATAATTGAACTTTAATACAGATATCAAATATCAAATCAAAAATTCTAACAAATATGATAGAATGAATTAGATATTTCTAGCTTTGCTCAAAAATATCAAATTCAAACTCTTAATAGAAAACACATTTCAACTAACCCACCACCCCACCTTAATTGGTTTGATATAATTATATAAAATAATTTTTATTTATATACCACACACATTAAAATTAAAAAAAAATATTTTTCAAGAAAATATTTTTTGTTTCACAATATAGGTCAAAAGTTTGGTAACATAGAGTCACAAGTACCTAAGAAAAGTTAGTAGATTCCTTATTCACGGGTCTCATTTAACTTCTACCACCTTCTTCTTTGTCTTTTAATCAAAAATCACCTGGTTGTGTTGATTGAATATACCCGTAAATCAGTAATAGAGTCAGAAATTTTTATTCTGACAAATTAAAATACTTAACGAAAAGTAAGTATAGAAACAAAATTAAAGAAATTCAACATAAAATATTCATATTTTTTTAAAATTTATCTATATCATGTAATTTTTCAACAAACGGAATTATTTTCTACAAATATTTTTTTTTCTCTTTTAAATGTTTTTAAAAAAAGATATGTTCACGAGATCATATTGTGTGGTGTGAAAAGTAAAATAAAAAGATAGGAATTTGGATGAATCGTTTTCATTAATGGAAAATTGACAAAGTTAGTTCATATGAGAACGAAAGAATATGTGTGATGTATAATGCCAAATTCTTAGAGCAATTTTTGTTTTTTCCATCGCATATAAACTTTTGACACGTGTCATTCACTCGATTTTTAAAATTATTTTTAGCAACATACTTTCATATAATTTTACGAGTAAAATTTAAATAGCATAGAGTGCGTACGATTTTTACCTCTATTTTCATACGATAAAATAGCTATTTTCGAAAGAAAATTGGCTCAGAAAATTATTTTCTAGAATTTCTTTGAAAAAATCAGAATGGATTGAACCAAAAATAAAGGAGAAGAAAATGAAGAGTATTTATAAAGGTATGTAAATTCTCTCAAAAATATTTTTCAACAAAAAATGTTATCTTCATTCTAACTTTTGAGTTGCTAATTAAGATTAATGGCTTAGTGGTAAACGATGCAGGATAAAATCTTAAAAAACACAATGAAAATTTCACCAAAATCAAAAAAATGATCATTTTAACGTTTAATTTTTTCATCTATCTAAAGTCTTAATAACGAAGTCATAAAATTTTTATACTAATAAAATAATCGATGTGCATCAGCTAATTCAAACACCATAATTATATAAAAAAATATATATAAAAAAAAATATCAGCTCAACTAAGACAACAGCAAACATTAAACATACAAAAAAAATCTTAGTTAATTCTAAAATTAAATGCTGGTCAAATAACAGAACACTAATTAAAATTAAAGTAAATAAAAGTAAAGAACACTTAACTGTTTTTTTAAAGAAGATTCAGCCAGCAAAAATAGTTGAAGCAAAATTCCCAATAATCCAAGAACAAAGCTCCATTTTTTCTTCATTTCTCTTAACTTCTAAACAAAATTTACACAAATAAAAATCATATATATATAAAAATTATTTATAAAAGAATCATTTTCTCGTATACAACGAAAAATGAAATACTAAGAAGAAAAAGATTCTATTATATATAAATATATATATAATTAGACAATGCATATACCTCTTGTGTTGTGTAAATAATGTGAAGAAAGCAGAAAAGAAGAAGCAAAATATTTTTCAAAAAATAAAATAAAATAATTTTGTTTTTATTGTCTTGTTTTTTTTACTAGGGGTGGGGTGGGGTGGGTGGGTAGGAAGAAGTATATATGAAAGATTTAGTGTGAAATCCAAAAGAGTAGTAAAAGCGTTACAACTTACAAGATTTGTTTTGAGGGTAAAATTAGAGCTCATTTCTTGGGTTTATATAGAGATAATAATTTTAGAATGTATTTAATGTGATAATTTGTGTTATATGTAGCATTTCACGTGTATTATATGTTTATTCGTTTAATTTTAAATATGAGTTTAATTAATGCAAATTTGAAATTGAAAGAGGTAAATGTTAATTGAAATCAAAATAAGTTCTTCTGAATTGGTTTAAAAAAATGATTTTAAATCAAAAATAACAAATCAAACTTAAATGACTTTTAAGTAAAAAAAATATTTAACTCTTAGCATCAAAATAGTATTTTTCCAATCATTTTCTAAGATATTACTTAATAAGAAATAGTTTGATAAAATACTTATATCATTAATTATTTTTTTAATGAATGTCCTAAGTCAAACTGTGACAAACAAAAGTGAATAGAGAGAATATTTTTATATTTAAAAAAATACTTTCAGTCCGAGAAGTCAAAAACGTACTCAAAATATGTTTGATCAACTTTTTAAACTAATCTAAATACCCTTTAACTAAATGAAACATTTATGCATTATGTCTTAAATTTTATTATGTTTTAATTGGTTACTTCCATTTAGATTTTCTTCTCTTAGAAGACTATTCCCAACTTTCCTACCCTGTTATCATTAATTTAACTTCACATTGCGTAAAACTTAGCTAAGTATTTTAGAGAACGCATTTTTAATTGGAATAATTCAAATTCGAGATTTTTTGTTAAGAGTGATAAATTTTACTTATCTCATCATATTCTAGTTAGTGATAACGGAGTGCACGGCATGTTAGGGATCAATTTCTTTTGTTAATATCATTTCAACCGAGCTCATTGCGTTCTACTTGGTTATTGCATTTTACATCTAACTTCTATGTGATTTGATAGTTATTGCACATGAATAAATTTATCCAATACATATTTGAAGTTAAAATAATGCAACTATAGATTTTTATGAGATCCAAAAATAATCTTTTCTTTAAAAATTTTGTTTTTGTAGATACCTTTTGATTACTATATTAAGAACATATATCATAAAAAAAATTAATTATATATACGTAACGCAATTTTCAAATAATTTATTAGCTTAGAAATTTGACAATCATTCTTGACTCGCCTTTGCAAGGATCATCACATGCTTAGTTTTGATTGTTAGTTCTACTTATATTTAATTAATATTTTCTCCGTCTAACAATAATTGCTCACTATACTAAAAATAGTTGTCCCATAATATTTGTTTAATTTAAAAAATAAAGAGATAATTTACATTTTGTGTCTATTTTACCCTTATTGTTAGATACTATTTTCATCTAACACATTACTGCATTAAGTTTAATAAAGTCGAAGGATATTATTTATTGTTTCTAAGGGGTGTATGGCGTCAATAGTGGACAACTATCAGGGACGGACCTACAGAGATATATATGAATCCACTTCGTTGAAAAATAACACCGTATATATGTATATTTGATCAGTTTTTAAAATTTTATTGGGAAACTTACATAAAGATACTATAATAAAAAATATTTACCATTTATAGCAATAATATTTCTTTTTCAATTGAGCACTTTTAATTCATTTATAATACAAGTTTAATTCATATTATAAAGAATAATTTTTTATTCACGTATATAAATTTTAATGAGAGATAATTCATTTATCACACATTTTAATGCACTTATAATATAATGTATCAAATTTTTACCAAACAAACATAATCTATGTTAAAAAACAATTATAATTCATATATATTGCATACATAATTCACTTTTAATACATATTGTTGACACCAAATTTTGGTCCGATGGTTTTAAAATTAATACATTTTTGAGTCAGATACAAAAAAAAAATTCTTCCTTTCCCACATCTTTTCTCTAACAATTTTCAATTTTTGCAAAAGTCTCACATCGGTATTTCATCCTTTTTGAAGATTTTTGGGTTTCTATATAAACCCACTTCATTCAATATTTTAAGGGAGGGGAATACAAAAGAATACTCATAAAATTTTGAGAATTCTTGGTTCCATAGTTCAAAAATTTTAAAAGTGTTTTTTGTAGTTTTTTCGAGTTGAGGAGGTGGAGTCGTCTCCTTCAATCTCATAGTTCCGGTTTGCTGCCCAGAACCAGGTAAATTTTTCTCTTAGCGTTGTTTTATTTTATTCCAGCTCTTTTATGTTTTCTGTTTATTATATGTAGCTTGTTTTATTTTTTAGTTTAATGTAGTTGTAAAAGTCAATTAATATTTCTGTTTATTATAGTTTTAATATTAGCATTATTTTATGATTTGATGTTCATTTATTTATTATTATTTTAAAATTGTTAGTCAACTATTTGCTATCTTAAATTTTCAGGGTTTTGTTATTATTCTATTTTAATGTTATTTTTAATTTTTATATATTACGTTATTGTTGTTTCCATTTCTAATTATGTTGTTTTAGTTTGGTTGATTGTTTTTCATATTCTCTTGGGATAAGTTTTTATGTTTTGTTGATGTTCAGGTTATATTAAATATATTTGTTAAATTTGGCCAATGAAAAAACTCTCCGTCGGTTTTGGAGGTCTCCCCAATATTAGAAGACGGAAATTTAATTAAAGTTAATATTTTTATTGTTAAATTTGGCCAATGAAAAAACTCTCCGTCGGTTTTGGAGGCCTCCCCAATATTAAAAGACGGAAATTTAATTAAAGTTAATATTTTTATTGTTAAATTGGGCCGATGAAAAATCTATCCGTCGGGTTTAGAGGTCTCCCCATTTTAAAAGACGGAATTTTAGTTCAAGTTTATATATTCTAAAATTGTTAAACGGGCCGATGAAAAATCTATCCGTCGGGTTTAGAGGCCTCCTCATTTCTAAAAGACGGAAATTTTAATTAAAGTTTATATATTTTGTATGTTGAAGGGCCGATGAAAAATCTATCCGTCGGGTTTAGAGGCCTCCTCATTTCTAAAAGACGGAAATTTTAATTAAAGTTTTTATATATTTTTGTATGTTGAATGGCCGATGAAGAAATTACTGTCGATTTCCAAGGTCTCCCATGTTAATAAGACGGATTTTTATTTTAGTTATTATTTGAGTTATTTTATTTATATTATTTTGGCACTAACTCTTTTACTAAGTGTCTTTACAGGTACCCGGAGGTGCTTCTCCTTGAAATTATTCGAAAAAGTTTGAATTATATTTCATTAATTATCTTGTGAATATTGACGTTAGGCAAACTTTAGGCCGATAATTATTGTTTTATTGTGTATGTTGTATGTTTATTATTTGTATATTATTTTATTCTTCCTCAATTTGAAAAAAAAAAAAGAATTCACTCGGGAACCACATTTGTGGATTTCGAAGGGTGCCTAACCCCTTCCTTTCGGAATAACTTGAACCCCGTACCTTAGAATCGAATTGGTTTCGTAGATCATTTAATGGTTTCCTAGTTTTTTCCTAAAAATTAGGTGACGACTCTTTTCAAAACTCGTTTATTTTTTTTTACTTTGTTAAAATTGATTCAATTAATTATTTTCGAGTTGCCGCGACGTTGCTCCCATTCAAAGGATGTCAACACATATTGCATATTTAACATAGTAATATTATAAATGGTAATAAATAAGAATATTGCTAAAATCAGTAATTATTTATTAAAATAATTTATGTAATTTTTCTAATTTTATATGTATATATATTAACTTTTGAACCCACTAACACAAGTGTGATCCTTAATCAAGTGGGAACGAGGGCTCAATTTTTCCAGCCAACCCGAGTTCAACTTCCTGTTACCACATTATAATTTTATTTTTTATATCTTAAGTCCACTTCGTAAAAATTTTAGGCCCGTCACTGAAAACTATCTTTGGAGAGAGGAAGTAATTAATTGGCAATTCAATTAGTTTGTCAAATATGAGAAGATTGGGGTAGTTGGTTTTGTGGTTTAAACGATTGACTTAACTCACCTAATATTATGTGAATATTTAGTCATGTCAAACTAGGGAGAAGAAAAGGGAAAAATTTAGTGAGTTTTAATGTGTAAAATCAAATTAATATTCTTTTTATTTAAAAATATTTATCGTTTTTAATAATTATATATTTATTTTTGAGAAAAAACTCAAGTATTTCATTAGAGTATTAGAAAAAGCTTATCTGTGTCATATTTTAACAGTTTGATTTATTTATGTCATTATCGTTATAAAAAAAGTTCATTCATGCTATTTTTCATTAATGAAATTCATATCCAAATTTTCAAAATCATTAATATAATATGACCTCTTATTAAAGGTCCACGTCACCAATATAAAATCAAATCATTTAATCGAAATAAAAATAAAAATCCAAAACTCATTAACATAAAATCAAACCCGACCTATACTCCAAAGTTATAGGATTACTCTTCAAATACTACAAGTACCTTAATTATGATTCATAAATAAAATGTTCAGAGAATAAAAATTATATCTTACTAAGATATAAATAAAGATAAATATAGTCAAACATCTATTCTAATTAATATTTTTTTACATCTACAATTAGTAGGATTTTATCTCCATAAAGACAACTCAACATTAAAATAGTTTTTTCTTGATTTTGTCAACCTAAACATTAATGTGTATTAAATTAAAATCTACTTATAAATATTGGTATTTTAAAACAAAATTAAGCACTCATTTATATCTCTTTCTGTTTCAAATTTATCCATTTTTTGTTTCATTTAATTACTTGGACCACCAATTAAATAAGATCTCTAAGAAAATAAAATGTAAAAATAAATAAATATTAACAGTGATCAAATATCTTCTTTCGATGAGAAGGGGCTTTAAGCAGACAGGTTTATTCAAATTCAATATTTTTAACAGAGAGCATAAATAAATATATAAAAGTTTAATAATATTCAATAAATAAATACGAAAAAAAAAATTTTGGCCATAAAATTTGATTAGAATGATATTTTACTTATGTTATTTTACCTTTTTAAACATTTTTACTCTTTTAACTTAAATAAATTTTAATTAAATAGAACAAAAATCAATTTATTTTAAAATTAAAAAATATCATAAATTTTAAAAAATTCTGTCCTGATGTGATTAGTGGTAAGAAGAATATATTTAATTTAGTTTAATTTCTAAATTTAAATTTTATTAAATGGTCTTCAAAAATTATAAAAGACAGATAATATGAACAGAAAAGAATAATTACCATGGAAAAGGGACTGAATTTTTTTTGTCACTAGTATTAAATAAAGAATTTGTTGGTTTCAAAGCCAGTTCTTGGTTTTGTAACAAACTAATTTGTGATTATTATGCATATTAATTACAGATAATGCTATATTTAAGAGGTTAAGATTAGTGTGTTTAGCATGGTCCATCGGTAGAAGTAGACTCAAAATTTAAATTGTACATGGGTTCAGTCTTTTACGAATCTTAGCAACAAATCTATTATAATTATAATTAAACTTTTGTATCAAACTAATTTAACTTATTTTGAATTTCATTTTTTACTAAGTTTTATTTTTATAGGTACCACATAGAACCCAACCCCACCTTAAAAAAGATAAAAGAAAAAAAAGAATGGACCCCTAAAAGAGTTAAAAGTAACTTGGTGAATCTTTTTATGTTGTCAGTATATAATTAGTTTAAAAAACTTTGTTGTCATTCTCCTTAATTAAAAAGTTTCAAAAATTGACTTCTATTAATATAACGTATCGCTTAAAAAAGCTTTGAGTAAAATTAAAGTAACTATTTTTAATATGAGGATCAAATAATATGAAACAAAACGATCATTTTCATTGTCTAGTGACTTTAATATAACTTTTATAGAGGTATTCAAAAAGTGAATATGAAATGCACTTTTGTTGCTAGAATTCTGAGGGATCAAAAGTGCTAAAATAAAAAAGTTATGGTGAAGATGTGGACGTTTTTATATTTTTTTGGGATCATGTGATACCCAATAAAAAGGACCACTCGTGACTTTTAATTAACCTTATTATAATCCATAATGGATGCCTCACCTTTTAAAAAAATTAAAAAAATAAAATTAAGAACCTTTTTATGTTGCAAAGTTTCACACAAGAAAAAGAATTACGAAAGGATATATAAAAGTTAATTTTTTTGAAATCTTACTAAACAGAGTTATTCGATACTTATACTGATAAAATATAGTTGGTTTTGTTATAAAATTAGTTGGGGTACACGTAAGATAGACCTAAGACCACAATATATTTGTGTTGTGCGAATGTTCATTAAATGTAATGTTACCCACATTTGAAATAGAGAAATTACTCACTATTAACCGCAATGGTGGAAAATATATTTTCTCGTGTCACATGAGGTAAATATAGGCAAATTTTTATGATTAACATTAATCAATAACTTGGTGGAAGAACCTTTACGTTGTCAATGTATATATATAAATAATGACCATGATCATCGTTCTTCAGAATTCATTAATGAAATCATATTGAGTATATTATCGTGAAATAACCATTTTATCATTCATGAGGTCCTTCTAAACGAAGATAATCATACAATACTCCTTGAAAAGGGTTAGTAGCTATTGCTTGTGTAAGAAAAATTGTGTTTGTTCCATTTACAAGTAGATTGCCCTTTACTTCGATACTATAAAGAAAATATAATCCATGAATACCATGTCTCGCGATTGCATTATCTCCCCCTATTTTTCCTGTCGTAAAATGAGGTTCTACAACTTTTTCATCGTTGAAACGAACCTTATAGAGAGAGAAATAACAACAATTAGTTGATTTTTCATGTATAATTATTTGAACATAAACAAAAAGAATTAGGAAAATTGAGTTGATTGAAATGAAACATACTTGTAATTTAGCTCCTTGAGCTGCTGCAAGAGCTATTTGGAGAGTGTAATTTGATGCATTGTCAACAATTTCAAGGTCAAATATAATTTTCCATGTGGTAGATATATAGGTCTTGTTTCCTATATTCCTGCACAAGGAAGTGACATCGTTATTCAACAAACAATAATAACAAATTCAATATAATTTCGATGTCTTATATTATTTTATTTTTTTTGTGTTTAGCTTATTGTTAGAGAATGATGCCTATATATATGCATGTCAATACATATATACTATGCCTTGATGAGTAATTTACAAATAAAAAATAATAAGTGGCATTCTGGAAGACTAAGCTCACACTATGTGCAAAGGCACTTGAAAGTGACCACTTAGGTTACACGATAACAATTCTTACTGTTACGCCAAATCTACCCTTCGTTACAAATATGACTAGGGATTGGCAACTTGCCCATTCAATGACTTTGGCATTGGATGTTTCGAAAATAGAGATTATTGGGTAAATTCAACACAACACACTCCTTTTTAAAGTAAATCTAATTTTATTATTTAGATTCAAAGATATATTTTAAATGAAAGAAACGAGAAAAAAAAGAATAATTCCCAAAAAAAAGGTAAAATGACAGTCGATGCATTAAGTTCCCTCTAAGCATGGGGATCAGAGAAGGGAAACAACTTGAACTCGTAACTTCTGGTCACGTGACAACACCACTTATGGACGCACCAAATTAAATCTCCCCTTACTTACAACAATAAAAATAAAGTTCAAAAACAAGAATCATAGGATATAATACATACCTAGTAACATGAGCAAAAAACCAATCTTTTGAGTAATTGCTAGTCCCAACATTGTAGACAAGATCATTTTCAGGATATAAAACACTATATTGTTCCCACAAACCATATTGTCTAAATCTGCAAACCAAAAATAAATGTGAATGAGCTACAATATTTTCAAATATAACAAGAAATTATTCATAAATAGCCATTGAACATTTTTCGATCATACATTGATTCAACATCGTTTTGGTATACGTGCACGTTAATTCTGGAGGTGGCGTTGGAACGAAAAACTCAGCAGCTGTTCGATCTGGTACACCGATTTCCCAAAGTGTAGCTCCATTTCTAGGAGGATTATAAACCAAACTCCCTAAATCAATACTAGAACCTGCATTTTGATACACATTAAATTAAAAGAAAACAAAAATGAGTTCATAAGAGCACTAAAATCAACAAATATGAGTAGTACAATAGTCTCATTCTAAACAAACATCGAATGAACAACAATAACAACATATTCAGTGTGATCCCATAAGTACTGAAGTCTAGAGCTAAACTTTGAATTAACAAATAACATAAGGGTTAAGTAAGAAATCGATACCTGGAGTAACTTGTATATCAAAAGTGTATTTGTAATCCCCCATAATTCCTGGAACCGTTGCATACAAATTATGTGTACCAGATATGACATTTTCTATGGTGAAATTCCCCATAGCGTCTGTTTTAGTCCAAAATTGATAACCCTATAAACAAAACGAAATAAAATTACTCTATTAATAATTTATCTTATTAATTTTTCTTTATTAATTTATGAATCATGCAACTTTACTTTGTTTTCTCTTTGCCAAGATCCAACATCTCCTGGTGGTGCTAACCCTATATAACCGTTGGATGCGGATACTAAAGTCATAGAGCTGAAAATACAAATTATAGATGTTAAATAATTTTAGAAATTTTAATTATTTTCTTATATAGTCATGTTATTATGATGATAGACAAAAAGAAATCAAATTTATATGTTTTGAGTTAAATGAGTAGAACTTTGTCTAATATTTTAGTTATTTGAATTATACTACTTTTATCTTATTATATATCAATAAGATTTTTTAGAACAAGAACAGTTATATAGTATTGTAACAAATGGCTAGTATTTTGTTAACATGAAAAAGATACTTTCCTATATATAATAGTGTTGCAACTCTTTGTCTACAGAACTATAAACAATAGGCCCGTTTTGTATTAAAGGAATGTCAGATACAAAAACTTTGCAGATGAAACTTGACAAGATTCACATAACATTTTAACATATCAAAAATCTATGATAGAAAATGACACCCGATTATAGAACATTTTCTGTCACAAATCAGGAAAGAATTTATTTTTAATAATTATATATTTTGGGCAAATATTGAAGTATGAATGGGTAAGGATTTTGAGGAGATAGTAGAACAATTTCAAAAGGATTAATATATTGTGACCAAAGATTTTGTTTCTTTTTTTCAGGGAGAGTTACATTTCTGATATACTCATCCATAATGAATTTTAATGTTGTAATTGAATTAAAAAGAATCTTACTTAGCTTTTCATTCGCGTATAAATACAAGTTCAATTAACTTATCAATATAAATTAAATTTATAATTTATTTATCAGATTATGAATCTTGCAACTTTATTTTTGTTTTTCGCTTTGTCAATATCATATCTCGTGATGATACTGAATTATTAATACTGAAAATAGAAATTATAGATATTAAATATTAATGAAATTTAGTTTAATTGCACTCATAACATTATCACACAAGAACTCGAAATTAAACAATACCATTCCATTTATGAGACACAATAGAGTTTTCGCGATAAAAATAGATTATTAATCGAATCCACAATAATCAAAGACACTCCATTTTCCAATTTTGATGCATAAATGATATGTACACAGATACTAAAGAATGAAAACCAGAGATAACTACCTGTCGTTAACAAGAAGCTGGCCTCTAACCATTCCCCTTTGATTAGATTTGATGTACTCTTCTGAAACTGGAAAATCATAAGGCCAGCTTGCAACTTCTTGATTCATCTGTAAATTCGACATGGAATGCTTTCAGTAATATGTTAACTGAATCAATTCAGACGACATCCCAAATCGATACTATTCTCCATGTCTCAATTTATGTAACACACTTTCCTTTTAAGTCAGTCGCAAAAAGAATTGACACATTCTAACTTCATAATGTTTATTTTACTCTAAATGAATCTATGACATGTTTTTAGACCACAAACAACGTCACATAAATTGGGACGTAGGGAGTAGATTATAGTAAAAGATTAATTCGTTACCCTTCTCTTAGCATCATCCCAGAGTATGATGGGATTGTCCATAGCAGAAGAATTTGAGTTAAGATAGAGAAATACAGGGCCAATAACTTTTTTCCATGGCTCTCCTTGTTGAAATTTGATAACAAGATCATCTCCAGCAAAATGTCTACTTACAAATATCTGAGATAATGAAGAAATACTCAATAACAACTACTACTATTACTAGTATGTCTGAGTTTGAAACAAGTGGTGTATAATTAATTCAAATGTACTTACAGATAGTACAGTTGGACCAACATGTGAAGTGAGGTCTTGTTTGTAAGGTCCTCCGGTACGAAATTCATCATTCGGAATTATCATCCAAAATCCTACTGGAGGATTAGTAGAACTTACCCATCCATGAACTCTATCGTCTTTGTTATCACTTGCATAAAAGTATTTGTCATCCACCTGCAAATTTGTAGATGTAAATTTGTGACTTCCTAGGAAGTCACATGTTCGAGATGTGGAGACAGACTCTTGTAGAAATAGATCCTTGTGGTACGAGTACGACCCTTCTCTGACCCTGTGCATAGCAGGAGCTTAGTACATCGAGCTGCCCTTACTGTTATAACTTTATATAGCTTGCACTTCTCTATCTAGGACGAAGGACAACATGTTCGTACAACAAACACCTTCAATTTCCTTCTTAACATAGGTATTGTTTACAATAGTTAAGTAAATAAAAGTGTCTCACATAACATATTAAGCTTTTAGATGATCTGGTCATACGTTCAACAGATACATGGTCTAGAATACGATAGATCTTACCTCTCCTTTTAGATTTGGATTAGTTGGATTTGTCAAAAGAACAGCTTCTTTGTAGTCAAGCACCTTCCCCGTCTCTCGATCCACTGGCATTGGCATGATCCTCTGCCTCTCGTCCGAGATAGCCATGTAATGAAACCTATAAATTAAAACATCAAGTTTCATACTCTGACCTTAGCTCTACCTCGTGGAGATAGAGAGGTTATTTCCAAAAGACACTCAACTCAAAAAAACAGATGATATCTCAAGTAAATGATGAGAAAATGTAATTTAGTACATGTCCTGTTGAAGCTTGAACACAACTCTTAAATTTTCGATATATACAAGGGGCCATCCTTCTAAACGTTCAACGATAGCATACGTATAAAATCCAGGTGTGTCTCGTAACATCACAAACCTAAAAATTCATCGATTTAGCATACGTATACAAAATTGAGATTTCTGAAGAAAAAAAATTGAAAAAATTTAGCTTTTATAGTACACTTCACCTTAAGTCACTGTTTAATGGAAGTTCATCAGATTGAGAAGCATTCCATGTACTTTTAAACGAGATTTCTGCCTGGTTTTCGGTATCCATAATGACCTCGAAATTATTGTCCAAGAACCTGGATTTTACGCGAAAAATGGACATATAATTTTGTAGGATCGAATTTCATGTATCATAATTTTGTGACTGTAAGGTAAAGAATACTTTTTTCGAGCTCTTTTAGACGTTGTACGATTCCAAAAAATATCCCAATACCTGAAAAATGTGATAGGTTAAGCCAAACAAGTTTGAAACAGAGGAAGTAAGATGTTTATAGGTTATATACCCTCTATCTTTTTCAACATTTTGAGTCGCGAGTAAGTTGTTGACTCCACCATATGATATGCTCGTAACAAAACCATATGGTATTGATAATGTAACATTGACAATGCCATTGCTCATCGTCACCTGAAGAGAGACGATACAGGATAAACCCGCGATAAGATGTGAAAAATCATGGATCAAAGTACAACAATTGAAAATGATGTACTATTAGACATATACTGGCTAGTTTAGGTAGGTAAACAGAACGATGGATAGTTAGAGGTATAAATTTACTTGGTTAGTTTGTATATCCAATCTAACAATCGGCGATTCTATCAATCTTTGCCTGTTTTCGGAAAAATAAACAGCAAATCAGTATGCAAATCTTCATAGAGATTAGATTACTCTTTCTATCAACTTAAAATAACTAAAATGCAGAAAATGCCCTGTTTTAGATTCGTACAAGAAAGAAATGTCTCACATAATCAAAATCGAAACTTTTGTGATATCTCAACTTTATTCAGACACGTTATTTACACCAATCAATAAATATATAACGAGTGTATTGTACAGGGATGTACCTTGGCTTTAATACCAAGTAAGAATTAAATAGGTTGATTTATGATCTGCATTTTAATTTATTTCAATCTAATCAATTTAAATTGAACTTTTGGATGGGTAATAATTTGTTGATGAGTAAGTTAAAGATCAATTTACTCGCACCTCAATTATATTTTCGGATATATTCACTACCAAGTACATTTCTACCTCTCACGATAGTGTTCGGCTATTTGTACACCTCATCACACTTGTTACCTCTTACCAGCACAACATATATATTGAATAATTGAATTTATCCACTAAATTACACCAACTCGTGAAAAAACTTTATTATAACACGTTAAAATACACTGATATAAGAGTTAAATAAATGAAATAGAGACTTACCCATCAACTACCAACAATGTAAAAGCAACCATGGTAAACTCCACAACATATAATAAGCTTAGTTGCTTCCCCATGTTCTGCATTTTCACAATATAAATATGTTAATTGATTTATTTAATGAGGTGAATACTATATTAATTAACTTTAATTAATTGATTAAATATATATGGTGCATGTGTTAATTTACCTAATTCATCTACTATGGTTGCTGAAGCCATTAAATTAATTAAATGTCACAATATTAGTTGCTAAAATTAGGAGTTAGTCACGGACGTAAGTAACATAAGGACAGAAAAATGTAGTTTATTAGGTTCAACTTTTTTAACTTATACCCATATTTATTTATTTAAATTAGTGAAATTAGTTGTAATTATTGAAAAAGTAAAGTACAAAATATTGTAGATAACGAAATTACGTGAGATTCTATAAGACATTCTATAAGACAGGTACAATTTCAGTTAGGGTTCTTATAGACTATTTTACTAAAAAAAATTTGTTCATGTCTATAGAATAGTTAATATATTTTCTCGTGAAAAGTCACTCCAAATATCTGTAAAGTCTTGAGATATTCATAAAAGATCAAAATGTGGCCAATACTCTTTTAACAATCAAATATTTCAATAAAAATTCAAAAAATCTTCACGCGAATATGAAATAAATTCGCAAAAAGTCCAAATCATTTTAAGATAAAATATACTATTAAGAGAGAGAACTACTTGTATTGTTTGTTAAAAAATATATAATTATTTATTTTTTCATGCATTAAAATTTGTTCCAAACAAACATGTTACAACATATTAATTACATAGGCGCAAAAATGAAACTCAAAACATGAATTTTTAAAGGAAAAAAAAAATCAAACAGATCAACAGAAGGGGTCAAAGGGTCAATTTCGCTAATTAACTATGTGAAATGGAATAAATTTTTCTCCGAGATAATATACCTTTAACTTGTGCGAAGTAAAATAAATTTACCCTTAGGTGAGGAAGCTAATAGCGGGTGATATCACGTGTCACACAATTAAGAATGAACAAATACAAATGGAGGGTAAAAATTTGAATTTTTTACAAATTTTAGGGAAAAATTTAATTATTTCTCATCATTCAAGAACAAATTAAACTCTACCATCAATCACCTTTTTTTTCCTTTTTTTCATCACCGTCTCTCTCCGTTATTATTATCACTATCATCATTTCTTGATTCTTTTTCTTTTTTTTTTCTCTCAATCCCCGTCATCCCACCATAGAAGAAAATGCATAAATGATTTAAACATGCTATATAAATTATTATTTTAATACAGATGTATAGTCAGATAAAAGAAAAGACTAATAAAGAAAGGGTGATTAACGGTAAAAATAGTATCATGAAAAGATAAAAGATTGAATAAAATAATTGTATAGCGCCCAACAAAATGAAAAAAGAAATACAAAAAAAACATAAGCTATATTTGTGATAATTCGAAATTCATAAATGATGAAGTTATTAAAAATGAATAATTTTACGTACCTCTTTGTGGATTTTTTGTTTCTTTGTTTCTTCAAAGTCTCATATGTTTCTCTTGTGGCAAAAACATTGGGAGAGACAATTTCTCATACGTTTATTTAATAATATATTATCATTTATTTAAAAGAGACTATAGATGGAAAACTACTTCTAACCAAAAGAAATAAAAATAAAAAAAAAGGAAAACTACTAATTAAGTAAATTTAAAAAGTAAATATATTGTGCTATATGAATTTTGCACGTATCTACGAGGAAGAAAATTAATTATTAAGCTATGGAAGCAAAAGTCATCTATTTTATAATCAAGATGCTAAATCTTTCTTTTTTCTTCAATTAGAATTATACCTTCCTTATCTGTCAGCATTTTAATTAGATATATATATATACACACGTTATTTCAAAATAATTGTCATTTTAAAAAATTAAGATTTGATTAATTATTTATTTCTATATTTACTCTAGAGATTGATATTATTAATAATGTGGTGAAAAATGATAGTAGTATAAATTTAACCAAATAGTAGTTAAGGATAATTTAGTCAAATTACTCTTTTAATTAGGCAATATTTTTTAAAATGCATATTAAAAAAAATGACAAGTAAAATGGACGGGAGGAAGTATTCTTATTATAGAGTTTTTTTAGTATCCGATTATAGAAAATATCTTTCAGATTAGGTGTTAGTGTGTACACATTATATTATTTCTTTATAAAACACCTATTTTCTAAATATATAAGTAGTCAATTTTATATTATATTATATTGTTTTCAAATGAAGAAAGAAGTAAGAAACAATTTTTTTAAGATTTTTGGTTGTTGAGTTGTTGGTTGGCTTGCAAGTTTCGAATGGTGAATTAGCTAACAATTTGTTGTGACATGTTTTAGGCCTTTTTTTGCTTTTGATTCATGTAGTGTTTTTTGATAGCTAAGTAACAATGTTTTTAGTAGTGTTTTTTCTAATGGATCTTATCGTTCTTTTTGTGTTTTCGCTTTTAAATATAATGTCTACAATGAAAAAAATGAATAAAAAATAATAATTTTTTTATTACTGATGAGGTCCTTCAAGACGAAGATAATCATACATTACGCCTTGAAATGGGCTAAGAGCCAATATTTGTGAAAGAAAAATAGTGTTTGCTCCATTGACAAGCAATTTGCCTTGTATTCCAATGCTATAAATCCAATATAATCCATGAATTCCATGTCTTGCAATTGCATTACTTCCCCCTATTTGTCCTGTTGTAAAATGAGGTGTTTCCGCATTTTCACAGTTGACACGAACCTTTAAAAAAAAAAAATCTATGTAAGTTATACCGAATAAAATTTATCTAGTCACATTAGTCTAGTTAGAAAATAATATTTCAAATATCATATTATGATATATACACATATGTTACTCGTTATTGTCAGATTTTTCAAAACTATATCATTTTTTATGAACCCGAGCAATATAACATATATTTGAAATGATATTAAGTAATGAAAAAGTGTATATAAATACATACTTGAAGTTCAGCTTGTGAAGCTGCAGCAATAGCCAATTGGAGAGTGTAATTTGAAGCATTACTAACATTGGCAAGATTAAATATAATTCTCCATGTAGTAGGTTTATATGTATTGTTTCCAATTTTCCTATAGAAAACAAAAAAATCCATCAACTTTTTTTGAAATCGATATTTCACGTTATGTTCTATATAAATAATTTATTATATCAATCAAAAAGTTCGAAGCAAATATCATTATTATAAAAAAATTTGACTGTGCAAACGAGAGCTTACCTCGTAACATGAGCATAAAACCAATCTCTTGAGTAATTGCTAGTCTCAACATTGTAGACAAGATCAGTTTTAGGATACAAAACACCATATTGTTTCCACAAACCATATTGTCTAAATCTACAAATCAAAATAAAATAAACCACAATTAATTTTACAATTAAATTTTTTTAAAAATATAAAAAGTGTATTTTTGGAACTTACCTTGATTCAGAATTATTTTTGTATTTGTGAACTTTGAATTGTGGAGGTGGATTTGGAATAAAAAATTCAGCAGCACTTCTATCTGGTACACCAATTTCCCAAATTGTAACTCCATTTCTTGGAGGATTATACAATAAATCACCTAATTTAATATTTGAACCTATATATACGTACACAAAAAAAAAATTAGAAAATATTGTTTAGAATTAGGAAAGTAATTAAGTAAGAAAATAAAAATTAAAATTAACCTGAAGTAACATTTACAATTGAAGTGTATTTGTAATCTCCAAGAACTCCTGGGATTGTTGCATACAAATTATATGTACCAGATATGACATTTTTTATGGTGAAATTTCCATTATTGTGAGTTTTTGTCCAAAATTGATAACCCTGGAGATTATAAAAATGAAATTTAAAAGAATAATAAATTTATATATATAATTAAAGTATTCTTCAATTTTTTTATAAAAATAATATAATTATTTAATTAACCTTACTTTGTTTTCTCTTTGCCAAGATCCTGCTTCTCCTAGTGGTGCTAATCCTATATAAGCATTGGATGCTGGCACAATATGTTTACTGATAAAATTTATAAAACAAAAACAGAATTAGTTATGTCTCAATCTCAAATTAATTAAAATGATTATATGAATCGTTTATTCGGATATTAGGTATTCTACGTATAAATAATAACTACCTTTAATTTAAATTAGTCAAGACTCATCTTACTATAGATATGTGTGTGGCTATATATTACGTCAAAAGAATCCTAGGTCTTATCGACACTCCTCTTATGGATATTGGCTATATATATTATACAAATCAACCTAGTATGGCTGAGGTTAGAGTGCATGTAGACATTGAGGTTAATTAAAGATCTCGAAGAGTTACTAGCTCTTGGGATCACGTACCATATTTTTAATAAACAATAGATATCATCAAGGATCAAAATGAATAAAGGTACATATGATAAAGTTCATTTTGATAATTTTCTCCGTCAATGATATACAGCCAAATCAAGATCAGATGGAACGACCATTAAGAAGCCAAAGCAAAACTACCATAGGAAAGCTTGCCCCCCCCCCCTCCCCTAGCTATATATATATATATATATATAATATATAGATAATTGTTGGGCTTTGTGGAGGCTTGTGAGCCGGCCCGATCCCATACTGAAACCCTAGGTTAACCATTTGGTTTTCCTATAAATAGATCCTTGTATTTGTAATTCTGAAGTAGCACAAGTGAAATAAATCCTTCTGTTACAGTCGTGAGTATAGGAAACCGAACCACGTTAAATTCTTGTGTGTCCCGTTTGTGTCCTTTCTCTTTTCTCTAGTTATTTTGTGTGGTTGTGTGTTTAATTCCCAACAATTGGTATCAGAGCGAGGTTTCACACAACATTGTAACACAAACTGTGAGAAATTGTCACCTAGGGTTCTTGTGTGAACTGTGTGCACGAAGGAGATCTGCCGCAGATCGTAGCCCCAGCGAGGGAGAAAGCCGCGCGGCAGTAGCGAGGCAGAGAACGCCGCTGCCGTCCAGTAGCCGCCTCGTCGAGGAGCCTCAGATCCAGCCGCGAGCGTCCAGATCGTGAGCATCGTCCAAATCGCCGCCCGCTGTCTGAAAACGCCGTTAAGGGAATTGCCGAAGGTGCGGTTTTTTTTGTGGTGCAATATTTCTGACAAAATTACCAAGATCTGAAATTAGTTTTACCGAGTATCTCATTTAGTCCTTTGAGATGGCAGAAAATGGGAAGTTCCGAATTGAGAAGTTCGATGGTCATATTTCAGTTGGTGGAAGATGCAGATTGAAGATTTGGCTGGTTCAGAAAGACTTGGACGTAGTGTTGGGTGACAAGCAAGGAAAATTGTCTGATGCAGAGTGGGCAGTTTTGGATCGGAAGCTATGTCAGTTATCCGACTCTCGTTGACCAAGAATGTTGCGTTCAACATTCTTAAGGAGAAGACACAGGCGAAAGGCATCTTGGAGCCTTGTCTAACTGTACGAGAAGCCATCTGCAGCAACAAATTTTCTGATTAGAGAGTTGGTGAACACAAAGATGAAGGCAGGCAGTTCAGTACGAGGCACATCAACTCATTGAATTCGATCTTAGGCCAGACTTTTGTCATTGTCATTAAGTTTTCTGATGAAGTTCAAGCTTACTACTGTTATCATCATTGCCTGACAGTTGGTCCGAACGGTTTACAGCAGTTGCCAGTTTCAGTGGGACTTAATGGATTCACCTTTGAGAAGATTCGTGATCTCGTTCTTGGCGAGGATGTCAGAAGAAGGAGTTTCTGGAGAATCATCAGGTGATATGCTAAACGTCGTCATAGGCAGAGGAAATAACAGAGGTAGTGGGAGCAGGAACCGAAGAAGGAGTCAGTCGAAGGCTCGGGATGGCTCAGGTGTAACATGTTGGAACTGCAAGGAGGTGGGGCATTTCAGGAATCAATGCCAGAAAGACAAACAAGTCAACATTGCAGAAGACCGCGCCAACGAGGATTTGTTTATCTGTTGCGCGGAGAGCAATGTGGATTCCTGGGTCATGGATTCTGGTGCTTCTTTTCACGCTACCACCCAGCAGTGAAGCATTGCAGAATCTGGTTATTGGAGACTTTGGAAAGGTAAGGCTTGCAGACGATAGAGCTCTTGATGTTACGGCATGGGTGACATGGTGCTGAAGACGCAGTCGGTTTCTGGACCTTGAAGGATGTCAGAGTTGTTCCAAGCTTGACGAAAGTTTGATTTCTGTTAGGCAGTTGGATGAACAGGGACATCATGTGAAGTTCGGAAATGGGCAGTGGAAGGTCGTGAGGGGCAATCTTGTCATGGCTCGTGGAACAAAAAGAGGATCGTTGTATATTGTCGGATTACCGTCTGAGGGAGTGACCGTCCCAGTTCAGAAGAAAAACAAAGTCCGGTTCACAGAATCTCGTGGGCAGAAGAAGGTTGTCTTTGCAAGAAAGAAACCCACCAGAGCCACAGGTCAGATTCAGGATGAACCGCAAGGAAAGGTTCAGGAAGACCAGTCAGAGGCGTTTGTGGCAGTGGGAGCACCGGCCGTGCTTCAGCCAAGGCTCCTAGAAGACAGTGGGTCAAGAGAACCAGTAATTCCATTCCAGTGTTGATACTTCTCCAGAAAATATCTTGCTGAGTATGGAGAGTGTTTGTTCTCAGGGAGTTCTAGGATCCGGCAGTTCGTGTCTCAAGTGGGAGCCGGTAGGGACCGAGGACGAGTCAAGGGCAGTTTCAGCCGTGACTGATGTGTTGAAGCTTCGGGGAGCTTCAACGGGCCTTTCAGTTGACTGATGAGAAGGCCGCTGTAGCAGGAGAGAGTTGAAAAAGATTACTAGACATACAAGTGTTCTAAGTGGATGACAGTTGAAATTCTTCAAGCCTCCAAGTGGGAGATTGTTGGGCTTTGTGGAGGCTTGTGAGCCGGCCCGACCCATCACTGAAACCCTAGGTTAACCATTTGGTTTTCCTATAAATATGATCCTTGTATTTGTAATTCTGAAGTAGCACAAGTGAAATAAAATCCTCCTGTTACAGTCGTGGGAGGGGGGAACCGAACCACGTTAAATTCTTGTGTGTCCGTTTGTGTTCGTTTCTCTTTTCCTCTAGATTATTTGTGTGTGTTGTGTGTGTTAATTCCCAACAATAATTTCCTCTATAAATAATATAGTCAAATCAAGATTAGATGGGACGACCATTAAAAAGCCAAAGCAGAACTACTATAGGAAAGTCTGCCCCCGCTATATATATATATATATCGTTGATAATTTCCCCATCAATGATATATAGCCAAATCAAGATCAGATGGGACGACCATTAAGAAGCCAAAGTTATAGGAAAGTTTGCCCCCGCTATATATCTATATATATATATATAGGGTAAAAGATGTACCTGTCATTAACAAATAGCTTGCCACTAACAGTTCCTCTTTGATTAGATTTGATGTAGTCTTCTGAAACTGGAAATTCATATGGCCAACTTGTAGCTTCTTGATTCATCTGTAAATTTGGTTAATATGATTAGGCACAAAGTTTAAGAAATATGTGTAATGCCTTAAAATGTGATGTCCATGATAGATCGTAAAGGGTGCACATTATATCTTAAGCGAATTCACAATATGAGAGCAAAAAAAAGTTTAGAAGGCTTATAAAAACAAGTTCAGAATTAACTGTTGCGAAATTGTTACTAGGGTTAAAACCCAATGGACAAATACCTAAATAGTTGAACCAAGATTGTTACATATCTAAACATGTCATGTTTAATGCTCAGAGTACTGAATAAAGATAGTCGATTATTTTTCTTATTTAAAAAAAAATGGACTAAAAAAGAGAAAGTAAGACACATAAACTGAAATCGAAACGATATAAAATAGTAAAAACTGAATACATACTCTTGTCTTAGCATCATTCCACAGTATAGAAGGATTTTCCTTGGCTGCAGCATTTGAATTTAAATACACAAAAACAGGACCAATAACTTTTTTCCATGGTTCTCCTTGTCCAAATTTAATTGCTAAATCCTCTCCAGCATAATGTGTACTCACAAATATCTTGCAATTATGGATAAATATATAAATAATTAATAGCAAGTTACATTATTATATAATATAATGTAATTAATTAAGTAATTAATGACTTACACTAAGTACAGTTGGACCAATATGTGTAGTAAGGTCTTGTCTAAAAGGTCCTCCAGTACGATATTCATTACTTGGATTAATCATCCAAAATCCTAATGGTGGATTAGTAGAACTAACCCATCCATAAACTTTACCATCTTTATTATCACTTGCATAGAAATACTTGTCATCCACCTGCATAATTAAGTCTAAAAAATCATCATTAAAGTATTATTAACTATATTATCATTAAAGTATTATTAACTATATTGTTATCGACTATCGATATGTACCATAAAAAATTGTGACAGGTTGAATAAGATCATATCTCTCCGCCCTTAATCTGGAGTTTAGAATTTAGCATTTTGCTGTAGTTTTGAATTTGAAATTTATAAGTTCTGAATTTAGAGTTTGGATTTTGAAGTGAATCATATGTACATATTCAGTTAATTTCTCAATAAACATATTGAATTTTGTCGAACCTGTACTTTCTATGATAGCTATCTTTAGACTTGCATATAGTATATATGTGTGAAAATATGACTTGATCGGGTATGTAAATTATATTCCTTCCGTTTTATTTATATGACACTATTTTTTTTTATCAGTCCCAAAAAGAATGTCACTTTTCCTTATATAGTAAGTAAATAAAGGTGCGATTTCTCGTTTATCCTTGTTGGTCCCACTTAATTTTAATGATAGTACTTAATACAATTATTAGGAGAGAGAAAAATGAATCTACATTTTGAATTTTTTTTTAAGGACAATTTGATAAATATTTCAAAATCTTCATTTATTTCTTAAATGTCATGCACAATCAAATATTATCACATAAAATAAAACGGAAGGAATACTAATTATAGAATCGTACCTCTCCATTTAAATTTGGATTAGTCGAATTAGTGAGATGAACAGCTTCTTTATAGTCAAGCACTTGACCCTTCTTTCGATCCATTGATGTTGGCATGACACGTTGCCTCTCATCAGAAACAGCCATATAATGAAACCTATATACATAAATATACAATTTCAATATACTACATATTTATTTTTATCCAATTCAAAATTAAAATAGTTATTTTAAAGGGTAAATTAGAGAAATCATATATTTTAAGGTAAAATACAATTTTTCCCTCAAAAGATTATAATTATAAAAATCCCTTAAAAGGATACAATAATATAAGCGTCGATACATTAATTTAATGTGCAAGATACATTATCGTTAAGTAAGATACAATACATTTTATGCATGACACATTAATCTGATGTACATTTTATAAATGATACACTAATTTGATGTGCGAGATACACTAATCTGATGTGCAAAATACATTTTATACATGATACACTAATCTGATGCGTGAGATACACTAATATGATACGCGAGATACATTAATTGAATGCACGAGATACATTAATGTGATGTGCAAAAATTATGGATTTTGAAAATTTGTAAAACTTATAAGCGATAATAATTATAAGTAAACTAAAAGGTGGAATTTCCATAATTAATCCTATTTTGAAAGAAATATCTTTTTCATTAACGATATTTTAGATATTAAAAAAAATAAATACATACATGTTTTCTTGAAGCTTGAACACCAGCCTGAGATTTTGTATATACGAAATTGGCCATCCTTTTAAACGTTCAACGATTGAATACGTATAAAATCCAGATGTATTGCGTAGTATTATAAACCTGAAATTAATTATTATCTATATATCAGTATATTGTTATAGCAACCAAAAGATAACATCGTCATAGAAAAGTTTGATTGTATATTCGAACAATATAACATTATTTTTGCGCTATTAGAATCGCATAAAATATAATTTCGAGAAAAGGAAATACTTACCTTTTATCAATGTTAAGGGGAGGTTCATTTGATTGAGAAGCATTCCATGATCTTTTAAATGAAATTTCTGTCTGATTTTCATTATTAATTATTACCTCAAAACTTGTTCCTAAAAGCCTGCAAAATAAAAAAATATATTTAACTTAATTTTTAATTTTATACTATTATTGTATTTATTGTATGAATAGAATCCTTTCGTCTTTAATTATACAAGTGTCGAGTTTAATATTAATGAACTCTACATAGTGTTAGACTTTTAACAAACATTTATTCTTAGTAGATTCCGTCAAAAATCGAACTATTGAAAATGTTATTCTTTTTAATACAGTACGTCTGTTGAAAATTCACATAAAACAGACTCTCCTATAAAAATACAAAATGAAATTATACTAACAGATCCCTAATAAAATTTAGTACATCGAATTATCTTTTAATAATTGAAATAAAACTTACTTTGCTCGAGTAGTATTAGGTCCGGTGTTATTCCAAATAATATCCCAATACCTGAAATAAACATAATAAAGTATTATAAGTAATTAATTTCTACATTAGATAAAAATCTAAATTATTAATCGAAGTTTAAAGATTTAATTAATTTACCCTCTATTGGTTTCTACATTGTGGGTGGATAGTAGATTTTGGACCCCACCATATGATATGCCAGTGACATCACCATGTGGTTTTGATAAAGTTATATTAAAAATTTCATTGCTCATCGTGACCTGTAAAATTTAAATATTTGGATGACAAAATTAATCAACGTATCGATATTAAATATCGATATTTTATACTAAGATCTAATTAAAAAGAATAAACTTATACATGTTTAGGTTGTATGTCCAATTTGAGTGCTGATGTCATTGTCGATCTTTGCCTGTTTTAGAAAAAAGAAATAACAAAGTTAGGTAAATGTTTAATATTTATATTTTAATTGAATAACAAACTTAAAGCAATTAATCTTCGAAATTTAATATTATAATTAAAAAAATAATGTGACTTTGAAAATCGTCTTTATATTATAATAAAAAAGATAATGTATGCCCTTCTTTCATATTCCAATTAACGAAATTATTTTTTTTTTTAAAATAAATTTTATATGATGTGCCAACTTTACAAAAAAAAACAAAAAATTCTTACTCTAAACCCCTCAAATTTTTAACAAAGGACAAAAAATTCCTCGATAAATAATATAAGAGCAGTTTTGATCCTTTTTCGTCGAATAAAAGTGACATAAACTTACCCATTGTGAGGATGACAATCAGCTACAAGGAAGAACAATAAAGCAACCATAGTCACATCCAACACATGTACACTTAATTGCTTATATCTCCCCATTTTCTGCATTTTCACTATAAAAAAATAATTTTTTTTTAAAAAAAATTGATTCAATTAAAATATAGAATATAATAACATCAAAAAAAAAGTACAAGGTGACTTTTTTCGTCTATCAAATCCTCTGATACTGATATAATAATCGAGATGTATAAAAGTTAGTACAGATCTCACTGATATGAGGGGAAAAAACATGAAAATTGATCCATATAATAACAAAAGAAAGAAAAAAAATAGAAAAGAAGTTTCATACCTCTAATTTGCTAATCTTCTGTATATGTAAATATTATATTTGTACTGTATTATGCTTTTATATAAGTTTTGAAATCTGTCATTAAATTAGATAATTTTCATTTAAAGCTAAATCTTAGAGGAGATTATATTTGGCAAATAATAATGAAAGAAACAAGTCACATTTTCTTAAGGAAAGTCAAAGTAATTATAGTAGACAATAAATTAGCTTTAAATAAAGTAAATACTAAATGTCATTCCAATAAAATGCCAAAACAAATTTTTATATTAGATTTCCTTTTCAATATGTTCTTCATTTCAAGAAAAATAAAATATTGCCAATTAATGGATTTCAAAAGAGGAAATCTCCTAAATAAGGATTAAATTAGAGGTGTAAATTAAGCTGATTGTGTTAAATTTAGAAGGGAGTGGATTAAAATAAGCCGAGTTAATAAGTGGGCGGATCAATAGTTACTTAGGCTGATATACAACTCATAATCTAACCTCGCTAATTCTTACTAAATTAGTAAATTTTAAGAGAATTTTACACAATTCTCATAGTGTTATAGTTAATTATATCATAAATCTGCTCTTTTCCTAGCTAATTATAAAAATTATTTAAATTCAATTTGGATACATCCCAAAACAACAAGATACATCGCGTTTCGATTTGGATACTTTCTTCAATGTTTTGATACATTACGTCTCGATTTTGAATATATCACTTAACGTCCCGATAAGTCGCATAAAGCGATGTATCCGAAAATAGGAGTGACTAGGATCTTTTGTAATTTTTTTAAATGATAGAAAATTTTTAAAAATATGATAAAAGAAATTGTGTATTTCAGAATTTTTTTTCAATTTTTATTTTCTTTGTTTCTACTTTTATATTTTTTCGATACCTAATAAAAATTATTATTTTTTAATTACAACTCAATATAACATGTCAAAACAAAAATAATTTAATAAAATTTCTCATACGTCAATTTAAGCTACATATCAAGCTAATTTCAATATGCTTAAATGACCTAAGCTGATAAAAATAAACGGAATAATAACTCATCCAAATTAAAATAGTTTAAACAAATTATATTTTTAAAGGTTAATTTTATCACCTCTCAAATAATAATTATACAAAATGTTGTGATTGAAGTTATATGATGATCTTAGAGAAATTTATATTATATTGTATATATTATATTGGAGAGTAAAAATATTCCTATAGTTAAATTTTCAATAAGACGTCCTTTGGAAATTTCCAATTTTTTTTTATAATATTGCATAAATTTGACTTAATCAGGCTAGAAAAACTATTCATATTTATTGTAAATAAAATAAAAAATATATTGGATGCTATATCAATTGAGTCTTATCAACAATTTTACTTGGTCTTAAAAGTATATTATTATAAGTATGACATATATATATACTTTGTTAATGTAAATAATGTATAAGCACTTAATTCACTTTTTTAATTATTTCAACCCTCGTCAATCTTGTCATTCTTTCACTTTTAAATATGGTGTCTATAATAAATAAAGAATAATTAAATCGTGAATTGAATAACGTAGTCATTTTATTACTAATGAGGTCCTTCTAAACGAATATAATCATACATTACACCTTCAAATGGCGAGAGACCACTTGATTGTATAAGAAAAATAGTGTTTGCTCCATTGACAAGCAATTTGCCTTGTATTCCAATGCTATAAAGAGAATATAATCCATGAATTCCATGTCTTGCGATCGCATTACTTCCTCCTATATGTCCAGTCGAAAAATGAGGTTCTTGTAATTTTTCATCGTTAATAAGAACCTTTAAAAAAGAATCAAAAAATAAACTTTAGCTCATTCGAGATATAGTATATTCTATACTACTCAAATTATCCAATAATAATATATATATATATATTTATAAAATATTATCATCTTAATAATATTTTTAAAAATTCGAACAACACCAGAGAAATAATAAAGCCAAGAAATTAAAGGGGATATAAATACATACATGTAGGTCAGCTTCCTCAGCTGCAGCAAGAGCCAATTGGAGTGTGTAATTTGAGGCAATATTAACATTGGCAAGTTAAATATAATTTTCCATGTAGTACCGTTATATGTATTAATTCCTATTTTCCTGCAAAAAAAAAAAAAAACCAATTAACTTTATATTAAAATATTTTATCTAATGATTGTTAAAAAAAAATGGTCGATATATATACGATCATATCTTTTTAGGGAAAATTGTATATAATAGCAAACTAATAACCTAAATTAAATGGAATAGCTAGAGTTTGATTTAATTGTGCTCCATCGCAAATGTTGACACCCCATTTTTGACCCACATCGGTATAAATTAATTATCGAGCTTCGTGAGTTTTCCAAATTATTTAAGTTAATTAGTTTTATAAATCTTCCAAAATTTAAAATATATATATATATATATAATATATATATATATATATATATATATATATATATATATATAATACATGGATTTGATGTTTTACCATAATTTTAGATGATACATTTTTTTTACATAATTATGTATATAAGTAGTATATCTTACGATTATTCAAAAACCATAAAAAATATACATTTAAATGTTTTATTAAACTAGTCTAATTTAAAGTATAATTGTACTTGATTGAATCACTTTTGCGTTTATATAACTAAATAGCGGAGCTCGTTAATTAAATGATACGAATTCATTTTTTTTATTTAAGGTTTAGCCTTCATTTTATTTTTATTTTGTTCAATCAATTTGGCCATCTTTAAAACCAATTTCAGCCCACACCATTCCCTTACATGGCCCACTCCTCTACCAGACCCAATTTAAAATAACCCAACTCCCAGGCCCACCAATTCCAAGCCCATACCCGTTCCCCCTCTTCCATCCTACTAACTTCAGACGGCCCAATTCCTTTAACCAGGCCCAATTGCCTTCTCAACCCAACACCAATTAATTCCACTCCATTCCATTAACCTCACAGCCCAATAAACACCCAGGCCCAACACATCAACCCACTTTCTCTCTTCAGTTGACCCGACCCAGTACCCGATTTCCTTTACTCTTGACCCGGTCCCACCCCTTTTGCCCTTTCCTTCTTCCCCTCACGATAATTCCCAGCAAAAAGACGCCAAAAACCCCTCCCCCAGACGCGGAACTCGCGTCTCCCTCACGCCAGGCTCACCCGTCTCTCCCCACGTTCTCTCACCTTCACGCGTCCCTCTCTCCTTTCCTCTCCCCATCGCGACAAGTCACAACGGAAACCTGCACTCCCTCTGTACGCAGCCTCGCAGAGATGGCAGACCTCTGTTTTCAGCTTTGCCAGACGAGTCTCATCCTTGGCAACGTAAGATCGAGCCACGTCGTCTGCCAAGGACGAGAGATTGATCTCGACCCTCCACCTATGCCCCCATCCGTTGGAAATTCGTTTCTGTGGGGGGAAGATTTTAAATTTCGAATTTGAAATGAGCCAAATTGGTTTTGCCCGCCTTCCCCTCGAAAACCATTTTTTTTCTTCTATTTAAACCCCCATTCTCGTCAGTTTGGGGGTTGGTTTTCGGATGGAAAAAAAATTTGGAGGTTAGACATCTTTAAGAGTTCTTTGGAGTTAGACATTTGTTAGCAATTCTTTATTGAGAAATTTCCAGAAGTTAGGAGGATTAGGGCGGAAATTCTCTTTCGAAGATACTCGGTTTTCTTCTTCTGTCTGTTGTCGGATATTTTGGGAATTTCGTTGGGAGAACTAGGCTGAAATTCTTTCGGAAAATATCTTGTTACCATTTTCTGTTTGTTGAAGAAGGACGTTTGGGTTAGAAATTCGGTTGGAAATTCTGAGTTTCGATCGTGATAACGCCTTCTCGTTTCGGTGATACCAGTTCCTTCAAGCGTTTGATTGAGACGTCGGTTTGTGGAAGTTGCTGTCGTCCTGCTCGTCGTCATCCCAGTTCGCCGCCAGGAACAGGTACTGTTTATCCTCTCCACACACTCTTCATCTATGTCGTTTCCGGCGCGATGATTTTTTGTTGTGGCTGGCATCGCCTGAGTTGTTAGTTTAAGTGTTTGTACGTGTTGCTGTTAATCGAATATGACTGTCTTTCGTCTTGTGGGAATCAAACATGCTAAAACATTCTGATGTCTGGGTATTCATGACCTGTCTGTCGCGAGCACAGAATGCTATATTCGTTGGGTTTGATTCGAGCTTGTGGTGTATCATGTGTTATGATTCTGTTTTGTTACGTTGCTCATCTGATGTTGCTTTCTATTGTTACAAGTTTGCCATGGTAGAGATTTTATCGTATTGTTTTGACTCGGTTCCGTTTGGAGAGCCATGGCTTGAATATTGGTTGTCTTGCTTTGGCATTCTGTTTCGCACCTAGATTCTGTAAGGTTTCTTCCTATTTGTCAAGTTGGAGGTTCTCCATGGTATAAGAATGTCTCGAATGTTTGCCAAATATGAATAAATCCCTCTAGTAGTCTTCATGATGATAAAGCCATTTTTGAATTATTTTTTAGTTGAGTTTAGGCTCTGTTTCGTTCAGTCAAAACAGGGACGTATAGGTATGTCTTCCTCTAGGATGATCCCATGAGCATATGTCCCCTTTGTATACTCCCGCTTTTGCATTACATGTTGTATTTACGGATGTACAAGCTTCCGGCCAGCCTTCTTGTGTTTATTGTCAAACAATCGTATCATCGGGAAGAGTATTTGATTAATAGGGATGGTGTACGTACGTTGTGTATACGGTATTCTTCTACTTTGATTTCTCATCTGTTTATGCATGTATATTTGGGTTTGCTTTATTTTGTTATAAAGCTCTTATATATATGTCTCATCTTCTGTGTTAGTGGCTGCTTAGTTCATTAATGGTCCTTGTTGATTGATGGTTAATGAACCCATGCCTGATTTATCACTTGTTTTCCCGATTAAATTGTTCGATGACAAATTTTGTTGCTACCGTTTAGTGGTGATTTGTCTGCTAATCTTGGTTATTTGTGTTGGGTTTCATTTGGGTTCTTTAGAGTTATATGTCCTTATTTATTATGTTCCATTCGAAATGTATCGGGTTCATTTTATCGTTCAAACGCTAATCTTTTTCTTTTGTTATACCGCATGTGAAATTTTTCCCGAGCCCGTTGTGGGGTTCCATCTTCCTCTACGCCTTCGGAAAAGCTGTAAAAGCTCCAGACTCTTTTATTTCGAGTCGAACCATCTTGGCGGACATGTCAGATTCGAAATGTCGTGGAAATTGAAGAAGTTTAAAGAAGACGAATCAAAAGACTTGCCTTTATTTTATTTTGTATTTCACTTTGTAATGGGCATAAGCCCTTGTTGTTTTGTCTACCGCATTTATTTTCGTATGTTTAGATTAGGACAGGTACAAAATGGGTCAAACACCCAAAAGAAGTTGGGTCCAAAACTCGGTCAAGGCGAACAGAATCCGAGTCTGGACCCAAAATCGCTCTCTCTCTCTCTCTCTCTCTCTCTATTAATTGTTTACGTGCTTGAATATCGTTAGTTTTAGAGTTGGAAGAACTCCAAACCCCGTCGAAACGCCTTTCAAATTTTGTCAAACTAAAACTAACTTCTAAAAACAAATATTTGTTTCAAATTCGTAAGCTTGTTTAGATAAGACTTTTTAAAAAGTCCAAACTTCGAAATGGTTTCGTAAACTTGCAAGATAAACAATAAAGTATTTCAAAACTCAAAATTTGCCTAAGGGAATATTCTAAAACAACAAAAGAATTGCAAATGTTAAAATAGTCAAATAAGTTAATCGCCGGAAAACCGTATTAAGCGGAGTGTCTTAAGTGCCTTACACCTTCCTAAGACACTAATGTGAATCCCGAATCCACTATAATATTTTCAAAACAATTTTTTCTGTTTAAGTTGTTTTGGAAATGAGTTTCTTGATTTTTCTTAAAAATTAAGTGGCGACTCCTAAAAGTCGAAAATACCCGAAAATAAAACAAACTCTTTTCGAAATCATCATTTTTCGATAAAACAGCAAACATTAGCTAAATTTTGCCAGCGTCTCTCTCCCTAAAATCTCGCTCGCCACTCTCCATTCTCGATCACCTCTCTCACTTTATACACAGAAGTGTATAATTCTGTTTCTGTTTTGTAAAAAGCGAGAGAAAATTGTATATACACATGCAAAAATGTATATCTTCGTGTTATACACTTAATTATACAATTTACAAACATTTTACTTCAAATATTGCAGAGAAAAAGGCCAACGAATTATACAATTGCGAATTATACAATTACAGTGAAATACAATTTTCTCTAGCTTAATACAACAGAAGTGTATATATTGTGTTTCTGTTTTTGTATAAAGCGAGAAAAACATATATTCTTGCTATACACTCATAATTATGCAATATACATACACTTTAATTCGATTCAACTGTATGCAAAACAAATTATACAATTGCAGCGAAATAGGCCAGCGAATTATACAATTTAGGCCAGCGAATTATACAATTGTATATGTATAGCGAATTATACAGTTTTATGTTTGCTATGGAGCGCAATTATACAAATTTTGCTATAACATACAACTATGAATTTTTTGTTTGCTATATGTGAAAGTTGCCCATATTTTTTTATTATTAATTAATGATAATTCGCGTTAGGCTTTCTATGAAACTGATCTTTCGTGTTAATTGTTATGTTCTATATATATAACAATAATTTATTATAACAGTCAAAATATATCGAAATAAATGACGATATTATAAAAAAAAAAAATTGACGGAATAAATGAGTTTACGTAGTAACTTGAGCATAAAACCAATCTTTTGAGTAAGTGCTAGTCCCAACATTGTAGACAAGATCATTTTTAGGATATAAAACACCATATTGTTCCCACAAACCATATTGTCTAAATCTGCAAACCAAAATTTAGAGTAAATGAACAACAAAAAGGATTACAATTAATTAGTACTTTAATATATATAAAAAAAAAATATTTTTGAAACTTACTTTGTTTCAGAATTATTTTTGTATTTGTGAACTTTGAATTGTGAAGGTGGATTTGGAATAAAAAATTCAGCAGCACTTCTATCTGGTATACCAATTTCCCAAATTGTATCTCCATTTCTTGGAGGTTTATAAATCAAAGTACCTAATTTAATATTTGAACCTATAATTAAAAAAAAATAAAAAAACTTAGAAATTATTGTTTAGAATTAAGATTTAGTAACAAAATGAGTAATTAAGTAAAAAAGTAAAATTAACATGGAGTAACTTTTATATTTGAAGTGTATTTGTAATTCCCGATAAAACCTGGAACTGTTGCATACAAATTATATGTACCGAATATGACATTTTCTATGATGAAATTTCCTTCATATCAAAAAAAAATAATGAAATTAAAAATATTAATAAATTTACATAATTAAAATATTCTTCAACTTTTTTTTTATATAAATATTATACTTATTTAACCTTACTTTGTTTTCTGTTTGCCAAGATCCAGCTTCTCCTGGTGGTGCTAATCCTACATAAGCATTGGATGCTGCCACATTTTGTTTACTGATAAACCTTGTAAAATAAATAAAAAATACAAAAAATTAATCGGTTAACAAATAGATATTATTATAAGTAATATTAATTTGTACGTGTTTAGTATAATCTCATAAATGATAAAAAGACGTACCCGTCATTGATGTAGTCTTTTGAAAGTGCAAATTCATAAGGCCAACTTGCAACTTCTTGATTCATCTGTATATTTGGTTAATGTGATTTGACACAAAGTTTAAGATATATATATATATATATATATAATCCATTAAAATGTGACGCCTAGATAGAAGTGTACATCAGACCTTAATTGAATCCCACGTCAGAATATAGTGGAAGAATAAAGTTAGGAACCTTATTATAAAAATAAGTTCAAAATTAACTGCTGAGTTACGTTGTCTTTAAGGTCAAAACTCAAAATTCTAGACACAAATCTGAATAGACGTCTAGACTAAAAACAGACAATATCTTAACAGTTGGATCATATGAACAGTTGGGGTTAAAATAAGTACTAAATATAGGTAATGGATTATTTTTTCCGAACTAAAAGAAAAGTAAGACACGTAAACTGAAATCGATACGTACTCTTTTCTTTGCATCATTCCAAAGTATGGAAGGATTTTCCTCAGCTGCAGCATTTGAATTTAGATACACAAAAACAGGACCTAAAACTTTTTTCCATGATTCTCCTTGTTCAAATTTAATTGCTAAACCTTGCAATTATAAATAAATAAAAACAAGGTAAATTTAATATAATTCTACACTAATTTTTTTTTTATAGAAATTAATTGAGTAATTAATTTACTAATTAATGACTTACAGTAAGAACAGTTGGACCAACATGTGTAGTAAGATCTTGTTTAAGAGGACCTCCAATACGATATTCATTACTTGGATTAATCATCCAAAACCCTAATGGAGGATTAGTAGTACTAATCCATCCATAAACTTTACCATCTTTATCATCATTTGAATAGAAATACTTGTCATCCACCTATCGTAATTATGTGAAAAAAATCATGTTATCGACTATCGTTATCATCAGAAATTGTGACAGGATGAATATGATCATAACACGTACCCTTAATCAAAGGCAATGATTAAAAATATATAGTCAAAAACTAAATCAGTATTTGAAGTTTATGAATTTTGAATTTGGAGGTCGAGTTATGTAGTGAATCATATATACTCATTGAGTTAATTCACATGATACGAATATTGAACATAAATTAGTCGATTTATAAATTTATTCTAATTACAAAATCGTACCTCTCCTTTTAAATCTGAATTAGTCGGATCAGTGAGAAGAACAGCTTCTTTGTAACCAAAAACTTTGCCATTGTTTCTATCCACGTCTGTTGGCATGACACGTTGCCTCTCATCAGAAACAACTGTAGACACCCAATTTTGACCCGCGTCGGTATAAATTAATTATCGAGCTTCGTGAGTTTTTCAAATTATTTAAGTTAATTAGTTTTATAATTTTGCGAAAATATAACGATGTAATGTTTACATAGTTGTGTATATAGCAGGTATATCTTGTGTATATTCGATACCAACCCAACTTAAAATTAATCCCAGGCCCAATCTTCTTGTTCCAAGACCCACTATTCCCCCAACCCAATTCTTTCCTTCTAAACCCAAACCCAAAGAAAAGATCCGACCCAAGCTTCCTACCCGCTCCGACCCAACTCGTTTCCCCTGACCCGACCCAGCCTCCCCTTCTTCTCCCCCTTCACGCGATTTCCTGGAGAAAACAGACGCCAAAACAGTAACCCAGAAAAAACAGAACCCCCCCAGACGCCCCGCGTTTCCCCACGCTCTCCTCCTCTCTCGTCTCTCCCCCGCGTCGCTCTCTCCCTCCCCACGCGTTCCCCAGAAAACAGACGCGACAATTTCCAGCGCCTCACGCGACCTCACCAACGCAGAAACCCCCCACGCGTCTCTTCGCTCTCTCTCTCCTTCTCTCCGTCGCGCGTGGACGAAAGGATCAGCAACGGAAACCTGCGATAGCAGCTGTTTTTGTCGTTTCGCCAGCAACGTCCCTTTCACTCGTTTCGAATTCAAAATGGGGATGAAATCTCGAATTTGCCCCAGTTTCTTCCAAGAATTCCCCCGCCCTCCTAGCCCCAAAAACCCTAATTCTTCTTCTATATAAACCCCACCCCACTTCTGAAAAGGGGGTTAGCGATTTGGGTTGAGAAAATTTTGGAAAGACTCTGCTTCTTCTTCCGTCTGTTGTTGGACGTTTTTGGGGGAGACGAGAAATTTTGGGAGGTTTTTGTTTAGAATTTTGGGAGATTCGTTTATCAAGGAAAGCTCTCCGTTTTCTTTGAAAGTTCTTTGTTTGAGAGGCAACTCGAGCCTTCTTTCGGTTCCTGAAATATACATCATATCGATAGTTCAGTTCGGGTGGGGAATAGCTTCCAGTGTAGCGCCAGATTCTGTTTGGTGATCCCCATCCTGTCGGAGCTGCTTGGGATTCGCCGTTTGACATCGACGCTCGAGGTTGTGAAGTCGTCGCTCCCCTGCTCACCCGTCCCTGTCGCTGCTCCAAAGAAGGTACCCTTCTCTTTCTAGTTTAAATTTCTTTATGTAGTTCGAGTGTGCGGTTTGAGTTGCTGTGTTAATGGGGTATGATACTCTTGCTTGCTGGCTGAAATCCACAAGATTGTGTTCGATGTCTATGTTTATTCTTCTTCCGTCTGTTACTGCGTTTCTGTTGTGTTTACCCGTCGGCGTCGCTCATATATTGGTTACGAGTTCGTCATAGCGTAGATCCTATCGTATTGGTCTTGAGTTGGTTCTGTCTTAGGGAGTCAGTTTGAATATTAATCGATCTGTTTTGCTGTCTCTCTTACATATAGAATTCATATGTTCTTGTCTATTTAGTTTGATCGAACATGTTATCTGACTAGAGTTTAGCATTCGATATCTCATCTTTCATTCCTTCACCCCAAGTTGAAAGAATGAATTGAGGTGTCAAGATTTGAGACTTTGCCTGTGGCGTTGATTGTTCGAAGTTTTGCATTACACTCGCGGTTCGTCTTGATGATTTTGTGGCCTAAAGATGATTCAAGTCGATTTCTAGTAAAATACGTCGTTGATTTAGGGTGGGGTTTACCGCGTAGTCCTATCTCGGAAAGTTTACAACTTTGGAAGATTGATCTTTATCCCTTAATTCGGCTTTAAATACACATCTGTTGGTCTGAACTTTTTGTGTTGAAACTCATATGATTTTGTTGCTTTGATGTTTGTCAATCGATCACACAAAGTAGGTGTCTGAATCTGGTAGAATATGTACAGCATGTTGCCTAAATGTGCCATACACTTTCTTCGCTCCTTGTTAATAGAGGTTTATCCTATAATTACAATGTAAACAAAGGTGGAAAATGATAAAATTGGCTGCTCATGCTTGAGATCTGTTCTTTGTTTCAAATCGTATCTATAGCATGTGTATTAGTTTTGGAATGTGTTGCTTAGGGATAGATTTTGTGTGTGTTTTCACACGATATTAGAAACATTAATGTTAAGATCGTGCATTAGATGATACTTCAGTTCATTTCTAATTATGTATGACTAAGTGGGTATTACTAAGCCTCTGACAGTGAACTTTTAATTAATATATAAATGTTGGGTTTTCTATGTTATAAATTGGATATTAATCCCTTTCCTTTCTTTGCATGCGAGAATCATCGGGTCTCTACGAACTTTCTTCTCCCGCGTTTTCGAGGAGGCCATAATGGCTTAATTCCATCTGTTCGGGTCAAGAAGTAAATCCGGTGGACAGATTTTTGAAGTCGAGCTAGTGAAAGAGTAGAATAAAGTCGAAGATTGGACTAGAAGACCCTTATCTCATTTTTTTTGTTTTGTATTTTATTTGTAACGGGCATAAGACCCCGTCGTCTTATTTTTTGACATTTCGTTGTGTATGTTTAGATTAGGACAGGTACAAAATGGGTCAAACACCCAAAAGCAGTTGGGTCCAAAACTCGGTCAAGGCGGACAGAACCCGAGTTTGGACCCAAAATCCTCTCTCTCTCCCTCTCTCTCTCTCTCTCTATTCTTACTTGTTTGTGCGTTTGTTTAAATGTTGTTAGCCTAGGATTAGAAACTCCAACCCCATCGACGCCTTTCATTTTATCAAACTTGAAAAAAAATAATAAAAAAAAATTAATTAAAACTAAGTCAAACGATAATATTTCAAATTCATAGCTTGTTTAGATAAAAATTCTAATAAAGATTCAACTTCAAAATCGCAAAATAGTCAAATAAGTTAATCGCCGGAAAACCGCAAGTTAGCGGAGTGTCTTAGGTGCCTTACACCTTCCTAAGACACTAATAAGAATCCCGAACTCCCTAAAAATAGTTTCAAAACAATTTTTTCTGTTAAAGTTGTTTAGAAACAAAGTTTTCTTGATTTTTCTTAAAAATTAAGTGGCGACTCCGAAAAAGTCGAAAATACCTTAAAATAAAACAAACTCTTTTCGAATACCATTTTTCGATAAAACAGAAATGGCGACTCCGCTGGGGAGTTTGGAGGATTCTAACCATAGATTAACATGTTTGATTATTTGTCATTAATTGTTTAAGTGTTTAAATTCTTTAGATTTTTAAACTGTTGCATGCATAACATATATACTTCCGTCAAACGACATTTATTACATTTCCACTAAAGGACGATTATGCGGGTTCGCAGTCGTTCGTTAACCAAAATTTTCTCGGGGCACCCTGACGAGTGTAGTTGATTACTTGATAGTCAACGATCGTTAATTGTCCCAGCCCAAGTAGTTCGCTTGGGTTACCTATTCCACTCTAAATACAACCCATTCTTAGTCAAACTAGGATAGAGCGGAACCCAAATCCCGAAAAAATAGCGCATTGGCCTAAGACGACTCGACACCCAAGGAGTGTCGCGTCCATTAGAAGACCGCCTTGAGTCCAAAACGGCCCACGGCCTAAGTGGACGTTCATACTTATATGTTTAAATTTGAAGGATGTATACGATTTTCAAATGACGTATACATCCCTCAAATCGCTAGGCCAACCCTTGGCACAAAGGGTCACATATCTGTTTAGAACGCGTAATATTTGTTATAACTGCTTATGTGAATATGTTGTTTATTCGGAGATATTTTAGCTCACTTTTCCTCAAATACCTTTAGAACCCATAAGCACAAATATCAAGTCACTATCAAAAGTGCGTCCAAATACTCTTCGAGTCTTTAGTTTCCGATAAAAAAAAAAAAAAAAAAGATTTGCAAGTTGAAATAATAATAGTCAAATAAGTTAATCGCCGGGAAAATCGCAAGTTAGCGGAGTGTCTTAGGTGCCTTACACCTTCCTAAGACACTAATAAGAATCCCGAACCCTTAAAGTTTTCAAACAATTTTTCTGTTTAATTATTTGAAAACAAGTTTTCTTAATTTTCTCAAAATTAAGTGGCGACTCCGAAAAGTCGAAAATCTTAAAATAAACAAAACTCTTTCGAAATGTACAATTTTTCGATAAAACAGAAATGGCGACTCCGCTGGGGAGTTTGGAGGATTCTAACCATAGATTAACATGTTTGATTATTTGTCATTAATTGTTTAAGTGTTTAAATTCTTGGATCTTTAAATGTTGCATGCATAACATACATACTTCCGTCAACGACACTATTACATTTTCACTAAAGGACGATTATGCGGGTTCGCAGTCGTTCGTTAACCAAAAATCTTCTCGGGGCACCCTGACGAGTGTAGTTGACTACTTGATAGTCAACGATCGTTAATTGTCCCAGCCAAGCCCAGTAGTCCGCTTGGGTTACCCATTCCACTCTAAATACAAGCCACTCTTAGTCAAACTAGGATAGAGCGGAACCCAAATCCCGAAAAAATAGCGCATTGGCCTAAGATGACCCGACACCCAAGGAGTGTGGGGTCCATTAGAAGACCGCCTTGAGTCAAAACGGCCACGGCCTGAATGGACGTTCATATTTATTGTGTTTAATTTGAAGGATGTATACGTTTTAAAAGCGTATACATTCCTCAAATCGCTAGGCCCACCCTTGGACAAAAGGGTCACATATCTGTTTAGAACGCGTAATATTTGTTTATATGTGTTATAACTGCTTATGTGAATATGTTGTTTATTCGGAGATACTCTTTAGCTCACACTTCTTCAAATGTTTTAAAACCATAGGCACAAATATCAAGTCACTATCAAAAGTGCGTCCAAATACTTTTCGAGTCTTTAGTTCTCCCAAAAAAAAAAAAAAATCAGTTTCCTATTACTCTATATCAGAAAAGATTCATCATTTCGAATCAAAAAATTTTGAGAAATTTTATCTTTTGCAACTCTTACAAGGAGATTAGAGTTACATCTCAATCAAAAATCAAAGAACGGTAATGAAAGATACCGTCCAACTTTGTCTCGACTCAAGTCGACATTTTTTTACTAAATCCCAAAGTCAAGTAGATAAATTCCTGTCTATTTAATCTTTTCTCTATATTGGTTTCTCTATACTTGTGAGCCAGTTTATCTCCGAATAAAGCAACTTTTATGTGTTTACACCTATATGTGAAATTTTGTATCATTTACTACCTCCAGGCACTAATATATTGGTCTTTTGAGTTTTTTTCATTGACAGGTATTTAAAACTGATTTGTGTTGGTAAGTTGGTTTATCATCCGAGGTCTAAGGCCCCAAAGATTCCTTCCCCACAAATTTGCAAAAGGAAAAGACAGCAATGGGGGATAACAATGATGAGATTGACATGAATGATGTTGTCGTGGCTCAACCCGCCGCCGCTGACAAAAATGAATTGATTATGCAGTTGATGCAACAGATTGCAGAAATGAGGGTCGAAATGCAAAGAATGCAGGATGGGTCTAATCCAGTTTCATCCTTCAATCCTCTAAGAGATGGAAGACCTCCACTCCACTTTCCTCCCTCAAACGCGGAACAAGTTCAGAACACTCTCTCTAATCCCACTCAAAATCCTCCCGCCATTGACTTAACTACCCCCAATACTCGTCACGCCACCACGTCGTGTCAAGCACCACAACGTCCTCAAAATACTAACCTTCAAATCCTCCATCTCCCTCAAAACCAAAATACTAATCCTCAAACTTTCCCCCAAAATTATCAAGCCACTCAAAATACCCAGAATCCCTCCATTGTTCCACTCATACCTCAAAAGACTACTTTTCAAATCCCAACTTCAAATGAACCTTATACCGACTGTTCCGAGCTTGAACGCTATAAGGAACAGGAAAGAGAGTGGAGGTCAAAAGAAGGTAGTCAAGGTGAATATGAAAGAGGAGATCAGGAAAGCCATGAAGGAGTTGCACTATATTTCCGAAGTCGATGGATTGAGCTATAAGGATTTATGCATCCATCCGAATCTCGACCTCCAGAAGGGTTCAAGTGCCAAAGTTTGTCACTTTTAATGGAACAGGAAATCCTCTAGCGCATCTGAAAGTTTATTGTGATCAACTCGTGGGAGTTGGCAAAGACGAAGCATTATTGATGCGTCTCTTCGGTCGAAGTCTAAGTGGAGAAGCTCTGGAGTGGCTTACATCACAGGAGCTGAAACAATGGAAAAGTTGGAATGCACTCGCAAAGGATTTCACGGAAAGATTTGGGCATAACATAGAAGATGCCCCAGATCGCTACTACTTGGAGAAGATCAAACAGAAATCTACAGAAAATTATCGAGAGTACGCTTTTCGTTGGAGAAAAGAGGCCGCAAGGGTTCAACCTCCCATGTCCGAACGTGAGATCACTGAAACGTTCATTCGTACTCAAGAGCCTGAGTACTATGAAAGAATGTTGTGTATGATGGGACAAAAGTTTGTCGAGATTGTCAAAGTGGGAGAAGCTTTGGAAGATGGTTTCAAGACTGGAAAGCTCACCAAACTTACCGCATTGCGATCTAATGGAAAATCTGCCAGAATTACTGATATGGATAAATCAAAAGGAAAAGTGGAGGAGGTGAGTATGATCACGGCTGCTCATATGAGGTCAGCTTCTCAAAGGAAATACCAAAACCATAATGTCAATCAGGAAAAATTTCCTCGCCCAAAATTTACGAAGGCTCCTAAAGTATTTACCCCATTAAGGGAATCGCAAACTCAACTTTATGAAAGGTTGAAAGCAATGGGTATGCTCCATCCTATAGAAGGAAGACCAGCCAATCCTTTGGGAAAATTTTACAGAGCTGACCACAGATGTGCTTATCATTCAGAGTTGTTGGACACGACACGGAGAATTGTTCAACTCTGAAGCACAAGATACAAAACATGATCAACAACAACTTGATCAATATTGAGGAACCACCGGAATGGATGACATATGGGATGCTCGAAAGTGAGTACAAGACATTTCTGGACTGAGTCGAGAAGAAGAATGCCCAACATTGGCTAAATTTGGTATATGAAGTTTGTTACCTTTCTTTTGAAAATGTATCGCACATTCCTTTGTAACGAACTACGTCTGACCTGAATTCTCGAGAACGAGATACGTAGGCGGCCTATGTCGGCTTCGGTCACCCCATTTACCCCCTTTATTATTTCTTGTGGGAACTACGTTTGACCTGATTCCTGCTCCAATGGGATACGTAGGCGCACAACGGCTCGGTCATATACCCGCTAAGATTTCCATTTCTCTTCATAATGGAAACTGGGACAGAATTTTTGAGAGGGTCTCAAAATTCATTTGAAGTTGGACTTCTTTTACAAGTCAAAACAGAAGACCAAAATCTACGGAGATTGGCCTTGGGTGGATCTCAAAAATTACGACAATCTAGCTTGCAACTGGGACAGAATTTTTGAGATGATCTCAAAAATTTCACAAATGTCATTTGTTACTTATCGAGGTAGACTGGGACAAAATTTTGAGGAGGGCCTCAAAATTCCAGAATGAGTAACCTCAGAGTTAACAGCGCAAGTTATGAGAGTTCTTATATATTGTAGACCGGGACAAATTTTTGGGAGGGCCCTCAAAATTCCATCAAATATGCCATACAAAGACGGGCGAGCGTGCAAGCCAACTGCAAGAAACAACATGGAGACAAAACCAACCCAAATCAGTCTTTCAAACTAAGAATTTTTCTTTGAATGCAGGAACATTGAAGTCACAAAAATGACTATATAAAGCTGTCAAGAATGACAAAAGGCGTCACTTGCACCCACCGTGGACTCCTCAACAAAACCTAGAAAATCTTCCACCTTATTTATCTCTATTCCTTTATATTGCCTCAAGTGATTTCTAAACAAGTTTCTTTTTAACTTGCAGGAATATTATCGAGCCGTCCACCTCGTTACAGTTGGACTATTATCGAGCCATCCACCTCGTTACAGTTGGATTATTATCGAGCCGTCCACCTCGTTACAGCTGGACTATTATCGAGACATCCACCTCGTTACAGTGGAACATTATCGAGCCGTCCACCTCGTTACAGTTGGAACATTATCGAGCCGTCCACCTCGTTACAGTTGGAACATTATCGAGACATCCACCTCGTTACAGTGGAACATTATCGAGACATCCCCTCGTTACAGTTGGAACATTATCGAGCCATCCACCTCGTTACAGTTGGAACATTATCGAGCCATCCACCTCGTTACAGTTGGAACATTATCGAGCCATCCACCTCGTTACAGTTGGAACATTATCGAGCCCCACCTCGTTACAGTTGGAACATTATCGAGCCGTCCACCTCGTTACAGTTGGAACATTATCGAGACATCCACCTCGTTACAGTGGAACATTATCGAGCCATCCACCTCGTTACAGTTGGAACATTATCGAGACATCCACCTCGTTACAGTGGAACATTATCGAGCCATCCACCTCGTTACAGTTGGAACATTATCGAGCCATCCACCTCGTTACAGTTGGAACATTATCGAGACATCCACCTCGTTACAGTTGGAACATTATCGAGCCATCCAGGCCTCGTTAAAAATCATGCATTGCGAAAAATCATGCATCGCGAAAATCATGCATTGCGAAAAATCATGCATCGCGAAAATCATGCATCACATAAAATCATGGAAAGTCATGCATCGCGAAAACCATGCATTGCGGAAATCGTGCATCGCGAAAATCATGCATTGCGGAAAATTATGCATCGCGAAAATCATGCATTGCGGAAAATTATGCATCGCGAAAAATCATGCATTGCGAAAATCATGCATGCATTGCGAAAAATCATGCATTGCGGAAAACATGCATCGCGAAAATCATGCATCGCGAAAACCATGCATTGCGGAAATCATGCATCGCGAAAATCATGCATTGCGGAAAATTGTGCATCGCGGAAATCATGCATTGCGAAAAACATGCATCGCGAAAATCATGCGTCGCGAAAATCATGCATTTCGGAAAATCATGCATCGCGGAAAATCATGCATTGCGAAAAGTCATGCATCGCGAAAATCATGCATCGCGAATTTCAAATTTATATATCGCGAGAAGGCTTTATACCTCGCTGGAATTTATGAACGACGAGAAGATTTCATGCCTCGTCAAATTTATATATCGCGAGAAGGCTTTATACCTCGCTGGAATTTATGAACGACAAGAAGATTTCATGCCTCGTCAAATTTATATATCGCGAGAAGGCTTTATACCTCGCTGGAATTTATGCACGACGAGAAGATTTCATGCCTCGTCAAATTTATATATCGCGAGAGGGCTTTATACCTCGCTGGAATTTATGCAAGACGAGAAGATTTCATGCCTCGTCAAATTTATATATCGCGAGAAGATTTTATACCTCGCTTGAATTTATGCACGACGAGAAGATTTCATGCCTCGTCAAATTTATATATCGCGAGAAAGCTTTATACCTCGCTGAAATTTGTGCATCACGAGAAAGATCCATGCCTCATTGAAAAATCATGCATCGCGGAAAAGTCATGCATTGCGAGTCAACAATTATGCACGACGAGAAGAATTCATGCCTCGTCAAAATTTGCACATCGCGAGAAGATTTTATTCCTCGCTGAAAGTTATGCATCGCGAGAGGATTCATATCTCGCGGGAAGATATTCATGCCCCGCAAGAGGACATACATGGATAAAGAAAGGGAAATTGCGTATCCCAAGAACAACATTTATCCATCGGCCTCAACTGCATCTTTTATTTTTGATAAAAAAATAAACATCAAGAAGAGCATCGAATATGACAACAAAAGAGACATCAATATCGCATCAACATTTATTTATTTATTCCAACATCAAGTATAGAGTACGTTGAAGATTATATTCCAAAGCACAAGGCATAAGCTTTATTTGCCGGACGTCAGACCGATCGAGTCGACGTCGAATATGGTGGAGAGCAATGAAGTGTCGGCACGGTAAAAAAGACACTGTCTCTCATCCTAATTGCATTTTAAGCTGACGAGTTTTATCTCAGTCTTTGTCGAGAACATCCAAAAGGATGAATTCTCAAAAAAACCACAGGTGCGGACGACATCAAAAAGGATGCAGCACAACGTGGAACTTTTTCTTAGCAGCGAACTGGGACACAGTCCAAAGAGGAATATCAAACTCTTAGGACGCGAGCAGAGGAGGCGACTTCCACCACGATTGAACCACCCCTCTCGAGGCATGTCGGTCTTTCTTTAGTCCTGTCAGTTTCAGTTTCGCATCCGGAAGTTTCGATCTATCGGAAGCAAGTTTCCAATCTGAGTGATGATACACCAAGAAAATTGAATTTATGTCCGTATAAGTTCTTAATTACGGGTGTGAAGCGTGTGCACATTCATGGCTAAGAGGTTACAAGTTCCCTTTTCATACTCGTTATTTTGTCACTTGTCCAAAGCCAAGGTTATCTAGCATAATAGATTTCCTTTTCCACCGATCGAGTCGAACTACACACAGCCTGATTCCGAAGGTTTAAAGGTATGTAGGCGGATTCAATGTTGAAAACTCGGCTGTATTCCAACATTCGCTCTCGAATCTTATTCTCGAGCATTTCGATACCTTCATAATTCGGTATCGAGGTGGCTTTTGATTCTTTCAAAATCGTGCGATAAATCAAGCTTATCGAACTACAAGTGGCCTGAATTCTCATATAGCCTGAGATATGTAGGAAACCCGTTTGCAAGTTCGGCCATAATTCATAAATCCTGTGTCAAATCCTTTCTTCAAAAGAATGGGGTTGGTCAAAATTGGCTTGGTCAATTTCATTTTCCTCGAATTGCTTGCATCAACCCGAGTAAAATGAGGGACAGCTGTAGACACCCAATTTTGACCCGCGTCGGTATAAATTAATTATCGAGCTTCGTGAGTTTTTCAAATTATTTAAGTTATTAGTTTTATAATTTTGCGAAAATATAACGATGTAATGTTTACATAGTTGTGTATATAGCAGGTATATCTTGTGTATATTCGATACCAACCCAACTTAAAATTAATCCCAGGCCCAATCTTCTTGTTCCAAGACCCACTATTCCCCCAACCCAATTCTTTTCCTAAACCCAAACCCAAAGAAAAGATCCGACCCAAGCTTCCTACCCGCTCCGACCCAACTCGTTTCCCTGACCCGACCCAGCCTCTCCCTTCTTCTCCCCCTTCACGCGATTTCCTGGAGAAAACAGACGCCAAAACAGTAACCCAGAAAAAACAAGAACCCCTCCAGACGCCCCGCGTTTCCCCCACGCTCTCCTCCTCTCTCGTCTCTCTCCCCCGCGTCGCTCTCTCCCTCCCACGCGTTCCCCAGAAAACAGACGCGACAATTTCCAGCGCCTCACGCGACCTCACCAACGCAGAAACCCCCACGCGTCTCTTCGCTCTCTCTCTCCTTCTCTCCGTCGCGCGTGGACGAAAGGATCAGCAACGGAAACCTGCGATAGCAGGTTTTTGTCGTTTCGCCAGCAACGTCCCTTTCACTCGTTTCGAATTCAAAATGGGGATGAAATCTCGAATTTGCCCCAGTTTCTTCCAAGAATTCCCCCGCCCTCCTAGCCCCAAAAAAACCAATTCTCTTCTATATAAACCCCACCCCACTTCTGAAAAGGGGGTTAGCGATTTGGGTTGAGAAAATTTTGGAAAGACTCTGCTTCTTCTTCCGTCTGTTGTTGGACGTTTTTGGGGGAGACGAGAAATTTTGGGAGGTTTTGTTTAGAATTTTGGGAGATTCGTTTATCAAGGAAAGCTCTCCGTTTTCTTTGAAAGTTCTTTGTTTGAGAGGCAACTCGAGCCTTCTTTCGGTTCCTGAAATATACATCATATCGATAGTTCAGTTCCGGGTGGGGAATAGCTTCCAGTGTAGCGCCAGATTCTGTTTGGTGATCCCCATCCTGTCGGAGCTGCTTGGGATTCGCCGTTTGACATCGACGCTCGAGGTTGTGAAGTCGTCGCTCCCCTGCTCACCCGTCCCTGTCGCTGCTCCAAAGAAGGTACCCTTCTCTTTCTAGTTTAAATTTCTTTATGTAGTTCGAGTGTGCGGTTTGAGTTGCTGTGTTAATGGGGTATGATACTCTTGCTTGCTGGCTGAAATCCACAAGATTGTGTTCGATGTCTATGTTTATTCTTCTTCCGTCGTTACTGCGTTTCTGTTGTGTTTACCCGTCGGCGTCGCTCATATATTGGTTACGAGTTCGTCATAGCGTAGATCCTATCGTATTGGTCTTGAGTTGGTTCTGTCTTAGGGAGTCAGTTTGAATATTAATCGATCTGTTTTGCTGTCTCTCTTACATATAGAATTCATATGTTCTTGTCTATTTAGTTTGATCGAACATGTTATCTGACTAGAGTTTAGCATTCGATATCTCATCTTTCATTCCTTCACCCCAAGTTGAAAGAATGAATTGAGGTGTCAAGATTTGAGACTTTGCCTGTGGCGTTTGATTGTTCGAAGTTTTGCATTACACTCGCGGTTCGTCTTGATGATTTTGTGGCCTAAAGATGATTCAAGTCGATTTCTAGTAAAATACGTCGTTGATTTTAGGTTGGGTTTACCGCGTAGTCCTATCTCAGAAAGTTTAAACTTTGGAAGATTGATCTTTATCCCTAATTCGGCTTTAAATACACATCTGTGGTCTGAACTTTTTGTGTTGAAACTCATATGATTTTGTTGCTTTGATGTTTGTCAATCGATCACACAAAGTAGGGTTCTGAATCTGGTAGAATATGTACAGCATGTTGCCTAAATGTGCCATACACTTTCTTCGCTCCTTGTTAATAGAGGTTTATCCTATAATTACAATGTAAACAAAGGTGGAAAATGATAAAATTGGCTGCTCATGCTTGAGATCTGTTCTTTGTTTCAAATCGTATCTATAGCATGTGTATTAGTTTTGGAATGTGTTGCTTAGGGATAGATTTTGTGTGTGTTTTCACACGATATTAGAAACATTAATGTTAAGATCGTGCATTAGATGATACTTCAGTTCATTTCTAATTATGTATGACTAAGTGGGTATTACTAAGCCTCTGACAGTGAACTTTTAATTAATATATAAATGTTTGGGTTTTCTATGTTATAAATTGGATATTAATCCCTTTCCTTTCTTTGCATGCGAGAATCATCGGGTTCTCTACGAACTTTCTTCTCCCGCGTTTTCGAGGAGGCCATAATGGCTTAATTCCATCTGTTCGGGTCAAGAAGTAAATCCGGTGGACAGATTTTTGAAGTCGAGCTAGTGAAAGAGTAGAATAAAGTCGAAGATTGGACTAGAAGACCCTTATCTCATTTTTTTGTTTTGTATTTATTTGTAACGGGCATAAGACCCCGTCGTCTTATTTTTTGACATTTCGTTGTGTATGTTTAGATTAGGACAGGTACAAAATGGGTCAAAACACCCAAAAGCAGTTGGGTCCAAAACTCGGTCAAGGCGGACAGAACCCGAGTTGGACCCAAATCCTCTCTCTCTCCCTCTCTCTCTCTCTCTCTCATTCTTACTTGTTTGTGCGTTTGTTTAATGTGTTAGCCTAGGATTAGAAACTCCAACCCCATCGACGCCTTTCATTTTATCAAACTTGAAAAAAAATATAAAAAAAAAAAATTAATTAAAACTAAGTCAAACGATAATATTTCAAATTCATAGCTTGTTTAGATAAAAATTCTAATAAAGATTCAACTTCAAAATCGAAAATAGTCAAATAAGTTAATCGCCGGAAAAACGCAAGTTAGCGGAGTGTCTTAGGTGCCTTAACCTTCCTAAGACACTAATAAGAATCCGAACCCCCTAAAAATAGTTTCAAAACAATTTTTTCTGTTTAAAGTTGTTTAGAAACAAAGTTTTCTTGATTTTTCTTAAAAATAAGTGGCGACTCCGAAAAAGTCGAAAATACCTTAAAATAAAACAATCTTTTCGAAAATACCATTTTTCGATTAAAAACAACAAACATGTAATTAAACCTATATACATTGATATACAGTTTTAATATACTATATAGTTATATTTTGAAGGAAAAAAAAGTTTATTATTAATGATTGAGAAATTAAAACAAATAAAACATACTTGTCTGTTTGAAGCCTAAACACAAGCTGATATTTTGTATAGACGAAATTGGCCATCCTTTTAAACGTTCAACGATCGAATACGTATAAAATCCTGGTGTATCGCGTAGCATTACAAATCTGAAATTAATTCTTTATATATCAGTATATTGATATAACGGTCAAAAGATATTTAGAGAAATTAAAGAATTAAACAAAGACATTATTATAAAGAAGTTTAATCAAATGTTTTGATAATATAATATATTTTCACCGTTATTAGAATCATGTAAAATATAATTTTAAAAAAAATAAATACTTACTACCTTTTATCAATGTTTAGGGGAAGTTGATTTGATTGAGAAGCATTCCATTTTTTTTAAATGAAAGTTCTGTTCTGATTTTCATTGTGAATTATTACCTCAAAATTGTTCCTGTAAACCTGCAAAAATCAAAATTAAGTATATTGGACTTTAATTTCAATTTATTATTGTTGTATGGATAGAATTTTGTCATTCTTAATCATATAAGTATCGGGGACAAGTTTTGTGAATGATAAATCTCGAGAGAGAATTTTCTTCCTTTAATGTAATCTACGCAACACAAATTTAAATGTAGAATGTCCGTGAGTATTAAACAAAAAAAAATACTACATTATAACAAATACAAATTTTCAATAGATTCCGTCAAAAATTGACTTATTAGATTCAGTGAGATTTTTTACTGTAACGTTCATTGGAAATTCACATTTTATAATAGTAAAAATATATTCCAAAAAAGAGATAATAATAATTTTCAAACTATCTATGATGTAACGTATTCAAACTATAAAAATGCTAACTTACACAGAAATACAAAATAAGACATCGTCATACAATAGATTCTTGCATTGTGGTTCGATCTTTCATTATACCCCACATATAACAAATCTTAATGTATCGAGCTGTTATTTTTAATTGCTTTGTCAAAATTAATTTGAGACAAAAAGATAAAACTATACTTTTTTGAAAAAATTGTACGAGGCTCAGTGTAACTCCAAACAGTATCCCAATACCTGAAATAGATATAATCAAAAGTATATTATTAGTAATTAATTTCTACATTAAACAAAAATCTAAATAACTAATCAAAGCTTATAGATTAATTAATTACCCTCTATTGGTTTCATCATTTTGGGTGGATAGTAAATTTTGAACCCCACCATATGATATGCCAATGACATGGCCATCTGGTGTTGATAAAGTAATATTAAAAAATCTATTGCTCATCGTCACCCGTAAAATTTAAATTCTGAATTATTTCTGCTGCGATTAAGGGTGACAAAATTAATTAGCACATAATTCAAAAGGCGTAAGCATATAGAATTTTTTTTTTTTTTTGCTAAATATAGATTTTTACTTGATTAGGTTGTTTGTCCAATTTGATTGGGGGCATTATTGTCAATCTTCGTCTGTTTTTATAACAAAAATAATAATAATAATGTAAGGTGAATGCTCATGATTTAAAATTATAACATATAAATAAATCACATTATACTAAAAAGGGTCCATGTAACTCTCAAAAATCATTTTGTATATAGTGTCAAGAAACATGGATTTAAAAATCGAAAAGAAAAAAGGTTAAGGATAATTTTGACTATTTCCCATTTCTATCGAGGGTTAAAAATGCTCTTCGATCATTTTTTAACGAGAGACAAAAATACTCTTCGATAATAGTTTAAGGACAATTTTGACCATTTCCGTTAAATAAAAATTTAGAGATTTACCCATTGTGAGGATGACAATCAGCTACTATGAACAACAAAACAATCATATATCTCAACATTTTCTGCATTTTCAAGTTAAAAAATTCAATATATTCAATCTAAAATATTTGATTTGAATTATTTATTTAATACAATCGCAAAAAAAAAATCAAATCACTAGGTGATTTTTATAGTGTATCAAAAACAAATTATGAACATAGTTACCGATACTAATGTATGTTACATACCTCTAATTTGCTAATCTTTTATATTTGAAATAATATGTTTTTTTTCTGTATTAAGCTTATATATAAGTTTTGAAATTGCTAATTTAATTATATAATTTTCCTTAAATGTGAATCTTAAAAAAGATTATAGTTGACCAATGAAAAGAAAAGAATTAAAATTCATTTATTTCTATATTCTAATATAAATATAGAAGAGTGAAATAGGAGGACGACCAAGGGTAAAAATACAATTTCACGCTAACAAAAATCTATTAAAAGAATAATAATTAATTCTAGAAACATATTTATATATATGAGTGAATAATGATCAAGGGCAAAAATGTAATTTCACCCTAACAAAAATGATAACATAAAAATTAATTAGTTCTAGAAACATCTTAAGTTATGTTATTGCCGTTAGCTTATTTTGTATTACTTCACTTTCTTTTCTTTTGTGATTATTGTGATATCTATTTTATTATTACTCTATTTTACTATTACTTTAATTTAATTCTAAATATTTTTTTATTCATTATGCCTATAAAAAAATGGCTACTTTTATATAAAATTTTATCATGAGTTAATTATTTTCATCTTTATTTGTCTCTAATTAGTATACTTGAAAATAATAAGTGTGATAAAATTAATAATATAAATTAGATTGAAATTAAAGAAAAAAATGTTAAAAAGTAACTTTACAAATAAAAATGAATAGGATGATATATTTCTATTAAAGATGATCAAGAATAAAATGTAATTTCATTCTAACAAAAATCTATTCAAAAAATAAATAATTCTAGAAACATCTTTTTAATATGAAGTGAATGATGATCAAAGGTAAAAATATAATTTCATGCAAGCAAAAATCTACTAATAATGATAACAAGAAAATTAAATAGTTCTAGAAACATATTTAGTTATTATTATTAGTATTACCTCATTTTTATTATTTCTTCATTTTCTTATGAGTTATTGTGATATCTATTTATTATATGAAAGTAAATAAATAATGATTACGCTTAACTCTTAATAATTATATATCAAATATAATATTAGGTGGAATCAATTAAAATTAAAAGTTATATGCATATTTTAAATTTGTGTATTGAAATGTACTATAAACTTTATGATCTTAACTATGTTATATAGTAGAATTAAAATTCAGAAATTATTTTCTTTTGAAATAAAATAAAAAAATAAGTTTATATAAATTGAAAAGGAGGGAGTCATATATTAAAAATGAAATATATATGTGTTATTATTGAAATGAGCTTTCATATAATTATTTATAAAAAAATCGTCTAGCTTCCTTCTATTAATTTGTGCATATATGTGGAGTTTTAAATATTTAAACATTTTAATATAAAAATATAATGATTTGAAAACTTTAATTCTTCATTTTGATTTCTAATTTGTTACATATTTGAAAACTACATAGAGGATCTTAAAAATACAATGTAATAATTTAAGATACTTTTAGAAAAAATAGTTAAAAAAACATAATAAATTTGGTTAACTCCCTTATTTTTATCGAAACAAAAAAAAAGTTACATATATTGTTTGAAAATAATGTAAGAACTAAAAAATACTATGAATCACACTAAAATGACAATTAAAAATATGTGAGAATCATATAAGAAATTACGTTGACTTCCTAATTCACTTGTATCACATAAAATAAAACAGATATAGTAACATATATTATTCGAAAACGATACAAAAGGTACATAAATCAATAATTTAAATATTTTTAAAAAACACATTCAAAAAATTTAGTTCACTTTTTCAAATTTCATTTGTATCACAT